>VZSV01000004.1:14463871-14483763 GCA_013398735.1 Nothocercus julius
TCTTGGCCACAAGGACACATTGCTGACTCATGGGTAACTTGTCAGCCAGAACTCCCAAATCCGTCTTCACAGAGCTGCTTTCCAGCAGGTCAACTCCTAATCTGTACTGGTGTCCGCAGTTATTTCTCCCCAGGTGCAGGACCCTGCACTTGTCCTTCTTGAACCTCATGAGATTCCTCTCTGCGCAGCTCCACAACCTGTCTAGGTCCCTCTGAGTAGCAGCACAGCCCTCTGGAGTGTCGGCCACCCCACCCAGTTTGGTATCATCCGCAAACTTGTTGAGGGTGCACTCTGTCCCCCCATCCAAGTCACTGGTGAACAAGTTGAACAGCACTGGGCCCAATGGGGGCACCACTGGCCACAGGCCTCCAACTAGACTCGGCCCCATTTATCACTACCCTCTGGGCTCTGCCATCCAGCCAGTTCTCAATCTATCTCACTGTCCACTCATCTAATCCACGCTTGCTGAGCTTCCTCATGAGGATGTTATGGGAGACAGTGTGAAAAGCCTTGCTAAGGTCAAGGTAGACAACATCCATGGCTCTCCCCTCATCCATCCAACCAGTCATCCCATCATAGAAGACTATCAGGTTGGTCAAACGTAACTTTCCCTTGGTGAATCCATGCTGACTCCATGGTGAATCCACCTTCTTTTCCTTGACATTCCTAGAGATGGTTTCTAGGATGAGCCGCTCCATCAGCTTTCCAGGGATGGAGGTGAGGCTGACCAGGCTGTAATTTCCCCTGTCCTCCGTCTTGCCCTTTTTGAAGACTGGAGTGATGCTGGCTTTCTTCCAGTCCTCAGGCACCCAGAAGCCAAGACTGCCCCCAACTGCCACGTCTCCCACTAGACCATCTCTGTTTGTTAGTATCAGATCTAGCAGCGCCCCTCCCCTTGTTGGCTCATCAGCCACCTGCATCAAGAAGCTATCTGCAATGTTCTGCAGGAACCTCCTGGACTGCCTGTTCCGAGCTGTGTGATTATCCCAGCAGACATCAGGGTGGTTGAAGTCTCCCATAAGGACCAGGGCCTGGGATCACGAGGCTTCTTGCAGCTGCCTGTAGAAGGCCTCATCCACTTCCTCTCCCTGGTCAGGAGGCCTGTAGTAAACACCCACGACTGTGTTGCCCCTGTTGGCCTGCCCTTTAATCCTCACCCACAGGCTCTCTCATGCTTCATCCTCCTCTACACTGAGCTCCATACATTCCAGTTGCTCTCTCATGTGAAGAGCAACTCCACCACCTTGCCCTCCTTGCCCTCCTGGTCCTTCAGCCTCCTGGTTAGGCTGAAAAGCCTAAAGCCACCCATGGCCACGTTCCAGTCGTGAAAGCTGTCCCACCATGTCTCAGCAACTGTGATGAGATCATGACCCTGCAATTAAACACGCATCTCCAGTTCCCCTTGTTTATTCCCCATGCTGCGTGCGTTTACACAGAGGCATTTGAGCTGCGCTCCCAATGTGCCTCTCATTCTAGCTGGGACAGCTGCACCTTGACTACGTGGGCCTTCAGAAGTTGCTTTATTTTCCCATTTAGCCTCGTTGGGCTTAGGGCGCCCTTCACAGGCTATGGAGTTAGGCTGCTGTGAGTGGCAGGACAGGCCAGGGTCTACCCCATAACCTGCTTTCCCAACAATACCACCCTCCCTGCTCGAATCCAGTTTAAAGCCCGCTCAATGAGCCCTGCTAGTTCAGGTCCCAGGGTTCTCTTCCCCCTTTGAGAAAGAGCGATCCCATTAGGCAAAACTAAACTGTGCTGTTCTAAAACCAGTCATAGATTCATATCAGAAACCTAAAAAGTAATATCCTGAGTAAAGAGAATATGTGACTTCCGAATAGCTTGAGACAATATAATTACAGGATACCTCTCAGCTGTATGCACTGTGAGTATTCCCAGGACTGAGCAAGGTATCCGAGCTCGCTTTGTCTTAGCTATGGTGAGCACTTATAGCAGTAAAACCAAGGAGACATGGACTGTAACAGGTCAAAATGATTAAGGTTCCTGCCGTTTTACAGTTTGTAATGAATCTCATTACATCAAGTTCCCTGCTGCTGGAATGCAGATTATCAATTTGCATTGCACAAAACCTGATGAGGCTGGATACCAGCTAGCTGTAATCATCTATTAACTGCTGTCTTCTGAAATGATTTCAGGAGTTTTAGCTCAGTTTCAAGTGAACATGTTCAGACCCCAAAAGCGTTGTCACACCTTGTACATTCTCATGTCTAGAGCAGTTTCAGATGTAGTTGGAAAGAATGGGCCATCCTCGAGAAACAGTTCCTCTGTCTGAGCGCTACAAGTTCATTGGTGCAACTGTGTTAGGAAGAGTGTAATTATGTTCCTTAGAAAGAAAAAAAAAAAGGTACTTACAGGGACATTGCTTCAGGGTAAAAGATGTGTACCACTCCACCCTGCTTCAAGGCTATAAATAACTTTAAACATTTTGTTCTAGGACTGTATAAAATAATAAGTGTCTTTCATTCCTTATAATAACAACAAAGCTTCTGTGAAAAAGAGGACAGGATATCCAATAGCAGACAAAATTTTGTTCATGGATTTAATTGGGTTTTTACAGTTGAAAGATATTCAGAACTTCAGGCGTAGAAAATGCCTGCAAATAATAATTGCATGACTAGATTATGTACAGGTTCCTTACAGGTTCAAACATAGCCAGATTAGTTATGTAGCTATCTACAGAAATCCATTCCTTCCAGCAGGGAAAAAAAAAAAAAAAAAAAGAATAGAGCAAAACTGCCTATCCTGAGTCATTTCAGATACAGAAACGTTGCTCTGTAAAAGCGTTAAAGTGATACCACTCCCACAAGTCCCACTCTGCCTTACATGAACCTTTTAAAGACTACCTATGCATAAGTCTCTTGATGCTGTTTCACAGAAACTCAGGAAAAAAAAAAAACAAACCTCAGGTTCTCTTTAAACTGAGAAGTCTCCTCTGCCATAAGGAAAAGACTTGATTCAATCACTATGAATAAAATGTTGACTCTTCATGCAGGTAGCTAAAAAGAGAGGACTTGCAGGTAATTAAGTCTGCCAAGACTATAAAGTTTCATTGCATACAGCATATTTTTTTCTGTGCATGTTTGCCAGTGTTTGCTGAAATATGAGTCAGAATATGGCATGGAAGGTCATTGTTATAAATGGCTAATTATTACCTGGATCTAGACAGAGTATCAAAATGGTAAGATCAGACTTTAAATGAAAGCAGTCACCCTTTTTCTGATACACTTGTAATCATTTCAGGTAATCAGAAATTACCTAATATATAGTCTAATTGAAAAAATGAGTAATGACAAGCTCAAGGAATCCATCTTTGTAATTCTTGTGTCATCCTTGCAGAAAACTTCCTTGCAGAAAATGCTCTTGAAGGAAATTTGGAAAGTTTATTGGGGAGAAGCTGTATTTTTTTCCAGAAAAGAATCCTTTGATTATATGACAAGGCAAATGACAAACATTTGTTAATTCATCCCTCAAAACTCACTTTTCAAAATGAATATACATTTTCCATTTGTCCAGATTTACAAACTTTCCTTCCTAAAATGGAACTCTACAACGTAAAATAAAACTACACAGCTGAATTTCATGAAGCAAGATGATGAAATCACTTTCTAAAGTCCTTCCAAAACAATGTCCAGGTTTCAAAATATCCCAAAATACTGTTTAAAGATCAGATGTCTATCATGAAAAATTGTCTCTGTTATGAAACTCCGTAACAAATCAGTTTCCTGATTGTTTAATCATTTAAGACCTGACAGGTTTTACCCACAGTGTTGTCTCTCTTCAAATAGCTAATTATAACTGTCAGTTTCAAATTATCCATGTAATTTTTAAAGTTTTGTTTTGTTTCATTTTGTTCTCACTTTTGTCTGTAGAGTTTTGTCTATTTGTTGATTTCTTTTTGCACTTTTTATGCCACAAGATAAAGTCTCCTTCAGAATTTCCTTGTGTCATCCTGCCTACAGAGCTGCAAAACATCTTTCAACTGCCTGACGTATTATGGCAGGTACTTCACTTTAGAAGCAGAGTCACTGTTTCTATCTTGCAGCCCTGGGAGCTGGTCTCTAGACCAGAGCCAGGGCCTCTGCACAAGTCAGCCATGTGAAAACTATTTTATTGGTAGTCTTGACCTGCAGCAGAGCCACATTGCTGCTAAGCACCGCAGGCTAAAGCACCTGTGGCTGTAAGGGAAGTTATCAAAGATGAAGCATCCGTCTTTTGGGGATGCATCTGCCTAGGGGGTATCCAGGAAATAAATTTATGTTCTGGTTCCAAAAAACGCCAACATGAGGCTGAAGCTGCAAAGTACAAGAGCTGTATACCACATTTTGTATCTGCCCTTTGAGAACCACAGCTGATTTATTTTTTTGCATATACATCTTTTTTGGGTTTTACCTTTTGTTAAAACTTTGAGTTCTGAGCATGATTCAGTTCATAGACTTTGCACTTCAGCTGAGTGCTGTTAAAACCAGACTACAGCTGCATCAAGGAGAATAATGTGACTGGCTAGATTATGTGTCAGATTTCCCCTCAGGTTTCCTGTTTACTGAAGCAGTCTTGGCCCTTAATAGGTAAAATTGTTTTCCATTTGAATATCAGTCCTGTATTAGCTCTCAGGGTAGGGTTCACCCAGGATTAACTCTGTCTTTCTAAAAGCAAACTTCACTGTTGCCGTCTGGCTACAGAGGACACGTTAACGCCGAAGTCTGAGATACACCGAATGGTTGGTCTCAAGATGGAGCCACTTCTTTTCGCTGACTACAGATGGGATTTGCCTCGTTTATATTGCATGTCAAGCTTTCACACTCCTGAAATTAGGAGAGGTGAATCTCATTTTCAGCAATTACAAGAGCTTTAGCTTTATGTTTTGAATTCTGAGGTGATGAGCTTTATGAAAAACACCTCATCAACAAAATGTGGGGTCCTGTGTCAGCTCAGCATCATCCGTGGGAATCAACAGGAGCCAGGCCCAAGCACTTGGCTTCTTTTGAGAATCCTGCTCTATACCGAGACAGTGCTTAGAATCCTTTGTCTTTACTCCATCTTTTAATCCAACTCTTTTTCTGGACAACCTTCTTGCTATTTCAGCAGCTATTTCAATAGCTATTTCAACAAATAGCAAGAATAATAAGGGTAATAATAGTAGCATTTTCAGAAAGTTAGTAAAAATATTCACCAAAATACCCTGTAAAGACACAGCAGAATAGACCAAAGCTCTTATTCAGCTTTATACACAAAAACAAAACATCCCCCCCCATTCCACATCGGAAGTATCCTGAGAATACGTAAGTTCTGCAGACTAAAGTTAGTCGCGTATTTTGTCCTAACCTTGTATTTTGCAGCAAGGATGCAGACGAGCTCAGTTGAAAGCTGATATCTGCCAGTACTTTCTTTCTCATAATTTCCCTTGAGGGATAAACAGCTTCTCTCCAAATTGACTGAGAAAGCACAAAGGGCTAGGCATTATGCAAGCAGATAGATATAACAAATTGTACAAAGAAGAAACAATTATGCACATATGGGTGTGCAGTTCACACCCAGCTTGCATTAATTTGGGTTTCAGACCTGAGTGACAATCTCTAGGGCTAACTTTGAAATGAAAGCACGCTGCAAGCTGTATATTCACAAAAATATGAAACATGTTAAACTAGGAAAGTTCTTTGATTCTTAAAAGATTTTTTTTTTTTTTTTGTGGGCTTTTGGTACCGCTGTTAAATAAAACACAGTAGAACTAGAAAAGCTTTTGAATAGGGTGACAAGGATGATCAAAGATATGAAAAAAGAAAAAGATTAAATTGACTAAGATGATCCAAAGTAGAAAAGGGCCAATGACAGGAAAATACAAGCAGTAAAAAACAATTTTAAGCATCACAGAGAAAAAATGAAGGGCAAAATTACTCATTATTTCTCAAAATGCAGGAATGAGAAGACATTAAATGAAATTAGGAGGCAGAAGAATTAAAACAGACAGGAGGAAGTGTTTGATTTATTTTTTCTCACACAGATTTTAGTTAAACAAACAGCTCATTGACATGGGATACTGTGAAGGACAGAAGTATAGAAGAGTACAAAAGCAGTAAGAAAATCTCGTGGAAGAAATGTCCAACAAGAGCAATCAAACGAAATGTCCAACAAGAGCAATCAAACAAAATGTCCATCAAGAGCAATCAAACAAAGGCATGAGGAATCAACAGCTGGCTCAGGAAGTCCCCCAGCCACACACTGCTGGAAACTGGGCGTGTGTGCTGGGGAAAGACGTCACTGTATGTTTGCCTTGCTCTTATGCTTCTTTTCCAAAGATATGCTTGGTGATTGCCAGAAACTTGATGGACTTTTGGATTTTTGGTCTGACCCAATACAGCAATTTTTATGTACTTAAGTACTCAGTGACTCCTTTTGGCTGTCTCCTTCATTGCTGTAGTTATAATTGCTTTCTGAAGTTTTCCAGTATAACCTCACTTTCAAAAGTACATTTTGTCAAAGCTGTTGAAATTTCTAATACTTTATAAATCCATTTTTCTAAAGCTATCTGTTGGTCTCTGTCCTCACAATTTCACTAATTTTGTCATATTAAGGACTCTGATCTATATTTCTTGATACAAGCTTTCAGATGTAATGAGACTTCCTCTTCACATGTATTCTTTTGTAAACCTAATCAAAATAAAATGAATACTTTTTGTGAGAGAAATAGGAAAATATACTTAGTGATATTCCTGCCAATATTAAACAATCAAACTGCAGTAATGAGTAAGCATGTTATGAATACCAAGTAAGGCTAAAGCAACGATTAAAATAAATAAACAGAAAACTCCTTTCAGCAAGTTGAGGACCATATTTGATGCAATGCATTATTTTAACTAGCCAGCAGAAGTGTGGGTATGAGTAAGATGCAAGACCTAAAAACAAAACAATAGGTCAGTGTTCAGACTTAAAGAAGAAGGAAGCATGAGCAACTTAAAAAGCAACTGAAGGGTAAATAGAGAAAATAATACATGCAAATAAATCACAGCTGCAGAGGGAATTACAGAAAGTTAAATGTTTGATGATGTGAAATCTAAGTAGTTTAATTTTAAGTGTTAATTATTTCAAGTGCCTTTTGCAGCATGCTGAGTCTAGTGAAACAGTATGAATCACTGTCTAGCCTTAAGTATGAACCATAATGCAGCTTATGTCAGTCAGGGTGCCTGTTTTCCCATATAATTTTGTATAAAGCAGTCTTCAGTCATTGTTTACCTAAGGGCTTTAAGCCCCTTCCCCTAATTTCTGCTTTGCCTTTATATAGCATAACAGTCCTTCTTTCACAACTGTCTTCATGTCTGCTTTTTTAAATATGAAGCAGTGTTGTTACTCAATCTCCTAACTGGGTGAGCTGTCTCTATACCAATATTAATCTCTCTAGTTACAGCTATTTTTAATAGTTTGCTCTTGCAACAGATTAATGCTGCACATCAAGCTGCAGCAACATTTAATGAGAAGCTCTGCTCCAAATATTGACTGCCACAGTTAAGGGATTTTGTCATCCTGGTGTAGTTCCTGGTGAATTCAAAAAGCATGAATGCACTGAAGTTGTCATTTTTCCCCCTATACCATGATTCAGTAGGCAGTCACTGGTGATGTGCAGAAGGAATGGTGCCAGCCCTTCAGACAGATTCTTTGTTTTTCACTCTTTTTCCTGATTCATTTTCTCTAAGAGAAAAATATATTTCCCAGTCCTGATTTTTTATGTATCCATGCCCCCATAGGTGAAAGGATTCCTGGTGCACATACCCCAGGCTTTTTTGAGGGTGAATTAGGAAATCTAGTTTCTATTACACTAAACAATTACACACGAACAAGACCTTTGCTCCTTGTATTCCTATAGCCTTCGGTGCTATTTAGAAGAGTTTAATCCCAGACACAATTCGCAAGAATCTCTACACCTCAGGATACCATTAGCTTTCACTGCTGGTAGCTGAGTAGAACTAAGTGACAAGTTTAGACTACTATTGTATTTAAAAGTACTACTTTCATGGGAATATGCCTCCTAATTCTCCAACAGAAAAGGAGCATCACAAATTTAATTTGTCTAGTTACTTATATAAATCATAACAAAGTGTCTGTCTATACTATTAGAAGATTAAGTATTTCCAAAAAAAAAGAAAAAAAAAACAAAAAAGAAAAAGGAAAGGCAGCTATGTTTCAAAAATCTGTGGGTAAGAAAAGAGTTATTATTTGGCTATGAAATGCCACATGTTTACACTACTTAAATAATGATGGTCAAACCTGGTCTAGATATTATTCCAGAAGCCACGAGGTGGCAGTGTCACAGTTTTCTTAGCGTTGCAAACTGAAACATCAATTTCATTTTACAATATTCAGAGTAGTATTAGTAGCATTTATGACCTCAATTTAAAAAAAAAAATAAGTAACTGAAACATCTACCTGATTCTTGAAGTTTGAAAAATTATTGTTATAAGAAAAGGCAGAAACTGTTTTATAAAGATGAGGAGTCCTGCGTCTCTGAGGCATTTGTCATCTTACCGTGTGCTCGGTGCTGGGAGGTCTAAGCAGGCTTGTGAAGGATGCTGAAGTCAGAAATGATCATATAGTGCCCAGAAGTCAGCCCAGATGCTTTTGTCTCACTCTGAAATCAGCTAGTCTCCAAAGTCTATTTTCATTTAAAGTAGTATAAAATAAAATAAAATAAAATAAAATAAAATAAAATAAAATAAAATAAAATAAAATAAAATAAAATAAAATAAAATAAAATAAAATAAAATAATTCTGTCAGCTTCTCCCTATTTCAGTTTATTTCAAAGCCTTATTCCTCTCTGACTCTGTTACTTAGCAAACCTACTAAATGTTTGGCCAACAGTAATTGATACTTGATCTCTTTGATGATAAATTTCTCCTTGCCAGAAAACTGAAATACAAGATACAACTATGCAAATGTTCATGAAAAATTTATCTTCGTTACATTTCTTAGAATTTTAAGAATAAAGAACTACTAAGAAGGTCAAAAGTGAGAGATACTGTTGCCTTATTGTAGTCTTCCCAAGCATTAAATGGAAATACAAATCCTTGCTGTAAATAAGGAAAAGGTCATGCAGAATGTAGCAAGTGGTTTCCACTGAATTTCCTGGCTCTTGTTTGGTCTGCACCCACTGAAGTGTGGCACACAAGTGACCCTAATTCAGAGGTTTTCTCTGTCCCAGGGGCTGGGGTTGTGGACATCATTCCTATTGCTGACTTTATGCCAAGGTTGAGTTTTGTGGCCCAAGTGCAGTCACCATCACATTGAAAAGAGTAGTGCAATTGCATACATCACCTCTGTCAGAGTCCCAGGAGGATAATTAATTAAAACAATCTTATTCAAACACAATATGTCAACTCCAAATTACTGCAAATCCAGTGTGAGCTTTCCTTGCTTATTCTAGCAACCCTTCAATAAATGTCAGGGTTGTGAGACTATGACTACACAGATGGAGTTGTCCTCAGCAAAGCTGGCACTGCAATTTTCCTGGCCAGTTCTCAGAGCAGGGATTGCACCTTTGACAATCTCAACTTGTCAGCTATTTTCAAAATGGCCAGTTAATCTCCATTGTAGCTGGAATCCTCATTTTGAAAATGCATTTTTGTTTCACTTCTCTGATTTTACCTCCTCCCCCTCTTTTGACCACTCCACAGTGTGACCTTTTCCTCTTTCTTCTTCCAGCTCTCTACACAGCTCTGCCTCTTAATCCCCCTTTCTGCCCTCTCTTGGAGTAATCTCACCCACAAATAAAATCTCAGCTACCAATTTCAGCTACCTAGCTATTCCAGACTTCTCAAGTAGAGTTCAGCTCAGTAATTAAGATACCTAACTATAAGTGCCTTCTGCCTGTGAGCTGAGTGCTCAGTTCACGTTGTATGAAGATATGATTAATACTGCCAGTTAGCATTAGAAAGATGAGGACATCTAAAATGATGAATACTACCCCTTCTGTCCAAATTAGTAGTCCTTTTGTAATCATTAGGAGCATCAGCATCACATGCCTCCCCCTTAAGCAGTCTACGTAAGGGTCATCATCACTTCAGAGATGTCTCTAAACGCTCATACCTAGCCTGTCCCTGCATTGCAGATTCAGTCTCAGTAAGATCTCTGCAACCTTTCAAATTTATCCATATGCATGTTCAAAGCAATGGCTTCTAGCTCTAAACTCAGCAGGGGCACCAGCACAGCTCTGTGAAAGGCATGGCAACTACTTCCCGCCCCAAAATTACAGATGTGTGTAGTTCACACTCAAGCCAATGATAAAATATCAAGGTTTGATTACGAAATCCTTTATGGGAAACGTTTTATCTGAGAAATGGTTATCTGTTCCACGCAAGGAGAAATACTCACCAGGTTATTGAAATAACAAGGATAGGAACAGCAAAAGAGAAACAGTAGAATCAGTAAGCCAGAATCCCTGTTACCTATTAGAGGTGATTTAGGAACTAACTCCAAATCTACTGTGGTAGAAGTAGATCCACGTGTCACTCAAGTAGTTCCACGTATATCTCGCTAACCTGGCCTTTAATAAAACTTGCAAATGGAGAAGAATCAGAAGTGATTAAATTATGCCTGTATATTTCCTGGCACCTTTATTCTTAAATAGGAGACAAAACTCTACAGTGAGATCTAAAGTGGTTTGTCATGATACGAAAAAGCAACAGCAGTCTTGAGCCAAACTGGAGGACTTTATTAGTTCTGTTAGGGTTGCTTTTTTTTTTTCTTTCCTGTGGAGTTTGTCTGCATTTTCTCCTGAAACAAAAGTGAACTGCCTCAAAATCTCTTGGACATCACTGGAGATAAAAAAATTAAAATAAAATTGCAGGAGTGTTTCCAGTGAGATTCAGTCTAAATTGTTAGCTTTAAAGCTTGCCCCTCTTCCACCTGCCTCAGTGCATCTCTCCCAGGGTCCAGGCAAAGGGACTGGGTTATTCTCATCTGACTGACGGCAATGAACTGGGATACCCACATTAAATGCATTATCTGCCTTACATTTTGTATCTAGTAAATGAAGAAAAATAAGGACATTTTAGATTAACCAAATTAGGTTCTCAGCCATTTTTCTCTCTCCTGTCATTTCCAATAAAAGGAGACTAGGTTAGCAAGATTCCCACCTTAAGCATCTCAGTGTGTACTGAAGTTAAGCGAGGCGGCTATTGCTGTGGTGACTGAAGGGCACCAGGAGCTGGGGAGCGGAGAGGGACACACGTCCTTTGGGGAGCTGCTCCTCACAGGGCCAGCACGTGTCGGCCAGAGGGCAGTGGGGACGGGAAGCAGCTTTTCCTCTTTACGTCCAGCTGCACCTCCGCCCCGGCCGTTCCCCCGGCGTGTCTGCCCTGAGATTAGGCCTCGCTCTGATTAATGCTGATGGGATGTGTGAGATGAGACTCTTTGCGGGGTGGCGAGATAAAGAGCGTTAATAGTTAGAGCGTCACTAGTGTCACTAAAGAGTGCTAGCATATACCCACAACACTTTTACAACACATTTGAGCTCCGAGGAAAGCAGCAATATCTACTTTAAGATTTAAATGATCTAAGTCTACGTGTTCAGCGAAAATTCAAAACATCTAAACTGAGGAGAATTTGTGTGACTTACCTCCAGTGTAACTTCTGAGGGTTTCACAGAGTCCGTCCTTTATTTCTCAGCGAGCCGCGGTGCCACCTGAGGCCACCCGGATGCCTCGAGTGATGCTGAGCTTCCAGGCGGACCAGCCTGAGAAGACTGAGGTGACCCAGCCACATCTCATGGCCAGTCTATAAGGCAGGTAAGCCAAATAAAGCTGATTTTTTGCCTGTTTTGTAAGAAATGTGTGCATACAAAAAACTCTGCATTTCCTAGGCAGTTATGTGAGCAGCTTGCTATGCACACAGGCCACTTATGCATACGTCAATAAAAAATATTGGCAAAAGGAAATATTTTCAGAAGTAGCTTCATAACTCAAGAGCCCACTTTTCAGGCTGTCATTTAAGGTTTTCTTTGCATGGGGCTTACTTCTGTGACCTATTTCGGCACCAGTGTTTCCTTTAGGATTTGGGGACCTTGGAAAAATTTTTCCATTTTAGACCTTCTTTCCTCCCTCAGCTTCTTTAGAGGTGTCTTCCCTTAGACAAGACAGTGGTTTTCTCCATTCCTCAGTCCCACATCAGTAAAGTGACAATAATAGCACTTCCTATCTCAGCAGTAGCTTTTGGGGAAGATGAAGACAGCAGAGTCTGAGATATTCTTCAGTATATTAACAAGGGAGACAGATATAAGAGAGGAAGATGTAAGTAAGAAAGATGAAAGAAAGGGTAAAATCCTTCTTGCCTCTTCCTTGGGAGCCAAACTTTGGGAGTTAATGTGGGAGTCAATCAGAGCTGCATTTGTCCTGATGGTAATTGCAGCTTTTATAGGATCATTTAAATTGTCTGTCAAATGAAAATATTTCTGTATAATGAGCATGCTATTAAAAACACCCCTGCTAACCTGAGGGCAGGCACAGTCACCAGATCTGTGGGGGACTGGCACAAACCCACAGCTTCAGCTGCGCACAGGGCACAAGGCGCTGGCCTTCCTGAGCTCGCCAGGAGGAGCCTGAGCAGACAGGCAGTGCAAGCATCCCACTTGAATTTAAAAACACACATTGGTTTCCAGTCCCTCAATTTTGATATACTCACTATGTAGCTACATCTTCTGAGTTGGATGGTTTTGTCCTGGTGTCCATTTCTTCCCCTGCTGTCGTCTTGGTCCCATTCTTGATGTGCTGCTTTTGCTTCTTATTAGAGGCAAAATTAAAACCAAAGTGACCCAAATCAGGAAGATGTCTTAAAAAGACCCACACATTTTAACTTAGAACTTCTGGATACCTGATACAGAAAAGTGAAACATAAAATTACAGCGCTGGAGTAACCACTTTTGGTTTGGCCCAGTATTACCTAGAAACTCTTAGTTTCTTCTGATGGTTTCTTTGAAAGTGTTCCCAAACACAAAGTTAAACTTTAAACTCACCTGAGCCCCTGGCTTGTTAAATTTATCTTCTCTGTGGATGTTATGCAACAGCATTATTAGCTCCCATAACAGGTAAAAAATTCATAATAGTACAAGGACGCTCCTATTTTTATGTGAAGAAATACACTGCTATGGGTACAGGTATACTGTTCAGGCACAAATATTTCTGGCTATACAATATGGGTGTGCTCCTGCCTAATTTAACGTAAGAGATTTTTAATATTGACTTAATTCTCAGTAGTATTAGATATATAATCGGCATATGTGTCTAAATTATGAAAGTTACTGAAAAAAATATTTTCCTATCAAGAATCTTAGGAGCTGGGCTGTTTCCTAAGCCAGTGTTATGAAATTCATTTTTTGGCAAATATCACATACTTACATCATTACAGAAAAACAGTGTTACTCTAAAGTTAACTCAAAAATTCAGATTCCTTAATGATAATGGATCAAATCCAGCTCTGGCGTACAAAAAAATTGACTTTGTCAGTGAATACATTTTGTTATCTTTCAAAATGTATTAACATAGGTATTGTACGTAAAAAGTAACACACTCTAAATGACAGCTGGGAAATAGCTCATATTAATGGCATCAAATGGGAAAAAAAAAAGTTTTAGAACTATGTTCTTTTACACAGCCATATAGAAGACATTTTTTGGATACAGTCATATGACCATAAAATCCAGATTTTACAAACTAACCAAGAATTCTGTGTAAGCCCCTAGAGATGGTGAAAAGATGCTGATGAAACATAGATACAGTCCCCCAAAACTGAGCACGCCAGAAAAAAATTCACTATAAACTAAATCAGTCTGAGGCATTGCCAAAGATCTCTATTTTGGTTGTTACGGACAGCTAGGAAGTAAGACCCTGAAAATGCAAACATTTATGTATGCCATTAATTTCATTACTACACACTTTCTTTAATGTCTTTCCTTTCCTTTGACTTGAAGCCTCATTGGCGTTAAAAAAACAAAATGTAAGTAGATATAGGGTGTACTTCTCCCTGTGCCTCTCTGCATCTAATTGAGGTTTTGCATTTATATTTTCTGTTTTTTTAGTTCTCTGCCCTCTCACATATGTTGGGAGAATGTTAGGAGGAAAAATCATCCAATTAATCTAATAGCTGGCAATGTGTAAAAATTGCGAGAAATAAGCAAATAGAAGTAAAGCTGGGGGGATGTCCTCCAGTGTCTCACTTCTAGGAGGTACCTCATATGGCAGCAGCTCCTTAGGCAGTGGCACCTGAGATGCTTTTGGATAAAGGAGACATCTGAAGGTGACAGGTCCGCTTTAAACTTAAAGACATTGCCCAAAGTTAATAGTTGCAAGAATGGCGTGCTGCGCCCAGCAACTCTTAGAACAGAACCAGGTGGCCTTTGCCCGTGGCACTCGGCATCCCAGAGCTTAGGCAGGTGCCTACCTTCATGCGCGCAACCACCTCCAGTGAAGCTGATGCCCTTCAAGAGCAGGCACGTACTGCGGGGCCCTGCAGAATTAGGGCTGTGTTTGCTCCCGCATGCTCTCCTATGTGTCAGTACATTAACACCCTTCCCTGCTCACCGTGTGCCCACGTAGCTGGAGGCAGGGTTTGTCCCTGCACTTTCAAGTAGGCAGATTTTCGATTTCCAACCTGGGGAATGATCTGTCTGCTCTGACCTCTGTAAACACAAATAGCAAACTGAAGGGGGAAAAGGCTGCACCATGAACACAGGAATCAGACTATGAAGAGACTTCCGGAAGGTTTCTAACCATTGGTCTGAAGATAACCCTGCAAAGCATTATGATACTTAGAAGTATCATAATCAGATTTTTTTTCATGCAAGACAAATACAGTATGCTTCTAGTTAAACCAAGGGGGAAATGCATTTAAAATGTACTGAAAAAATATGTCAAGAAACTGTAATAGCTGTCAGACCACTTTAAGGCAAATGGAATTAGTCTAAAATACTAGTGAATATGTAATATATAGCAAATTCCCAACTTTATAAATATCTTTCTTTTAAGTATCGTGGTGTGTGTTTCCAGTTAGCAAAGTGGCACATGTGTGATACTACTTTTGTTTTTTTGCCAGCATGCTGCTTTGCAGCATTGCACAATGAGCTAGAGAAGCCCCCTACAATGTTTGCTTAAAAGCCTTTGCTTCTGTTATTTGAGATCACTGAAAGCACTGAGGGCTACTGCGGTTGTATCTGCGTGCATGGGTGTACATAAAGAGGGATGTGAGCATAAAATCTTAAAGGCCTTACAGTTCTTCATCTGTTCAAGAATGTCTTGGTTTTGCACGTTCTGAGATACTCATTCAGGGATTTAGCATATCTCAATAAATAACATGAGGAAGGGAGGCGAGGGCTGAGGTGGGGAGCAGCGCTGCGATCCACGCCACCTCCTCCCAGTTTCCCCGCTCCTTTCCAAGGGGTGAGGTTCCTCCGCCGGTCAAACTGATGGGAATTGCGGCTGCTGCAGGCCCACCCTCCTCCTCCGGCTCTGACCCGGTGCTTTGCAAGCACTGGTGCTCATGTTACGGCATAGCAGATGGATTTAAAGGCTGATCTGCCTGAAAACCAATCTTCTGTTCTTTGGGGTGATTATTTTCCGCCTGGAACTTGCTGCAGCGGCATCCCACCCGGTCACAGCCATGCTAGGGCTGGCACAGCAGAGGGCACAGACCCAACGCAATGCAGATTCGGATGTGCCTAACTGCATCCACATGTTCCTCCAGTCACAAGCAATCCAGTTAATTGATGCTTACACCGTTCCCTCAGGTTTTGAACTCAGTTGTGGAGTTCAGTTACCACATTATAACCGGAAAGACAGATAAGGAGAAAAATGCCGTCAGGTTAACAAAGGACTTCCCTTCGCTCAGTCAATAAATACAGAGATCACCTGGGCTAAGCAGTGCAATTAGTGGAAACACGTCCTAGTTACGATCTTTGTTTCGAATTGGTGTTTCCATACTAGTGGAGAACTGCCCAGGGTAGCTCAGTGGCTGGAGATAAGGACTTTTACCCAGGCACTTCTATTTCTGGCTTTGCAAGGGCCTTTTGCAATCTCCAGCCACAAGCAGAAATTTCTCCTAGGGCCACTGTTTACCCTCTCACAGACAGGCATGAAGTACCTGTTTGGTTTTCAGAATCTAAGAGCTGAGTTAATAAATGCCCACGTAATTAATAAATAGCCATAAAGTGCAGTGACAGTCCAATGTAGTTCTTGGGGCCTACAGCTCTGTGTCTCAGCTGTGGCATTTTGCCTGGCTTTCAGAGGGAGAATAACCATCACGCTTCTGCTTTCCCCACATGCCCGATCCACCAGCCAGCTCCATCTATTCTTGCCTGCTGGGTGCTTTTTGAGCTCCGGAGAGGCAGAGGTGGGATAGATTACAGCAGAGTTACTTGAAAGGACAAAATAATCACAGGGTGATGGGTTCAGGCACAACCCCTTCCTTGAACTGCCCCTGGCATTTTGCAGCCAGCCAGCCTTTCAGTAAATGAAGATCGGCAGAAATTAATGTTATATATTACCCCAGCAGGCTGCTGCACTGATTCTTTACCTCTGAATCACTAGTTTTCAAGGCAGTTGGGTTGGGTGGCAGCCTCTATGGCCTTTTCTTATGCTCCCACCTCCAGGGAGCCTCAGAACTGAGCTGCTGTCAGCCTGGATCAAAGTGCACTGCTGCAGAAGTGGAGGGAGCCAGCACTAAGCTCAGGTCTAGAGATCTTTCTCTCCCATTTTCTTAAGCATTAAATTCAAGACTGCGGGTCTCGTTTCCACTATCTTGCTCCTTGTGAAATTCATTTATTTGTGAGTTAAGTCAGAAGTCTCTGGAGTCTCACAATGACAGTGGAGTTTTGTATTCTCTTCCAAAGGTGTGACTGACTGCAGGGAGGACACAGATACATTGATGGTACTATATGACTACAGTACCATATATTTTAGTGTGGTGCCACAGGAATGCACAGTATATGCATTTCTGATTCTGCAAGTTCGTAAAGGTGCTCAGCTCCAGCTAGTTAAATACCTTCTCTTTATTGAAAATGCTTAGAAGTTGGGTACCTTACTGAATCTGTTTTTTAAGACCCAGTTTGGCTACTTGTTGCTAGGATAAATAATGCCTTAAGCTGTGAACATTGCTCATACTCAAATCAGCATGACTGAACTGGATCCCTTAGTGTGTTGTAGGTACACCAGCAGTAATGCAAAGAAATACTGATGGGTATGGGTTTTCAGTTCTCTTTTTTACATTTTAAAAAAATCAACGTCAACCTAGTCTTGCAGTTCATTTCCCTAACCACTCATTTCAGAGAAGTGACTGGGTTACTCTCTGTGTTGAGACAGGTCCAGGCTGGGAAGCACATGACCAGTGCTCTCTGCAGGGCACACCAGTTCTCCAGCTAAGTGGGAGAAGATCACTTTGACAGGTTCTCCTTTGCCCTTTTGAATTGTTCTTTTCATCCATCAGCGTTCTAAAATGTGCCATGCTATCGTATTTATTCCAGCCTTGCTAACAAAGTGCAGACTACCAGCTCATCTTGGACAGGAGGCAGAAGGGAAAAAAGTTACAAGAAAAACCTGGCAGATAGTGAGGTAGCAGAGAGGCTGCTTCACCCCTTCCCTGCACCTTGCAGGCACTTCAGACCTCAGAAGTTGTTTATGGTGCGTGCATGGCACAGTGAGAGCAGTGAAACGAGTATCAGAGGATTACTAAAGACCTGCCGCACTGAACTTGTCTTGTACAGCTAACCTAAAAAACAAGGCATCAGCATGGTCAAAATGGAAAGGAAACATCTGTTTCTCCTTTTTATGTTAGTGACAATCCATTTGTTAGCTTTAGAATAGCACAGACTACTCCATTGATAACAGCTCTGCTGCTGGCTATTCAGCCCGAGCAGGTGCATCAGGAGCTGAAGAGCAGAGTAAAAGCAGATAATACGTGGGGCTATCCTTAGGAGGATGAACACTGGGCTGAAGTCTTTTCTTCTTTCTCATTCCCTCTGAAGAGTGCTAAGAAAGAGCCACCCAGTCTGGCACAACTGTGTGTCCCCACACAACAACACAACAACTCATGAAGAAGAGAAGCCCAGTGGGCAGGACAGTCTTACTGGAGCCTTTTTTTGTCTCTAAGCAGTAGTACTGTATGTCTTACCTCTCGATCTTCCTTTCCTAAGTATTAGTGAGTATTAATTGAAGTAAAGGTCACTGAAGTAAATGGACAGATTTTCAATGACTTCAAACAGATGATACCAGATCAGCCAGAACACTTGTATTGCTTGTTCGTTTTCTGCAGTTTCATCTTTCGGGGAACAGGAGAAGGGACTGGTTTTATTTACCTTTTGTGCAATTTTTAGTGTATTGTTAATATGTATTGTATGAGGAGGCAATAAGTATAGCCTGTCCTTAGCTTTTTGTTATTGAGACGGGCTGTCCCTTTATTTTTTTTTTCCTTCAATGTATTGTAAGTAAGAAATATTGCAGAGTAAGAATCTCACAAGTTAAACACATAGAAGGTTACACACTGCCTCAATTACACATTGTTTTTGGCAGAGAATTATTTTCCAGCTAGGTTAGATGTCTTTATCACTAGTGCCAAAAAGCCCATAGGAAAGGGAGACAGATAAACAAATTGTGAAAGTGCTGCTGATGCAGATTAGTGGAAGGTTGGCTAACTGCTTTTTAAAAGCATTTTGCTCTGAAGTACAGCTTTGTCTATATACACATCACAGTGACATCCCAGGCCTAGAACAAATACATGCAATACTTTATTTAATTTTGCTTTCAGAATGCTTTGGTGCAAGGTCTGACATTTTTCCCATGGTTAATCATGAAACTGGGCAATGTTTCTTACAGTTCTTCTCACTTCACTCATGCAAAACACTCGTCAGTTTGAATGGTATGATTAAGGGGAGCAGAACTGGGGCCAAAAAAGGAAGCATGCACTGGGAAAATAGATTCTCCAATAACTTCTATCAGACTGTGCAGCCTTTCAATTGAAATCTGGTTTAAATCAGTAGCTGCTGAAACTCATTACCACAGAGATGGGTCTTCTGGTTCAGAAGACTGTCAGGCTCTGATCAAGCTTCCCAGGGTACATGACCCTGCTCTGTGCCTCAGTTTCCCAGACCCCTTGACACTTGCTAGGGGGAGGCCCCCAGCGCTTGCTGTGCTGTGCTTGGTGAGAAACACGAAATGCCACTCTCAATAGGTAGCTATTTGATGTCCTATGTGAAGTGAGGTGGTTTAAACTGAGTCACACGTGGCCACATGCTCAGAGCACAGCGTGCACTCTAGCAGGGTGACATAGGCAGCATGGGCTGAACTCATCCTCCTCTACACATCTCGCTGTGTCCAGGGTCAAGCCTGGAGGTGCCAAAGTCACTGACCCAGCCACTGACCCAGGCTGAGACTCCCAGGTCCCCCTGACTCCCAGGGTGAGATTTTAACAGGGCTCAGGCAGCAGCACCCAGCCGTGCCCGAGGGGCAGGGGGAGGCTGAGCCTCACGCCGCTGCGGACCGGGAGCCGTCGGGGGACCCGGGGCAGCTCTGCCCGCAGCGGAGCAGCAGCAATCGCTGCGCGAGCGCCGCCGGGGCAGCCGGCACTCGGTCGGGAGGGACGGAAGAAAGGAGGGATGGAGGGAGGGAAAGAGGGATGGAGGGAGGGATGGAGGGAAGGAGGGAGCGCGAGGGCGCCTCCTTCCCTTTGCCACACGCCCGGGCTCCTGTGATGTGGTGAGTCACAGGCAGGTCAGGACCGCGCCGGAGGGGCGGAGGGAGCGCGGGGACCGGCTGATTTACCGCTGGGAGCCGCCAGCAGCGCGGCGGAGCCGCCGGAGGGAAGGGCTCGCCGCGCCGCCCCGCAGCCCAGGTGCCGCCCGGCAGGCGCG
>VZSV01000004.1:14484858-14543279 GCA_013398735.1 Nothocercus julius
TTTTTTTTTTTTTTTTTTGAGATCTGAGAGGTTGAGATTCATAATCAGGCATCATAAAGTGTCTCACATGTTTCTCTAAGGTTTGGTTCAATGTTTACAGACTATACACTGTGAGAGCAAAAAGCTGGCCTTTGGCAGGAGCTGCATATTGAAAACTTACTTAGAGGGAGAATGACAGTATCACTTGTTCTTTGTGTGCGCAAATCCTCCTTCAGCGATCTGTGATTCTTTTCCAACTGTCTCCTAATACAATCTGAATCATTTGAAGAAAAGAAAAAGAATATATTGTAAAACATTCATCTCTATTTCTAGAAAATAGAGTCACTTTCTTTTCCTTGTTGGTGTGAAGGAAATGAATTGTCTTTATTGTTCTATAGAGTGTTTTCGTTCTTCATAGGATGACCACTGCCTAGTTGTTCTTTATCTGTAGACAGAGGTGCACTTGCTGCTGCTGGGGACTGTTTTGTGGCGGTGTTGTCAGCTCAGGGAGATGGCAGTGCAGCCTATGGATGGGTGGGAGACACTCAGGGCGAGACAGCCAGAACCCAGAAGTCAGCAGAGCTTTGCTGAACAGCTCACACCTGCAGAGCTGAGTGGCAAATACTTTCCTCCCACAAATGCCTTCCCCATACTGACTTTCCTGCACTTGGAGTTTTTTTGGCTTCTTAGCTGCTGACCTGCAACCCCCTCCTGCTGTTCCAGTGCAGCAGAAGGGGCCAACCCACCTATTCTCATTCTTCTGTGATCTGCAAGAGCCTGCTCCATATTTTTTTCAATTTGGAGGAGAAAGTCAGAGCCCCATGTCTCCCAAACGTGCCCTCCAGGAGTGGGGCGAGCGGCTCGCACCGCGGGCTGCCAGCAGCAGCAGCGCTGCCGCCCTCACGGCTGCCGAGGGAGCCGGATGCCAGCAGCCACACGCTGCCCTAGGTAGCCAGAGAGCCTGAGCTCTAGCAGGGGGACCCCCAGGCAATCAACCTCTGGATGATCCGTTTTGTACCAAGATTCCTTTGAGGTGCTGAGGTATCCAGAGTGCCCTCTCTTGAGATAGAAAGTAAGAAGATAGGTTGCATCTTCGTATGTATTTCTGCATTATGTAGCATAAGGGAAATCCTGCTCAGGCTCTACAGAAGCACACATCGCTCCTGTTGACTGAGAAAGTGATAGAGTAGCTGGGGAGCATTCTCTGAAACTCCCTGGACAGGAACATAAAACACGAGAAAGAAGGTCAGGGACCTCAGTCTCAAGATCTGTTTGGTACAACAGAGAACGCAGGGTCTGCAGGGTGATACTTCAGTTTTTGTCTTGCACCCACACCTTCATGGCCAGTTCCTGTGAAAGCCTGGCCACCCCGTTTCCCACCCCCTCCTCCTCGTTATTACCTCTGCCTGGCCTTGAAGCCACTGCCACAATTGTGTTTTTCACGGCCTGTTACCATCAGCGGAGCCATTGACTGGGGCATCTTGTCTGCAGTGGCCACAGCCTGTGGTTGCCTCCCACATGGAGCTTGTGGGCAGTAATTAAACCCATGTAACTCATGGCTGCTGGGATTGACACACTGGCTCATGCCACTGGTGCTGAGCCACCAGCAAGGAGGCGGACCTGCGGCTCCAGGGTGGACTGGTGCCCCCTCTTTGCCCATTCGTCCCTGCATGACCAAGCCCGGAGGACTGCTCTCACCTTGTAAAAATGTCGTGTTTCTCTTGGCAAGCGTTTTAGCAAAGCGCTCTCTCATACATAGCAACTGGTGCAAGCGTGTTAGCAGAAGCCATTTTTAAATCAGTTTCCTCACCCAGGGGAAATGTAGTATAGACAGGGCCTTCAGGAAACGAATAATTAGGTGACCTTTTTCCCCCCAGAATATCAGGTCTGTTTTATGTAGAGCTGTTTGAAGTCACACAAATTCTCATTACTCTCAAAATCTCTAACCTTGCCTTGTTTAAGATACCTTTTAGGAAATCAAATCAGTGTTTCAATCTAATTTCTAAAGGCATTCAAACACATGGTATGTGTGCTAACTTGTTTCCTCTAGCATTAACAAATCTAGCAAATTGCCAAGCTATTTGCCTTCAGGAAAACTATTATGTTGTACATGAAGATAAAATATTTTTTTCTCCCATTTTAAACATGAAAAAAAATAAAGAAAAGGTGAAGTTATCGGACCATATTGTTGTGGGCTATAACTCCTTTGAAGGAAGCAGTGTCACCAAGTAGATCGGGAATTTTCAGGTGTCTGCCTTTTGATATGATCTGAGCTTTTTTAGTTGCATTGTGATCTTTTTGAGTCACTTGGTGTGACTGAATGGTGACCAAGTCCCCTGGGCTCAAGTGGGCCCTGCTTATGTTGGTTGCTGTTGCCTACACCAAGTCTCAGAGATGAAAACAGAGGTGGGGATTGACGGTCCCAGAGTTGGCGGTCCCAAAGGCCAGTGCAACAGTGGTGTGGACAGAGGAGCGAGGAAGGAGAAGCAACAGCCTCGAGAGCCCTCTGCTCTGCCTCTCGACCCCGGCGTTCCAGTCTCCAGGGACGTCACTGCCTGCAAATATTTCATTTTTCAAGAAAATGTCAATAACATAACATGTTTTGTAAGGCTGGGGTGTATAAGGCTCAAAATACTTAAACAAAATGCCTTTTTTTTTTTTTTTTTTAGTGATTCCTACAGCCATATGATAGTCTCTTCTGCTTGTCTCAAGAACATTAACACAAAAGACAGCTTTTGTATGGAAGGTAACAGAAGGGATCCTATTTGAATTCATGATAAATTCCATGACAAATCACGTGAAAGGAAAATTGCCTAGTGCTTTCAGAAGATTTTCATTTTGCTCAAGTGTTCACACCATGGCCATCACCATGGTATTTGATAGCTATCCATTTCATTGTGCATGTTGCAGCTTTAACCTCTGTTTTAAGGGTCACTCTGGCATATTTTTCCCATAGTCACAGAAGAATAACAATTTCTATGTAAGTTGCTTTTGTGTACTGTAGCTCCTTCATTTTGACGTGCATCCAAGTAAACAGTATTAGAATCCTTTTGACATGGACTAGTATTGTTTCTGCTAAGGATCAGTGACCTAGCTTGATAAATTTTAAAAATAAGCAATGTAACTAAATATGTGACATTTATTGAAATTCATTCTTTGCCATGGAGCTACTTTCTTTCAAAAATATTGAGAATAGTAAGGGATTGCAGATGCAATTTGATTAAATCTACAGTTGTTACCATTTGCCTCCTGAAAATTGATTCCCTCCCCCCCAAGCTTGACAAGCTTATTGATTAAAAACTCTGCCCTGGCCTAAGACAGCATTTGTTTGTGCTCGGGTGCCTCCTGTGCAAGTTGCAACAGGCTCCCAACTCTCTAAGCTCACGATTCTCCTAAGCTATTGGCATGGCAATGTTACTTAGCAATTGTTTTAAACTATATGATGACACATCTTTGAACCCCATTGTATGAAGGAAAAATACCTTCTGACTGGAGAGAGATTTCCTGTTTATGTGTGTGTTTGCTGGAATTAAGCCTTCCCCTGTGTGTTGGCTGAATATTTTTTGTAATCCAAAATGGTAACAGGGCAAGTTACCTACAGAGTTTATTTTTTTGGACAGGATATGGGTCTTTTTTATTTTTATTTTTTCAAAATAGCATTGCTTTAGAGTTGATGATGAGGCATAGGGGCCACTCAAGTACACTTCTGCAAGCACCCTCACTTAAGTGAAGCTGCATGGTTACAAAGAGAGATTTGGGCAACGAGTAGATATTTTGATATTTCTGTGTAACGTAAGTTGATCACTTCCCACGCAGAAAGTTTTTGACTGTAGACAGATGTTCTTTCAGCATAAGGATACAAGATTTGCCAAACATATAGTTTATACCATAAAATAATTGCATTTATAGCTTTGGTTGTGACTGAAGAGAATCCCTCATATTCTTTAGGCTCTCTTTTTATACAGAGAAGGATATCCCAACTGGCGGCCTCTGGGAAAGAGCCAGGGGGCAGGAGGATTGTGCCCAGGACTTGAAATGCTCTCAGCTGTGCAGGATCCTATGGGCAGGTGCCCACAAGGCAGAGCAGCTGTGACAGTCCTGCAAAGCAGCTGTGATGCTCCTGCTGCTTGCTGCAGGGTCCCAAGGCTGGCCGTGACCTTGGCGCTCATCCTTGCACCCTAGAGCCGCAGCTGAACCCTCCTGAGATGGAGGGAGAGCTGCTGCCATGAGACTTAAACTGGACCTTACAGTTGACCATGGTTGGACCACCCTGAATCCAAGCAGTAAAGTTATGGCTATTTATTAAGTACAATTTTAAGATTTCTGGTTTACTTCACATGTAAAGCCTATTTTAAACAACTGTCCAGGCCTGGCAGAAACCTGGCCATATGGACTGATTGTGCTGCAGGTTTGTGGGGGCTGAGAGCCACCAGCCTGTCAGGGACACGTGGCAGCCCAGGCAGTGTTTGCGCCAGCAGAAGTCTGCTCCCTGCGCCTGCCGCTGCAGAGGGAAGGGCCTGCAACACAGACGTGGGCTCACTTTAAGCAACTTACTTTTTATTCCCTATTAGTTACACAAAGAATTCCAGAATTACTCTGGAATTTATGTTTTTTATTTATCTTAAGAAGTATTGTTTTCTTTGATTTTAATTTTTTTTTTAAAGGTTGAACTAGATGTTGAACCTTGCAGTTCATTTGCACTGTTTTTTTTGGTATTAAAAATATTCTATCCTATTTATCTTTCAGTCCTGGTATAGAACCATTGCACATTGTGAACTATTAGTGACATAATCTTTACTATTTTTTTTTCTTTGTCATGAATAAAGTGTTTTTTGGATTACTTGGCCTTAAACTAATCACCACAATTTCAAGATCATTAAAAATATTTGTTAAGAAATTGAGATTTACTCTTTCCCCCATGAATGATCCTATGAAGATAAAGGTTTCTGAGTAGTCCAGACTTTGAGAAAATTCCTATATCTGTAGGTTATCCCAAATGCATGACTAGAAAAGAACATGTTTTGCTCTATTAAGCTGGAATAACTTAACAAGCTTTCGCAGTCTTCGGAGATACTTTTATCACTTTTATCTGTTATTATATATAATATTGGTTATGTGAACTATTATATACTTTTTGTGCGTGTCTTTATGACATGTGTCTTCTCATCCAAAAATATCATTTTCTATCAGCCACCTCTGAGAAGCAGGGATAAGAACAGAGACAGTTTTCTTAAAGACAATGATAGGTGTCACTAGTAGAATTCATGTCAAAAGTAGATTAATTCCTCTTTCATAATGTCATTGAAAATGTTAAATGCATTACTGGACTTACATTCAGTTTTCCTGTCTACTTCCAGAAAGCGGTTACTGTTTTTAAATATTATAATTTACTGGCCCTGCAAAACCTTTGTTAAACTCGTTAGGTTCTTTGTTCTTTGGACTGGAGGCCAATATCTTCTTTTGGAAAAGTATTTTTTATTAATATGCACTATTTGATGTCATTCTTACAGATGCCCAAAGCTGTAGTTAAAAAAAAAAAAAAAAAATCAAACTATTAATTATGCTTTAGAAAATAGGTAGAATGCATGCAATATTGGACTCCAGTCAAGCAGTGAGCCAGTGTGGAGCTCACTACATGATTAAGGACTTCTGCATCAGAGAATATAATTCAAATTTCACCCTTGAAAAATGTGCTTGCCTCTCATCCAAGTCACTGAGACTGTGCATATCTGAGGATGCAATTTAGCCCACAAATTTTATCTTAACTGCTGTTTAACCCTTTTGAGGAAGGCAAAATTTGGAATGTGCTTTGCTGTTACGTTCCCGTGCACATTCATGGCCAGTGTTATGTGACAGTGGGTTTTATCCTTGTCTGTGCATGCAGTGCTTCAAACTAGTAAGTTGGCCTGTTCGTCGCAGCAGGATGTAGGTTTCTTTATTTAAATTTCGGGTGTCTAGATACAAGTTAACTCCATCACTTTCAGTGCAAATTATGTAAGTGCTGAGACCAAGCAGAAGACCCACACACTTGTATGAATGCTTTATTTCCACATATAGTTTTGCTTTTCCTATTTCTGTAAGTTTAGGGGGTTTTTAGCATTTTTTTCTAGTCAGAATCTGAACTTCCCAAGTTTATGCCTCTTTTTCCTAGTATCCTAAGTACTGGATTTACATGGGAATTGCCAAAGAAGACCACACATAGACAGCATTTCATGTGCCCTTGTGCATCCTCAGAGGATCCAGCAGCCCCTCCGCAGTGGATGTCCACCCCCGTGGCATTCCCTCGATCCCAGCAAGGCTCACCCTTGGCTCATCAACCAGATTGCCATGGCGGGAAATCCCTCGTGAGGCTACTCAAAATGGGAATGTTACTAAAGTTGTTTAACTATCCTATAAAATTTAATACTGAATTCCATTTGTGCTTTAGAATTGCAATAGGACAGAAACCAATTAGATTTTGTATCCCATTAACTGCCACAATCCTGATCTTATCCCTGTGAAGGTGACAGATTGCTGGACATGTCCAGTTGTGGGAAAGGGATGATTCCTGCCACCTTCCAGTGAAATTCAGAAAGACCTGAACAACAACAGCTATCTTTTTTTTCCTGGATAACTCTGGCAACCTGCATCAGAGGAGAAGTTCTGGATTCAGAGCATGCTCATGGGAGCTAGGAAAGATGGGAGCCAGACAGGAGGTATGTCAAGTCAGCACAGAGTGCATGAAATCACATAATTCCTAAATGACCTTCTAATTGCAGGACTGAATCCCACGTTTTTCCTGCAGGGCTAAAAAGAAAAAACATGTTGCATTGTCATTATCAGTCTGAAGGACTGTTTCCCAGTTCTGAATGTTCTCAGAGTTTTTGTTCATTCTGAAAACATACTTACAAAAATAAGTATATGTTTGTTCCTTTTCAAATGTAAGCTGCCATGATAAAAACAGCCTGTGGATAGCGCAGCAACATCTTTGCTGCTTCCTGAAAATTACTGTGTGTTTTTCTGTTTGTTTTCAGAATGAGAGGTTTTTGCATAACACGCTTTGAAATAATTACTTTTATGCAAATAATACCACCCTTCTCTTGTAAATTAAGCCTAAGCTGGGCCAAATTCTGCCTGCAGATAAGCACACATGGCTTCCAAAGTTGCCCTGACTTCAGCGGGAGTGCTTCCTGCTTATCTGAGGAGAGTATTTAGCCTGAAATCCCTGCAGGGCACAGAAGAGGTAATACAACCAGTGAATTGTTTTCACAGCACAAAAAGCCTTTCAGGAAACACTGCTGAGCGCTGAGATGACTAAAGAATAAGAAAGTACCTGTGTCCTTTCTGGGGTATTGGTGTACCTTTTGCGGTTTTTTTTTTTAGGCAAATCTGAACAGAGGTTGTTTCTTGAGACTTGCATTGCTTGGTATTATTGGGTGTAAAAGCCTATCAGTCAAATAGGACATCATCAAATAGGCAAAACTGGGCATCATTTACAGGGATTTCAAACACATATGAAAAGATAATGCCCATGTCCATTAGCTGGTTACTTGGAAACACAGTGCCTTTTTTTTTTTTTTTTTTCAGACTTTCTTTAAAGAGTAATGATTTTATTCATCAACAATATATAAGATTTTTAAAGATTTACTCCTCTGCACCTATCATCCCTGTTAAGTTATGCCTTGTACATCTCAGTATTTATCTTGTATCATCCATTGCTCATTTTAAATGAGGTAATATTGAGATTCTGTCATGTCAACAGTTCTTCTGCCTTTCAGGCTGTTTTAAGCAACCCTGTTTTCTAGTTCTTACTCAGCTAAACTATCACAGGAATCGATAAGAATGTTGTTTGCATAGGGACTGTGGAGTCAAGTCATTACTACCTGGAAAAGGTGGCAACTTTGCAGTAAAGGAATGTAACTTACCCAGACAAACATTATTTCCAGAAAGAAGCTTTTGTGTGAAAATCCAGGTGCATAAAAATTTAGATTGTCCCATCATCACCCCAACAGCTGAATTATATTCAGGTTTAAATTGCTCAAGTGAGTAATTCTTCATTTCGTGAGTAGTTCAGTTTTTTTTGTCTTCACATGGCATGCAGGGTGCTGTAATATGAATGTTTAACAAGGATAAAAAAGATAACAATTTTCTTACATGAGAGTGATCTTTGTTCAGTGCCTGAATTTGATGGTGTCAGCTAGTTAAGCAAACCTTATGCTCAAGAGTAAATTGTTTTAATATGAAATCCTAAATTAAAAACATGCATTAAAGAACATTTCCAATTTTACCACCACCATTTTATTTTCCTTTTGGATAAGTAAACCAATTTTTAAATTATGACAAAGATCCGGAGAGGCTACTTTGGCATCTGAAATGGGGTTTCGAGTGAGTTCAGGGCGTAAGTCCAAGAATGAAATCCAGAAAACTAATGTGCTGTGGCCACAAAACTCTCAGGTGCTTACATTAACTGGTGTCTGCACTTTGTTCTGAATATTCCCTAGATTTCACCTGAGCTTAAGCTCTGCAGAAGGAAAAAAAAACATAATAAAAAAATAGAAAGCAGCCTGTGGAGCAATAAGAGGCCTTAGTCCTGGCCAACTTACAGCTTCAAGCTGAACTCCTTTACAATCCAGACACAAGGCAGACCTTTAAACTTCATGATCTGTCTAAGAGGATTCACGCCTCTGCCTTCCATTTTCTAGATGTTAAGGGTGTAAAATAGCAGAAGAATGGGAGAAGGAGAGAAACAGAGAGGAAAGGTGTGTGGATTGGTACTTCGCCACTAATGTCTCCCACCTGCAGCCAGGAATTGGCTTCACCGAAGGCAGCTCCGGGGCAAAGGGAAGGAACCCTTCTGCACCCCTGTAGTGAAGGCATCTAGCTGAAAACCCGGAATATCTAATTTATATTCCCATATTTAGTCCTAACCTGCTCACAAGGGAGTGAAGATCAAGGTTTTAAACAATACCCTTTACAAAAGCTTTCTTAAAGTAAAAACTGTCTTAAAGCTCAGCATGTTGTCAGTTGTCACAGCCAGCTTTTGCTGTTGTAAACCTTCATATTTTCAAGCTACTCTATTAGAATGAGCTAATTTATCCTCGTGTCACCCTTAGGAGAAAGGTAAATACAGCTTGAAGTTTGGAAATAGCCTCTTTGCTTATCTTAAAGCCTCGTGGGATCTGGCCTTCTAGCTCCAGATTTCCAAAGGAGACATGCTGGAGTCTAAACAAGAAGTCTGAACGTGTGTGAAACCTGGTACAAGGCACTTCATAAGTAACCACTGAGACCAGTGCACGTATCCAAGCTCCCCAGGTGTCCCCAAAATGAAGGGAGGGAAAAGGATGAAAGAAAGTGAAGCCTCTGAAAAAATCCATTCAGCAGAAAGACCCCTTTAGTAAGGAAAAACTCAGACCACAACCATCCTAGAACACCCTCTTCAAACCACTGAGCTTTGCAACATCTTGTGAAGGTCAGCACAGTATTTCAGAATAAAAACCATAATGCATGGACCCTCACTGAGAGAGATTTGCCAGAGAGGGACTGAGGCTGCTCCACATCAGCCACTCTAGTGATTGCAGCTGTGACGCTGTTGCCTCTGGTGAGAGCTGGTGTGTCAGATTGGCTGGTCTCAGGCCATTTTGGGATTTATGAATAGCAGTACTGTGAAGTCCTTGGAAGCAGCTCATGAATCACAGGTTCACAGCAAGGCAGCAGTCTAGCCAATGAGCTACCATTAACTCAGCTTCTAAACTGAGTGAAAGTAGGGCATCAGTTATAGTGCATTGCAATAACATAATCTTACAGTGACAAAAGCGAGGTCAGCATTAAAAAGAAAAGGTCATAACCTCCTAACCAAACACAGATGTGAAATGAACACTACCCTTGACATTGCTCCTGCTTGATTATCAAAAAACTGCTAGGAAGCTTAAGTAGACCATCGAATTATTAACTTTGGTATCAGATAAAGGATGTGCTTTGGTAAGTTAAGACATAAATATAGACTTTATTACTTCCATTGGCTGTTTTACAAATATAGTCAATTCAGCTTTATCTGTAGTGTTCTGTGGGTTCCATCACATTTTTGCATGGGATAAACACCACAAAGCTAATTTTGCATAGAGGCAGTTTGTGTTTGGCAGGGCTACTTATCGCAGATGCAGCATTGCATTACCGTAGCTATACTGCTTTTAGAGCCAGCTTGAGCATCAGTGGAGGTCAATCTACTTTATAGCACTGTGATAAATATAATAGATATGATATCAGCAGAAGAGGCTATGCCAGACCAGACTGGTGTCTGGAGCCTTGCAAAAATTCCCAGAACCAAGGAGTAGGCTTGGAGGCACCTGAAGGTGTCTGTGCAGCATCAGGACAGGACCATAAGCAGTATTTTTTTTCATTTTTTTTCCATGATCAAATAGCCCAACTCCTGCTAGGCTAGGTAAAGGAAATCTGACTGTATCGTTTCAGCCCTTAGGCAAGCTATCTGAATCGGGCAACCAGCTCATTCTTCGAGATGCACTGTTCTCACTGGAACCCTGAACAAATCTTGACCATGACATCTTGGCTTGCTGAGACGTGTATTAAGCAGGATGTCAACAACCTTGATCCTAGGTTTTGTCTCTAATTCGCCTCATGGTTCCCTGAGACCCATTGATTGAGAAGGGTGAAGTCATGGTACCCAGCGGCATGCTTTATGGGAGCCTATGGAGCAGAAAAGCAGCCGCCTGACATTATCCTGACAACTCTTTCAGGGAAAAGAACAGAGCCAGCACAATTTCTTTTGCTTTGTATCCTAGATATTTGTACCACACCTTGGAGGAATTCAGGGAATTGTGGGGTTTTGTTGCTATTATTATTATACTTGCTATGACATCTAAAGTAAACATGATTGTTTGATATGCATGTAGTACGCTCTTCAGTTATGATCACTCTTTATTGATGCAGAAAACTTTTTCTCTTTTAGAGATTAATGTTGGCTACAAAAAGTTATGTCTCAGGGACTGCTAAGAACCATTAGCACCAAATGACAACTAAACTGCAGGAAATGCCCTGCATCAAGATCATTTATAATTGCTGTTAGAACGTTTAGATCAAATCTGTATGCTGTCTTGGTTACTCATAGCTATCTGCCTTTTAATCTTTTTTCATTTTATGACCCATGCCATTCTTTTAATTATCACAGTATGGAAGGCTATTAGCTTTACTACAAGACAGGAAAAGCTTCCAAAATCTGCTCTGCATTTCAATCCAAGAATTCAGGTAGATGTTATATCATAAAGTAAAAAATCTAAGTAAGTGCTCAGAGTAGTTAAATGAATAAAGATAAAACTGTGCTAACAGCCAGGTTTGCCAACTTGGCTCTTTAAGAAAGGAGGAACTACATTCCAGGAAAATTACACTGTCCCCATTCTTTACAGACAACCACAAAATGTTTAGACTCATGCAAAAAGTTGATTAGCAGCTCAGAAGTACAAGGAAACAGCTTTCTGGTACTGTAAGGTGTTTTTATACGTACCAAAAAAAAGTCTTAAATTGTTAGCTGATGTTATATGACTTCTTTAGTAACCAGGGCATATGTCTGTATTTATGTTAACTGCCTGGAGTCAGTAAACACCTTTATTTTGCATATACAGTAAAAAGACACCGAGGGGTGAATTAATCTATCCAAGCATATGAACAATTGGGCATGAAACCCCAACTTCTCTCTACTCACCTGAAACTGAAGATCAAGCTTACTATGCATCATTATCCATGACACCTAAAATAAGAAGCATGACCTGCTGTGCTGTCTCTCATAGCAGTTCCTTTTCTGCTGGGACTGAACACTTGGACTGAATAAGATGTCCACATGTCAGTTGTCTCACTGAATTATTTGCTGCAGAGGCAGTTTAAGTCTGTGTTTAGAGATGGATTTATTTTACTGCTGATGGAAATGGTAAAGAGCCACAATAGCACCACAGGTATTTTCTTAATGAATGTCCACGAATGCTGACTCGCATTTCAGATGGATTGAGTGGATCAATAGTGTTATGTTGTTCAAAGTCTACCTTCTGTTTTCCCACTACTGCTGAACAGTAACATCTTTTTAAAAAAATCCTCCCATCCTTATGCATCTAGAGATGGAAAGCTTTTATTTACAAAGCCAAATTCATCTGGAAGCATAAGCATAAACAAACAGTGAACTACCTTATTATGCGTTATTTCCCCACTGATTTTCAATTATTTTTGTATATTTTGAACTTCTTTTCTAGGCCCTGTTCCTTGTGGAACTAATTCCTCAGCCTTTGGAGCAAGTGACACTTCCTTATATGATAAATGTCATTGAACCCCCACAAATACTGTATACCACCTTTTAAATTAGACTTTCTGAACAATCTATAGTCCTTGATCTGCTCCACTCATTTGTAATATATCAGTGAGTGCTTGCTGAGGTTCATTACGAAACAGCCTGTAGTGCCATTGTAGCCCATCACAACAAAAGGCCATTAAATAAATCCAATGGTACTACAAACCCGAGACACAAGTTGGCTTGAGGACATCAGGATCTGCAGCAGGTTTCAAAGAAAACACTGTGCACTGTGTTTCACTGCAGGACACCTACAGGAAATTAATGCTAAATTAGTATAAGAATAACATTTTCGCCATTGCAAAGGATACACTAATGTTCTTCTGTTTTAATGCCTGTTAAAAATAACCCTGGCAGACAATAAAAATGCTTCTATTGTAAGCTGCTGTGAATCACAGTAGTATATTGGACCCAAGGATGGGTGTGCATATTAAAGAGTATACTTTATGCACTGAGATTTTAGATTCCTTTTTTTATGTTTGAACATTGTAAGAAAGAGCATACAGATCAGCTGAGCATGCTAATGAAAGCAATTTCTACTGACACGGGCTACCACACTGGGGACGTAGAAAATTTATTTAACAGTAGATCCTCCAACAATTGCCCAGGCTGTGCCCTGCTCACTAGTTCTTCACTGTAATATATACCCTGCCCCATAGGCATGCATCTACATGTAACTACCTCTTAGCATACCATAGAAACCTCCTAGTTCCCTTATAAACATATTTATTACTTAAATCAATGAGATGATGCATCTTGGTAGGGTGTGTATAATACTGCAGAAAAGTGATGTTCCTATCCTACTCAGGATGAGTGACCTAAATTGGGAAATATAGGTTAGAATAGTTCTGAAGACAAGGGACCATGGGTTTTAACTCATATTAGCCATTTGAATTCAGCCCAAAGATCCCTTGGATGTCTGATCGTGAGTTACAGCCCCAAATTTCCTTGTTCTTTTTGTGTTTTAACACCAGACAGATAATTCAGGTTAGCAATCCCAAATTAAGAACATTTGTAATTTTGTGGACATAGCTCTGGAAAATAGGTTAACCTCAGTAAGTGTTTTAAATATAACTGATCTTGTCTACAGATGCAATCAGATAATTGAAAAGCCTGATGAAAACAAGACCACTGTGAGCTCAGTCTGTTGAAGCTGATGCCAAGGCTGTGACAGGCTTGTGACAACAGATTCAAATCGAATGGCTGAAGCTGTTATCATCTTCTCCCTCCATTGCCCTCTTCTGTTAAATGACCCTGCTGTCTCCATGACAGGGTGTCTCATCTACAGAGAATGAGGCCCTGAATTGGCATAGTTTTCAGTCCGGGATAGTAAGGCAAACCGAACTCTCCAGAGCGCTAATTGCTATGGCTATCCTATTCAAATCGGCCCTACAAGTCTGTCAGAGGCTGTGGTAATGAGAAGACATACCAGCGTATTGGATAGAAAAGTACAGAACTCCACTATCAAATATTTCCTAAAAAAATGGGAGAAGCTACCATTTGTGATATACTTGCTGATCATAGGGTTTGTGAACTATGAAGTAACATCGCTTTATTGTATCTAATCTGAAATGCCCAATCTGAAGCCTAAATATATTCTTGTATAAACATGCTGCTGTATACTGTATATAGTAATACACAGGACTCAAGCATTTCCTTTTAGGTAATAAAGCAAGGAAAAAGGAGATTTGCCAGACAACCTGCCAGAGCATTCCTTTTGTGTCTGTGTGCTCTCTTACCCTGTGCTGTTCCGGGGCAGGCTTTGTGGGCAGGCCTTAAGGAAGGACCCATGTTGTCGAACAAGGGCTAGGAAAACGACCATAACTGTATTTTTTTGGCTTCCTTGCGTACAACATCTTGAATATTATTCCACAATGGGGCCAGGCTTGACTTGTCAGTGCAGTGGCAAACAACATGGAGTGACATGATGTTCAGTATCTACAAATTGTTGTCCAGGCCACAATTAGGAGAGTGAAACTTGGTTAAAATTGAAAGTTGCCATTTGCAAGTCATTAAGGGTTGTTAGCCACTGGTACACAAACACTCAAGACCAAACCTGATGGGCAGGTATCAGCCATAACACTTGAAGCTGCTAGGCATACCAGATTGACACTTGCAATGGTTGACCAATATCCATTTTCCTATCATACAAGGTTGGGTCTGCTGAGGAATGGAAAAATGAGTGCATCGTGATAAAGACTTTGAAAATATCTCATACAAAAGACATAATCTGTCTACAGCTATAACTTCAAAATAGTCATCACAGACCAAAGCTCACAGATCTTCTTTAGATACATGAAAGAGATAAAGACACACAAGTCAGGAAGGTCACAAAACCAGGAACAGCATCCATCATTCAAAACAAGTAAAGAAACACATTACTTGTTTTTCTTTAGCAACTGAAAGCTAGCAACTAGTTCTTTGACTTGTATTCAAAAGGAAAAATGCAGTTATAGCTCAAGTATTTTGATTCTAAATCAGCAAAACTCTTAAGAGTTTAAGTTCAACTGAAATTATGTTTGAGTATGTGCTTAGTAGAACTGCAGCGATGGGACCTCTGAAGTGACGTGGGATTGAATTTTTTATTCTCTGAAGTTTTCAAATGCTTCTTCAAGATACATTCAAGTGAAGCGCTTTGCAATGACCTGGTTTGGAGGTTACAAAAAAGCAACTCCGTGCTGCAGGCTGCAGCAGTGGGAGAGAGAGGGACTCTGGGTCAAAGGTAGATAAAAAGAAGCACTGAATGCCACTGGCGTCTCACTGGGCATATCAGATTTGAGGACAGTGAAAAAACGAACACCTCAAAAAAGGAGGTGCACACTGTACTTTTCAAGTAACTGCTATGTCCTCCTTAAGTTATAGCTCTACACTACATATGTCTCCCAACAGAGCATGTCTTCTGATTCCAGATACCGTAAGGATGAGTTCCCAGCATGCTGGACACATGCACAGTGTGCCTAGGGAAGGAACCCACCTTCCCTAGCAGCCATCCATAAACACTGAACCTGAGGTTCGCATAGGTGGGAATCAGTAGGTTTCTGTTCAGCTGGCTGCTTGACACACACCAAATGCATACAACGGGAGGCACAATGTCATACTGCAGATATGACAGCAAAGATGACTTGGTTTTCATTTATGACCCTTTTTTTTTTTTACTTTCTCTGAAAAGTGAAATGTGCATATTATTCTTGGCATCTGTTGCATTATCCTGAGTCCTCCCTTGCTCTTGTCGTTGATCCAGCTCTTCACTTCGGATTCATTTGTTAAAACAGTAAGGAGGATTTTTTTCTGTCTCAAGAGCCCAATTCAGATGAGTGCTGTCTCCCAAAGTGAATTCAAGCAGAGTAGTCTACCTGAGGGTACTGGCCTCAATGGCCTAGTTGTTGAAGAGAATAAGTCAGTCTCTATTTATGGCTCTGAATTCCTCTGAAGTTCCCAGTGGTGTTTAGTGTTGGACAGCTAGGGAACCTGACTGTCAAGTAACCTTGCATCTTTATTCCTGTAATGGTGGTTGCTCATCCTCATCTTCATCTAACTATTGTTCCACTTGTTATTTTATCTCTTGATTGTGAAGCTCCTCCTTCATTTGGATTTAAGCTCATTGCAGGAGAAAATATACCTGCCTCTGTGTTGTGTCAGAAATAGAGCATTTTGGGAATTCTGTGCTTAAACTAGTATTTGTCAGAACGCTTTGACTTGTCAGAGCTGATTCTTGCAGGAACGTATCAGTTTTAACACAGCTTCTCAGGGTGGAAGTGCTGGCTACAGGGAGGCAGAGAGGCAGACTCGCTTTGCGCTCCTCAGTGCTAGGGCACTCAGCTCACTTGAACCTGCTTGAGCGGGGACTTGAAAACCTTCGTTCTTGGGTGGAGGTCTCTTTTGGGTGCTTCACTCAAACTTCAGTAAGTGTTGGGTGCATCTCAGTACAGAGCGGGAAAGCCTTTCTAAAAGCAAATTTCTTGGGATAAGAGAACACTCTCCACTCTTATAAGATATAGAAACATTTATTCCATGCTGCAGCTATTTTATGACTGTAACAATAGCTCTGTTTGTTTGGGTTTTGTGTGTGTTTGCTTTTTGGACTTAAATCCATGTCCTTACTAGCTAATACCTGCAAACAGCCTGTGTTCTGATTTTTATCCCATGTTTTTTTCCATGATTCTTATCAGGTAACTGGAAGACCAACCCTTTGTTTCCAAAATCTGTTCTTTTGTGTAGATCACAGAGGTGAGCCACAGAAAGAATTCAGTAGACACTGAAATAAGAAGCCACTAGGAATATAGGAGATATATTGATGTATTGTTTTAAAAGAATTCAGTGAAAATACTGAATTTACATACAGCTGAAAGAGCCATCCTTTCATGTTTCCTAAAATCTTGATTATATAAAAAGTTAAAACAGAGTTCCTGATTACTGTTATTCATTTGCATTTTTCAAGGTTGTTTATTTTAAATCTATATGTGATCATAAGCATTTCTGTATTAGCAAAAAACTCTTAAATATAGCCAAACTATAAGTAGCTTCCCAGTGTGATCATATTGCTGTTTGACTGTATAATTATTTTCTCTGTGAAGAAGCTAAATTTAACCTAACAACAACTGTGTCATGGCAGTAACAGAAAATGTGTCCTGTGATAGGGCACTGTGTGGACACTGCACCAAAATACTCACAACCACAGGTCATTTAATTGATCTCCCAAGGGGGTTAAATATCATACTAGTCATTCGCCCTTGGTTTTTGAAGCCACGTCAAACAATTGTGTGGAAAGCAAAAAAAAGGAAAGCACTAGTTTTTTTGATTTCAGCAGTTGATGGCTCGAGGTCACTTGATATCCCTTTGTTTATAATACAGTGATATGTCTGTATCTTCTAAAGGTTCACCAGAGTGACTTATTGCTGTGGTACAAGGCCTAAAATTAAACTTGCCAGGCACATGCCAGGCACCACATGATGCATAAAATATTCTAGCAATACATTACAAAACTTGTCAACGCCGGAGAAAATGGCTATTCCAAGAACTGGAGCTGGCCGAAAAAAGAAAAAAAAAAAAAATTCTTTTTCCAAAATGGGCACTTAGGAGAATCACTGACTTCAGGAGCTAGAGGAAGAGAAAGAGGGGTTTATTCCTTTGTTCTTATGGAGGAAAAAGATATTCCTCAGTTAATAAAGAAAAGTCAGCAGAATAAAAGAGAAGCCAATTTTCAGTTGGAATATTCACTTTTTTTCATGTCTTTTCTATTTCTCATTTCTGAAGGGCTACACTAAGGACCATCTCAGACCCTTAAAAGTGTCTGCCAAATATCTTATATCTGGGCTCTAAAGTGCTATAACTGTTTTGGTTGTGTTGTGACAGTGTCCTGAGCAGACTTACTTTCAGCTACCTATGCATGATCTGGTTCTAAACCCAGATCAGCCTAAGTGCCAATGGGAAGTAGTCTGAAACAGTCTCTTCATGAACCAACGGGCCTTGCAAAATGCATCATCATAAAATCCTTCTGTGAGTTGTTCTCCTAGCAGGGAAATCAGAACCCACAAAGAACAGTAATAGTAGCAGTTTTTAGCACGAGACTATTAAGGACACCTAGCAAGATTATAACACTTATTAAACTGATAAAGTTTAGCTAACGCATGCAGCCTAGACACAGATATTTGTTGTCTGATGAACTGATGCTTTTCTATCTGAAATATAATAACTCTTTATCTATATTTTGACAGGTTCAGTCTATGACAATGAAGCCTGTTACTGCATATCATTCTGGGATTATCATAGTCTTATTTGCATTATTGCAGAGGAGCCATGGACAGTGCAAAGAAGCAGCTAAAAAGTCAGAGATGAATCTGAATGTAAAATACGATCTTCCTAGCTTCACCACAGAAACACCAATTCAGAATGTAGTTTTATATAACCGTCATGTTTATATTGGAGCAGTCAATAAAATCTACGTATTAAATGAAGCACTTCAGAACATTTCTGTGTACAAGACTGGGCCCGTTTTGGAAAACCCTGGCTGCACACCATGTGAAGATTGCAAAGATAAAGCCAATTTATCTAACAGTGTATGGAAGGATAATGTCAACATGGCACTGCTTGTAGAAACCTACTATGATGATCAGCTCATCAGCTGTGGTAGCGTGTCTGGAGGCATTTGCCACCGTCACATCATTCATCCTGACAACCCTGCTGATATAGCAAGTGAGGTGCACTGCATGTACTCAACGCAGATGGATGGAGAAGCAAATAATTGTCCTGACTGTGTTGTAAGCACTTTAGGAACCAAAGTCTTAGTGACAGAAAAGGACAGGTTTGTTAACTTCTTTGTTGGAAACACTGTGGCATCTGCATTTCAACCACCATATGTAGTGCATTCAATATCAGTTAGAAGGTTAAAAGAAACACAGGATGGTTTTGAATTTCTCATGGATCAGTCATACATTGATGTTCTCCCTCAGTTTCGTGATTCTTACCCAATTAGGTATGTCCATGCCTTTGAAAATAATCAGTTTGTCTATTTTCTGACTGTCCAGAGAGAATCTCTCGACTCCCAGACTTTTCACACCAGAATTATCCGGTTCTGCACTGTAGGTTCAGGGATGCGTTCTTACATGGAAATGCCTCTTGAGTGTATTTTTACTGAAAAGCGGAGGAAGAGGTCCATTCGCAAGGAGGTGTTCAACATCTTGCAAGCTGCCTACGTAAGCAAGCCAGGCGCAGCCCTCGCCCATGAAATGGGCCTTGGGTTGAACGATGATATTCTCTATGGCATTTTTGCACAAAGTAAACCAGATTCTTCTGAGCCAACAAACAGGTCTGCAGTCTGTGCTGTCTCTGTGCGAACCATCAATGAGTTCTTCAACAAAATTGTCGACAAGCAAAACATGAAATGTCTTCAGCACTTTTACGGAAAAGATAGCAAATACTGCGTGAACAGGGTAAGGGACAATTATTTCTGTGGTATTTGGGGGTGGCCTCTGCATTTTTTTCTCTGCCTGCTCCACTTTCAAGTAGCTGTCCCCTCAGTTACAATTGTGAAATGTAAGTAAGTCCCTAATCATTTCAGATTATTTAGGATTGCTGATGATTCATCTTTGTAAGAACTAGTTCCTGTAAATTGACTGTGAAAATCACTAATGTCCTTATGGTAATAAGAAAGTACTAACAGAACTGGAAAAAAAAATCCATATTTTTTTAACAAATAATTGCTTTTCTTTTCTCTTGAGAGGCTGCGATGCAGATAAATGGAACATTTAGCGAGTTATTTCTTTCAATATCATAAAAAAATTGTTCATTAACATTTGTATCTTTGTGCACAGAGGAGTCCCTGAAAATATCACTCATATTTTAAACTCTTAATGCTGAATCACTGCCCTCTTTAGAAAAATGAAAGAGCTGTTTTGGACTATGCCATGAAGAGCCAGATTGTAATACAATTACTCATGCTTAACGCATAAACAGCCCCACTGAAACTAGTTTTCTTAATGAAAGAGCATCTATTAAATTGTCCTGTGAATGAGAGTAATGGAAGTTTCAGATGAGAAGAGTTGCTTCTCTGTACACCACACGTTCAGGTGATAGCTGTTTTCCAACCATCTGGAATTCTGTTGAGTGGAGGAAGCACAGAGATTATTTCTTTCCTCCTGCCCAGTGCCTGTGCTAATGTCAGCGCTTGTAAAGGGAATACAGAATTTGGGAAAGAAGTGCTTTCGTCATTTGTTTTGGAACATAAGATAGTATAAATTTGAAGTGTACCTGCTTTTGCCGCAAGGCCTAAGTGTGCTCTCTGTGGAGCCTTTTCTTTTTTTCGAATAAGGAAAAACTGGAGCTGGGAGGTGGCACAATGTACTGACCACAGGGCAGGGCCAGAGATGGGGTTGAGAGCGGCAGCTCCCCTAACTTCTGGGCTGGAGGGAACCTGATGCATCCTGATTTTTTGGGGTGTGGAAAGGGACTAAAACTAAAAGAAAATTAGAAAACACTCGTAAAGTAACTTCTTCATATCTTTTCTCACTGCATTATTTTTCTCTTAATTTTTCATTTCAGGTCTTAAGGCTTTTTTTTTTCCATTTTTCATTTTGTGTTTTTCTTTTCCTTGTTTTTTGTATTTCATTTGTGAGTGAATATGTTTAAAGCTTGTGGCCTTAGCTTACGCTGATCTTGCTTATATACCTATTTCATAAGTAGATCTTTTCATAGCCAAGTATACTATTAAAATATTGACAGAATAATTTGCCATTTTTCACATGCTGGGAAGTACTTTCCTCTTGCAAAAGCTTTCCCAGAGTCTGCTGCTGCTTTGCATATCAGAACTGAATGTCTTGCACTGCAGACGGTTTATTATAGCTGCCCATTTTCAAAAAATGTCATCAGAACATATTTCTGTGATTTGTGTGTGTGTGCTTCCTTTAAGTGCCATAAAGGCAGTCAGAAATTTTGTCACGATTGTTTGCTTCACACCAAAATATCCAGACTGTCAAGCTTTACCATTCCATTTTCTTTGCTTTCTTCCAGAGGAATCGTGAGGACTCCTTTAAAGTCTCGTGAAAGCTTTTTCTGCTTTCAGCTGGCAAAATAAATTGGCAAGAATTTGTCAGGCCTTCTTTATACACCTGTTTTTTTTTTTTCAGATGTGCAAAATAGATCTGCAAGTTTGGAGGACAGAGGGAGCAAAAGAGCAGGCAGGCCAAAGTGTATTATTTCTTTTGCTTATGCTTGTGTCAGGGATGCCATATCCAGTCTACCTTGGTATTGCTGGAGACCAGAAATAAAATCCCAGCTCCCTAAAGTCTTCTTGCGCCCTTTTTTGTACATATTAAAACTTACCCAAGGTCTTGACCCAAATTTTCCTCTTTGTAATTCACCTTCAACTTGGAAGAAAACTTTCTACGAACGGCTAGTGTTTGTCAGTGTTTATTTTGGCAAAATTCAGAAGTTGATTTTCGTAAGGTAGCCAAGATGATCTTTCTCTTCGTTGTTAGGAGGGAGTGAAACCACAGATCACTGATGCAAGTGAAAGGTACTGACCACCGCGGGATTAAGTCATAGGATAGTGAAAACAGCCCAGCAGTGAAAATGACATGTCAGTAACTTCCTTTTTTCTTTTTTTTTTTTTCTTTTTTATCCTTAAGCAGTATTTTCAAGGGAGTGCTATGCTATCTGAAAATTTACAGTTAGAGTCAGATTGATGAAGGCCACTCCATGTTATCAAAAAGAGTCACAGGACCAAATTGTTGCATAATTTTCTTCAACTTCAGGGTAGTCTCTTTTTTTTGAGTGAGTGTCCCTCAGTGCTCTGTTTAGTCTAAGGCTGCTGAAGTCAGAAACAGACCAAAATATGGCAGAATAAACCCCACGAAACATCAACCTCTCCATCTCAGATTTTGAGTATTTAAATAAAAATACTTCATCTCCTCTTGATGCAGGTGACAAAATTTATTAGTTTTCAGCCTTGTTTTCTAGAGGAATTGGGTTTATGTGGTCATACTGTTGACTACCTATCTTTCTGATGGCCTTTCTAACAACCTCAGCAATGAGATATCTTAGAGATGTGAATCCAGATGTGAATGTAGAGACAGCTCCAATATGTGCGCAGGCTGTGCAAACTGATGAAGTATAAGAATGCTCTTTATAATCTTCAGAGAATTCACACGGGCTAAAGCAGAGTCCGCAGTTACCCATGGGGAAAGTCTTTGTCAAAACTTAACTTGGATGGCTAAGTCAATCAAACACAACCTATAAATCCTAACAATACTGTGTTTCACTCATTCCAGTCCTTGTGGAAAGCCTTATAAAGTCAAAATAAAATATTTCCAGTTGTGTTTTAAGTGAAACACTGGAGAAGCCAAAGCCTGGACTCATTAAAGCCAGGGTTAGGAAAAGTCAATCAAATGGTACATCTGATTGATCTCAGATGTGCTTCAGTGGAGCTGTGCCCAGTTAGCACTTCCTGAGAATCTCCTTCAGTGAAGTGCGGGCTGTCACTTCAATGGCAATAAGGAGAAAACAGATCTGACTTTAAATTAAAAGAAAAAATGTGGAGTAATAGTGTTTTATTGCCCAAGTCAGGACAAAGAGGTAGCTGCTGTGGAGGGTTTCGAATCACTGTTCAGGAATCTCCTCACCCGCAACAAAGTGGGAACTGGATATAGGCTTTGAGCAAATTTTATTTGGTGGCAATTAGTCACTTTCAGGCATTGTGTTAGAATGGAGAAATGCTTAGAGAGGCAAATGCAGCAAAGTTCATTTGCAGGAGTGGTCTAAATAGGATTTTCCAAGCGAGAAAGGTAGGCTGAGTTTAGCTTTGACAACTCCCAACTATGGAGGGCAATCATCTTTAGTTAGATTGTGGTCTTATGGAATTTGTTTGCTCTCTTCCTAAATCTATGGCCCTTATGCAGCAAACAGCTGTGAGGCAATTTCTCCTTGATACCCAGCTTCAATCGCCATGGCCTTCCATGGAGTGATATCTCTAGAACAGCTCTGTTGTTTTAGAGTTCCTCCAAAGCTCTAGAGTTTCTCTAAAGTTGCTGTGGTTTGGTTGCTTCTATAAGAAAGTTCATAAGTCCTCCTTTCCATTTACAGGAAAACGGAGAAACCACAGGCAGGCCTTTGCTACTATATTCCCAACAAGTGTCTTAAGGCAAGACAAACTGTTCGCCAATCCTGTCAAATGAAAGGCACAAACAGAAAAAAATTGGAGGACTGTGAAATGAAAACAGAAGATCACCAAAACAAAAGATAAAGTGACAGTAAAATAAACACATGGTGATGCTTCTTTATTACCATTACATAGATGATAGATGGGTAAAATTGGGTTATGCTTATATTGTAATGGAAGAAAATAATTGCTGCCTTCTATTAGGAAACCACAAAAGCCCTTATTGATCTGTCATCCTAAGGGTATGTCTAGGAATATTTAATAAAATAAACAGAGACAAGTAATTCTTTTGAGGCCCTGTAACTGTAATCTCCCACACCATTTGCCCTAAAAAAATTTGGCAAGATTAAAAATAACACCGCAACTCCTCTGATTATAAAGGTTTGATGTGGCTCATTTAGATAATCTTGCAGTATGGAAGAAATGTTTTTTATACTGTGAGTAGAATGTGCCTGAATATTTTCCCTAAAAGTCAGGCACCAGAAACCATCTGATTGGTTCAGTCATTTCCTCTGGAAATAGTATATCAAATGGCATAAAGCACTCTGCCTGGGCACGAAGCCTGCTCCTGTCCATACAGATTTTCTGAAAGCTTCTCCATGGGTTCTGACATCTCAGAAGAATGCACAGGCAGGAACTGGGCAAGGGAGAACGTGCGCCAACTGATTGCAGAGGGCTCTAAAATACGCTTGAACCATAGCAGTGAGGCAATGGGCTGCACCTACACTCTTGTTCAGCACTCACTGCCTGTTCTTACTGCAGTCTGAACTCCTGGCAAGCCTCATGGGAGGGAAGGCTGGGTCTGGCAATGCCTGTGGATGTGGGACCAGACCGTGTTCAGCAGAGAGCTATAGCATCGAGGTCTGCCTTCTGGCCCTGGGACTTGCCACATGGGCATGGTCACAAGGAAGTTCCCAAGACAAGGGAAAAAAAGACAGGTGGGGAGGGTTATTTAGCTATTACCACATTGCCCTGGGTGAGATATCTGCCAAGACTCCTCTGAGCCCCAAGAGCTATAGGGCTTGGGGGCTAACCTATCACTCTCTGAGTGCTACAAGAAACAGGCAGTTTTCCATCGCTTGAACTCCTGCTAGGGGCATGTCTCTGTCTCCCAGTTCTGCTCGTTGATGCTTTATCATTTTCTCGATGAAAGCTGTATTTCTCTGTGAAAAAGTGGTACTGTTAAACTATCCTTTTCTGGAAAGGGCACTGCTTTATCAGCGAGAGCTACTAATAATGTTCCATTTCCAGACTTTTAAATCAAATTCTTCCACTTAAGACAGGGTACCCTATTGGTTATTAGTCTGGGAGACTGACTGTGCTGTATTCCCTGGAATTGCACAGAAATCATTTCAAGCAGAAAATATTTCTTATTTCTTTATTATTAATAGCTGAATTCTCTGATCATGTGTTTTTTATTTCTCAGGATTTCTGAAGACCCTTAAGTTACTCCAAGTACTGGAACTCGTCAGAGAATATTTTTCTTATCCTGTGCAACTTTGCAAAATTTGAAAAACTTTACTGTCCCAAAACAAGACAGCTGCAAAATGTAAACTAGCAGATTTGTAGCTGTGAGAACTTTCATTCACAAATGTGTAAGGTTCGTGTCTATGACACTTTTCCAGGGTTCAAACAGAAGTCTAAGTCTGCTTTCACCCCAGTTTAGATTTTGCTCTACTCTACTGATGGTTTTGTGCAGTGGGACTTAGCTCCTCTTGAGAGAACTGTTCAGATTGTTTTTTTATATATATAATTCCATTCTCCAGAGAGAAAGGAGCTAATTTTGTCGTGCTTTCTATGCAGATCTTCGCAGTTTTGGTAGAGTTGAGACATCTAAGTTAGGAACTGATTTCCCTCAGGTTCTCCTCTGAAATTATAGAGATACCTCCAGAGAGTCTCCATCTCAGATACTGCATTATCTTCAGAGTCTTGCAGGCTTTCCATTTTTGTCTGTCCATAACTCCTTTTTACCCTTTTTTACCCCTGATGTAAATCCTCACAAAAGATACGACTGCCCTTCGGCTCACTCAACACCAGCCTAACCTCAGCAGTTTCTTTGCTTACAGTTTGATCTGACTCAGGCTCCTGTCCCACCTTCCTTATTGCTCACTAAAACAACAGTAGGTAATTAGTATCCAAGAGACAGTTGTGCTACTTGCACTTTCTAGGTGGCGTGCGGGTTTCTGATCTCATGATGCTTTTACATCAGAGTTGAGTTACTCTCAATTTCCATGGACTGAATTAAATCCAGAGTCAAATCACATACTAAATAAAAAATACCATTAAGAAAGAAGGTCTGTGGTATAAATGGTTCAGCAAGTAAATGTAGGTAACAAAGAAATATAAGTAGAACAATATATGCAATGGGGAAAACAAAGAAAAGGAGGAACGATCTTGGGGAAAGCGAGTAACACGTTAAGGCAGATGTCATTCAGCTTCTATATAAAATGGTAGAAATTAGAGCAAACTACATGATTCCCTACTACCTTCTGGCCTCCTTTCTATCTCAGATGTCTCTTGCACCACTGTTTTGGCTAGACATGCAGCTGTTGTGCAATGTTATCCTGGAATAAGAGCACTGGCATTATGACACAGCCTCTCTTTTCCACCACAACTTCCATGCAAATAAAGACTTTCGTGAAAAAAAGGACTTCATGTACAGTACAACTGTACAGCAAAACTGTTTTATCAACATCTCCCATGCCTTATTTTATTTCATTAAACTGAATAATTAATCAACACCTCTCCTTTGATAATCTGTACACTGTACACTAATGTTAAATTAATATAAGGGAAATGGGGAAAATACAAAGATTACTTAGGTCCATTTTATCTGCTGAATCAATAGGATTTACTTAGTGCTAATGCACTAACCAGATTATGAAAACTAATGCACCACTGCTCAATGACAAAAGCAAATAACTCTTTGAATCATCTTGACAATAGAACATGTAATCATTTTAATTTGTATTACCTAATTACATTTAACATGGATGTCTTTTTACCTTATTACCTTAAGTGAAGCTCACTCCAGGAACTTCCTTCCTCACCTCATTTGGGCAGTAAAGTAGATCAAAGCAACAATTATTAGGAGTAAGTGGGATGACACTGTAAATTTTTACATCAGTGGAGTTCTTTAAAAGAATTCTGTTTCTCTGGAGGTCAGAATTTCTCATAGAATCTTTCTGTTGACTTCAGTGAGTTTTGGCCCAAGCCCTTAAAGGTGAAAGTGTAGCTTAAAGCTAATTTTTTCCTCAATAATTTCAGCTTTTTCCTTATTTTGCAACATGTACTATTTTGAAGGGTTGGTTTTCCTGTGTCAAGACTATGTGCAGGCAGTAGCAACATCTAGTAGTGACTACTGTACAGTTAGGATTGTCTGACTGTTTCCATCTGAACGGACTCTCTCTACTTGCTTGTTTTTCCTTCAAGTCTTTTACTTTGCAGCTGAGATGTGAAAAGTTTTTTTTTTTTTTTCTCAAGAGAAAGCGATCGAATTCCTCACTTTCACCCAAGAGAACACACTCTAAAAAGTAGAGTAGTTTATTATTAATACCAATTCAGATCAATATCTCTGCAACAGAAGAGATAAAAAAAAAACTGTTCTGGAGATTGCCTAAATGTCTTCTCCATTTTAAATTGGCTTGGAAACCAATCTGATACGTAGAATCAGCTATTCATTCACTCTGTGCCACTATCATTCTTTGAAAATGGATGTTTGTCATTTGCGGATTTCATAAACCAGCCCATTTGGCACTAGCTCATTCCCATGGTGCATTTTATGCCATAGAAATGCTCGAAGGAGAAGTGTTCTGTGATCTCCTTTTGGGTGCCCCATTTGTCTTGAGGGAGTCATGCCTTTGAGCTAGAGCCAGGATCTGTAACAGCAAACGAGATGATGCTTAGGAATGTGATTCCTGAAAACCAACAAGTCATAAGCTAAGAGCATATAAGTTGTAAGAAATGAGACTGCCACCTATTCTGATTTTTACTTCAGATCTCCCTCCAAACTGGAATATTCTGTACTTGATATTAGTAAATTCTATCTAACTACATTCAGTCCATTTCTTCAATTTATCAAATTAATTTTAAAATCTAATGCCATCCTCCAAATTGCTTGCAGGACAGCATAAGATGTAGTGCAGCGATAAAAAGTCATTAATTGCTAGTTTATTCAAGGCATTAAACTTAATTTCACTTTCTAATTGAGCATGGCACTTAATTAGGAAGAGCAGTTTTTGGCCAGCTCTGGAAAAAGAGGCCTGGAGGAATGCTTACTGAACTGTTTCTTCCAATTGCAAGCACTTCAAATATCAGAAAATCTCACCAAAAAAAAAAACAAAAAACCTTAGTTAAACTTTTCTGCTTTGCACTTTTGATTTCAGCTGTGCAACTCCTATTTTTATGCCAACTAAATATGATGCATAAATCATCAGTTAACTCCCAAGCCATGACAGCTCCTGGTAGCCAGCTCAGAGATACCTTTTTTTTTTTTTCGTATGTTTGTCTTCCATGGACTGGAGACTGGATCCAGGCTAAATTCCCAAGCCCCACAACTTCCCCTATGAACAAATACGATAGCGTGTGTTATCTCCTGCGCCTTGTGGGCACAGGCAGCCCGTGCCCGCAGCTCGCTGCATTCCTGCGGCGCACCTACACCGGAGCACGGAGCCTCCGCGGTGAGTCACCCGCGCAACTGGCACCTCGCAGCGCGCCACAGCGCCCAGCCCTAGCACTTACCCGTCCTCTCGTAGCCCATTTCAATATTTGTGTGATTTGTCACTGGAACTTGGCGTAATATCCAGCCTGCATCATCTGACATCAGTTATTTTTCCACTTTGACAGCCAAATGGATACTTATGTGTGTACTGGGGTGGAGGGAAGAGGGAGAGAGAGCCTCAGACTTCAAAGAGTTAATTTAAAGCAGCTTCTTTTCCCAACTGCTTTCTGTGTTATCAATCTTTCTTTAGTTTTCTGAGTAGCCTTTTAATCTCTGTATTCTTTCCCTTAGATCAAAGCATTCATATTTCTGAGATAACTAACCTTACATTATAGTTAATCCATGAAGCACCAGGTTTTGTAAGAAAGCCATATGTGGAACAGTTTGCAGGTCCTTGGGCAGACACCCAAAATTACAGCATCTCTGAGGAAGGCTGCTCTGACTTTGAGGATGCTGGGAAAGGTGTCAGGGCAGGGCAAGGAAGAAAATCTAGCCACTTGCTGTAAAGAGATTGAACAGAGATTCATGAGGACTACGAGGGTGTTCAGACCATTGTAACATGAGCACGTAGGAGAAAGTAGTTTTGGGTTTTTTTTTTTTAAGTTAAACACAGAAACATGTTTGCTTATTGGAGAAAAGGACTTAAGGGTGAAGAGCAGAGGTCCCAAGTTGGGAGAGGATGAAATGAGAGCTCTGCCTCATTTCAAAAAGCATGAAAACTGTATATCTTTCTGCACTTGAACTGTGCATACTCACTGTATGAGTAATCTTCGTGCAGATGTTTCACAAATACTTTTAGACTGGATAGGATATGAGTGTGAAAGAATAATACTTTGAGCTTGTTTGGTGGCCAAAATGAAGAAAAGCTAAATTTGTCCCCTGTTTATGTGTTAGTCAAATACTGGGCTAAGAATATTTCAAGTATATTCAATGATTATTAGTGGGCCTCATGTATAGCACTATGTCAATTCCTGCCAAGCAAGACATACCATACAGTAACAGTTTGTATCAAAACTAATACAGCAACACTTTAGCATATAGGTAATCACACCATTAAGTCACTGCTATATCAGATCTAATATGGTAGCTCTCTTTTTTTATATCAGTAGATAATGTAGAGAGATCTCAGCTGTTCTTTTTAGATCTTATACCACATTTTACTTAAATGACACAGGTGAAACTTTGACAGGGCATCAGAAGAAAAGCTGGCCCCAGTGCTGACTTCTAAGGAGCACTTGGCAATGCTGTTGCTGTGCTCAGTTCAGAGGCATTATAATTCAAGAGCAAAGGATTGAGATATTAGGTTGAATATTTTGTTAATAGCATTTTCAATGTCTTTTTTTTTTTCCCAGAGTTCACCAGAATTAAAACAGCAAGAAATTCTTTATTTATTTTATTTGCTTTATTGCTTTCTTTCTCATACTACTTTCATTATAAGTCATTGAAGGAAAACCAAATCCAGAAAATAAGAATATAAAAATTTAGTCCTGCTTATTCTTTAAGAGCATGATCCAGATCTATTGAATTTAGTGGAAAGACTATGATAGACTTCAAAAAGCTAGATTCAAGCTTTTAAAAAGACTCTTAAAAATATATTTGTAAGAATAATCAATAAAAAGGTAGAAAAAAAATCAAGCTCTGTATTGATTTTGCCAGAAAACCACGAAACAATCATAAGATCCCTTATACCCTCCCTATATGTTTATTTATAAAGTATGTTACAGGGGACACATACTAGATGACTTCCAAATTTAAACTGGTTAGAGATCCTTTAGGGGGTTCCTGGTTATCATCTGTGCAATCTCACCAAAAGAGATGATGTAGTGTCAATAGTAATGGAATTATCAATTAATAGATTACTATTGAAACATCGGGACAGCAGGTCATAGTCTTCTCTAGAGATAACTTAAAGTGTATTGTTTAAGAGGTATTCCAATGAAAATCAAAAACATGTATTTTCTATTCCCAAAACAAAAGAGGAAAACCTGCAAATGCAGCAAATATTAGAGTGCACTCAAGATACATAGAGATTGGTCAAAACAGTGCATAAGCAATAGCTGGTCCATATAACAGCCTAAAGAAATTGTAAAGAATTAGCTTCCCAATAGTGTCATTAAAATACACAATTAGAAACATATTTTTTCCTTGTTTTATCTCCCTCTTCTCTTTCTCCATCTTTTTTTTCCCCCTCTTTTCTATACTGTCACTGAAAAAAAAAAAAAAAAAAAAAAGTGGTAAAAAAAGAACAGAAGGAAAAAAGGATTGGAAAATGCTATTTTTATGCAAAGAAGGTGAGGAGAAAAAAGCAAGTTTTAGGGAATTGCTTTTCTAAGCATAGGAACAAATAGATTGCTATGCAAGCTTTGAGGTTAAAGAATTCTGAGACCTTGGAAGCAAAGCAGTATAAAAATCCCTTATAGGTATATCCTTTGGTTAAGTAAGTTGTTATAGTCTCATTCCTAATGACAGAATAAAAAAGGAAAAAGAATACATTCCTATATCATTAAGAAGTCATTGATTTCCTTTTGGAATATCATAACTGATGAAACAATTAAGTTTGAAACATTTAAAAATACTTTTGGTCAAATGCATTTGTACTATATGACTTCACTCTGACAAAGATCTATTCCTACTCATAAAGACAGCACTCATCTGTACTTCATTTTCAAACAGGCTTTTTCAAGAAATGCTTCATACTGCAGAGCACAAGATGATGAATATCGCTTAGAAGTCACAACTCCTTTGCAGAGGGTCGACTTGTTCATGGGCCAGTTCAACACTGTCCTGTTAACTTCGATATCTGTCTTCACCAAAGGGAACCTTACCGTTGCTAATCTGGGGACATCAGAGGGCCGCTTCATGCAGGTAAACGTTACTTGCGATCAGAAACACGCTGTATTTCAGCAGAAGGGTGAAAAGTGACGGGCAGTGTAACCTCAGATTAACAGGGCATTATAAAATTGGAGTTGCTGAGGACCACTGTGCATTTGGTGTTCCAGAAGTTTGCATGAGCTTTGTGTTTTGGAGCAAATTCCCCTGTGATCACCACTCACTGCAGGCTGGTTCTGCTCGTAGAGCAGTTTTGGTGAATACAACCAAGCCTGCTTGCAAAGGAAACAAAACTGAAAGATCCATCCTGAGTTCCTATCAAACATGCGCCAAACACCAGCTGGGGCAGTAGGGTGACTGCTTCCTCAGACAGCTTCAAATATGAACTTGCTGTGGTCATTTGGTAATGATCATATGACTTGAGAATAATGACTTGCGAACGTGATGAAAGCTAGTCCAAAGTCAAATGTCCAGACAGGTTATAGTGAAGATGCAGAAGCCTCAGCATGAGTTGTTTCTGTCTACTGATCCATTCCTGTGGCACCAAATTATTTGCTAATATACCCCTGTTAAGCTGTGAAATTGAGATTATCTCCTCCTTTTTTCTTTTGAATTACTCTGAGTGCATCTTCTTATATTCTAGGGCTCTTGCTCATTCTTTTCTCACTCTGTCCTTTCAGACAGCAACTCTCTCTGTTCTCAGACAAGATTTCTGTAGGTGGATAAATCACACTCTGGAGAAGTTTGTCTCCCCACACTGAGTACAGTAATCTAACTTAGTTAGATTATACTAGATGCTGGCTTTACAGGAGACTAAAGAAATACATCCAACCCATAAGGCCAACAGTCTTTTGAAAATTAAGCAGGCAAAATACAACATCTGAAGACAAAGTAGTTTGAAAGCACCAAGGGATCTTTCTATCCACCCATCTTACTTCAAGCACTATCATCCTGCAGAAACCTCCTTGGAGGTCTTAGCTTCTCCATCTGCTGCAGAAGACTGGCCTTGGTACGTGTCTCAGCCTGGATCCCTTGCGCACCCAAGGACAACTTTGTCTTTTTTTCTGTCAGTGGGTTCTCTTGAGTGTTGGCCAATCCTTGACCTTTCTTGGTCTGAAGGCTGCAGAGAGTTATGAAAATTAGCAGTGTTAACCATCCCTTAACCATCGTTAGCTGAAACCTGATTAGAAGGCCATCATGAGTTGCTGTGGCCTTCCAGGTTTTCCATTTCTGGTGACCTTCTTTTAGAAAGACACTTGAGCACATGTATCTTTTCATAGACATCTTTGTGTTTTGTACATCATCAGATAGGATTAGAAGACAAGCTTTCATTTTTTTCTTTTCTTACCACCATTCTCTGTCTTTTTATGTAGGGTATGGGAACATAACTGCTGAGCATACGAGCAACCGATTCTTTGTTCTTAAAGGTAGCTACTGGTTCACACAGTGAACATGAGCAATATGTTTAATCCTTCTAACGGCATTTCCTTATCTACGAAATACAGTTAATAAAAGTTGTTGTCTTTTTCATAGCATTTGTTCTGGGCTGGGACAAAGCTTTTAGAGAGCTTTGGTAGAAAGAGTAAGGCAGCATTATTTTTCTTAGTAACTTTCTTTGAATTATTCATTCAAGTCCTGCACCAGACATTTCATTCAGACTTTTGTCCAACTCTTGGAACAATTAAAATATTTCCAGGATACATTTCCCATTCTAGGCTCAGTTACAGATCAAAAGAAAGGCTATTGTGTGAATTGCACATTGCCATTAGCAGAAATATTCTCATCATTGAATTAGATTGGCTTGAGTTACAGAGGGAAGTTAGCATTGGACTCATATTGTAATAAGTATGAGCTCTTGCTTGGAGGGTTGAGCGCAACTGGCAAGAAAATAAGCACATTGACTACCTTTAATGACACTATTTCCAACTGAAAAACGTGGGGAGGAGGGGGCTCCCCTCCCTTTTCTCTCTCTCTTTTTTTTTATTTTCCCTCAAAATCACCTCGGAAAAGATCCTAGGTCTCCAGGGCACAGGAGATGACTGACTTTCCAGAATTTAATATTCACTTACATTAAATCTTTTTTTTACACTCATAGTTATCTAGGAAGTGCTTTCAAACATGTTCATTAGCAAATGCCCAACTAAAGCAGATTTGCAACAGAGTTTCTATGGAAATACAGCTATTAACTGCAATGAGATGTAGATCATTAAAGACGGAGCTAGTAAATTAGCCTTACTGAGTTATAAAGGTTTTAAAAAAAGCAGGATAATCTAACGATGACTTAATTCATCAAAACAATATCCCCAACCCCTTCCACATATTTCTTAACAAAGAAATGTAATAATGTTTTTCTGTGTTTATTCACAAATTTACTACAGCATAATGCAAAGGAGTCTCAGTTTGTATCTTTTTCAATGTCCAAGTTTTGCACGAGTTATTTTTACACTCATATTTTTAGCTTATTGTTATTTACACATGAAATAGGTTGAGTTTTTATGTGTAATCTACTTATAACTATATACTTGATTATTTCCCTTCTAGTGATAGAATTGCTTTCGGAGGTAATTAGTAGCAAAATTCCATCCCTCAGGAGCTCTCTTTTAAATCCTATTATCTTGTGTTAATATCTTTACAAGACCATATTTTCATAGCAATTATTTAAAAGCAAAATAACAAAATATACACATATAGATTCCTAAAGTTAGAAACTCAGTTTGGCTCTTAAAGTGTATTCAGGTGCCTAGTTCCTCTTGTATTTAGCCCCCCAGACACATGTATTTGAAAACGTTTCTCATATTCTGCTTATACCTGTTTAGCAACCAACTACATGGTTCTTTCTTTCTTTGTTCTTGCTTTCTTTCCATCTACTTTTTCTTCTGCTCATTAATTGCTGCCTTCCTACCAACCCTTCATCTCTGATTCCATCTACTTTTCTCTATAAATCACACAGTTACAGCAAAACATTAGTGCAAAATCAACAGAAAAAATAATATGTAGTTTTTAAGACCAGAATTTTTCTTTCTTTAAATGATGGATAAATGATTCTGACTTTTGATGTACCTAGAAATGAATCACAATGAATAGTCCCTATCTTTACAAGTGATTCTATTGAAGCTCTTGGCATTACCCATCACAATTGTGATAATTACCCAAATCATATTTGAATATAACCTGTATTTTGCTTCTTTAATAAAAGCATTTGAGGAGACAATATTTGGAATGCAAAAGCAATTATCTTTTATCTGCCCAATGAATAAATCACCTGTTATTTGCTGCTGGTTCTTTTAGGTAAAGAGAATTATTCATTTGAACAGGTCTGGAAAGCACTAACACTGGAAAGAAAACACAACATGCCTCACTAAATGCATCTATCTTTCAGCCAAAATCTAAAACTAAAATCATATTGATCTAGATAGTCCAAATACAGAAGATTCATGAGCTCTTTTAAAGAGGATAATTGGGGCCAGGAGGTAAATTCCAGAAATCTTCTGGAGAGTAATTGCAGCCCATTGACAATGGGAGCATGTTTTGGCTGAATTAAACGTGCTAAACCTGTATTTGGCCATGAAAAGATTGAAGTTTGCAGTTTACTAAATACTGTGGAGTTTCTGTTACAAAACAGAGCAGTAATCATTTTTCTAAGACAGCTGACATGCATGAGTCGGATAAGAAAAATGGTTTTACTTCCTTCCTAACCTAGAGCCTGACAACAAGTTTTTCTCTCTCCCTTTCTTTTTTTTTCTGTTGAGAAGTTGCAGCTGTTTCAGCCCTTCTTATTGTGCTTGTTTTCAGAGTGTGAGTGGGAACATAGGCTAGAAGTACAGCTGTTGGGTGCAAAGTGAATCAGGTATTTCACAGTAATTATTTGACTAGAAAATAGCACACAGTCACACTGCTATTTTGTGGAATCAGATTTTCAGTCAGTGTAAATCAGTGTTACTCCACTCAAGTCAAAAAGACTGCGCTGAGAATATTACTCATTACTGGTAAAGACACTTTCATCACCAGGCATTATTTTGGGGAAACTAGTTAATCGCAAAACCCCCAGAAAATACTGAGCTAAAATACTTTCTACCTTTGCTCAGTTCTAACGTGAAACTTTCTTTCCCTTAAGTTTTTTTTCAGAGACTGATTTCTGGGTGATTAAGAAAAGGGCAATGTTCTCCAGGAAGGAGCAATCTTTCTGTTAGCTCTGGAGACAGTGGGAAAACAAGATTTGTTCTGAAAAGCTCACATTTGTTTTTCGCTCTATAAGCAAGGCATTGATGCCTCTAGCGTAAGCGGAAGCTAGTTTTTGGTATGATACTACCAAAATGTTTGCAAGCAGAGTATTGTACATGCTCTCCATGACTGAAGATGGCCTCAGTAAGGCAAAGTCCAAGCAAATGTGTTGCTTGTTGGTGACCCCCATTAGGACAAAGGAAATGGGAAAGTTGTCATTGTAAGTTCTACAATTATTTTAGGCAGACGCTCTCTTCAGATTAAATTCTGTCATGAGAGTTGGATCACTCAGCAACCTTCTGACTATATGATTAAAACTGAGCGTGCAGCAGGGCCATGGGAGCCCTGGCAGCGTTGTTCTGGGAGCTGCTCATGGAGTGACAAGATGTCCCATGAATCCTCTCATCTTCATGGTGCAGGAGGAGGTCCGTTCTTTTGCTCCTGGACAATAGGAACGCCTTTTCCCTAGAGGTATGCAGGCACTCCAAGGAAGCGTCAGCCACACGCTGCCTTCAGCCCTACCCAGTCTGCCTGGATATGAGCTGCAGCCCTGTCCCATCTGCCTGGATATGAGCCAGCTCTAGCTGAGAAGCCAAGAGTTAGCAAAACATGGTCACACACTTGTCTGAGCTGCTCCTGGACTAACAATTGCGTGGAGCACAAAGACCGAAGCCCGAGCAGGGACGCATCATGGCACAGATACGCCGCGCTGCCTTGAAGCACGGCTCGCTCAGAGGGCCGCTCACCCTTCTCGGGCCCTCTCTGCACATCTTTGCCCAAAGCTTTATTCACAGTGCTCATTCTATCCCAGGATTTTTAATCAGATTTTTCACATGAAAAGGTGTGTATGGGGTTAGAATTAGGGTTCGAGGAGCTGGCTGTGCTGTCTCTGGTAGGGGCCAGGCTGGTTAAGGGAGGAACACGAGGCAGGCAAACGCAGAGACACTTCTTCCAGTGCCCTCCTGCTTCCGGCACTGTGCAGCCCGGAGATTTCCTGAGCTGGACATTGTATCCACATCTGGTGTTTAATAGACCTTGATGGACTTCATTTCCAAGGATTTTGCTTACTGCTTTTTGAAATTATTAGTTCTTTTGTCCTCCACAGTATCCTGTGACAATGAGTCCTATAATTTCATTATGCTCTGAATGATGAAGAGCTTCCTTGGGGTTTTCTTAACCTGCTGCCTTATCATTTCATTTGGTCCCCCTACTTCTTTATGACGAGGTATAGGGACTGGACTCTCCCAAATCTGTCATCTGGGAAATTTTCACAGGCAGAACACAAATCTATCATCTTTCATATCCAAATGGACCGCACTCTTAATAGCCATACTAATTTTCCAGGAATACTCATGATTAAAAACAAACAAAAGCAAGACCAAATTCTAAGACATATATTTCATTTCCCTGACAAGGGATAAATTAGCATGTGTCATAGCTGCTTTCAGAGGTTAGATTCCAGGGAATATAATACATGTTGCTGAAATGAGTATGGACAAAGATAATCACATCTGCTTTTTATTTGGTAACTGCACTCGGAGCCTGGCAAGCTGTGTCCCAGAATTCAGTAAGAAGAGAGCCAACTCTTCAGTTTTGCTCTCCTCTTGCAAACAACTAAGTGGCAGGGCCTTGCTGCTTCAGGAGTGGAGGCTTGTGCCCACCGTGGCTGTTAACACCATGAGCTGTCTCAGCGCAAAGCAGCACTAAGCTTTGCATCTTTCAGCACAGTAATTCAAACCCAGTTCATACCACTGCATACTGGAAGTCATTTCTGCCTTCAGATTGATCAGACTCCTTTTGATCTAGCTCATTTCCTACTAGACAAATATAGTCATAACAAAACCCACTGGTGTAAATGGCAAGCCGCACTGGAAGCAAGTGCGAGGAAGCCAAGAAATAAATGAGCATGGTGCTTCATTCTGACAGGGCTGGAAGGGGGAAAGGGCAATGGGGTAACGGTGAAGTCATCGAAAAGGCTTGCAGTGCCTGTTTCTGCCTGCCCTCAGTGGACGAGTTACCAACCTGGCTTTTCAGTACTGGCAATCTGAGCTATTTATGGCTAAATGCAAAATACAAACACAAGATTTACAGGAATGTGCAATTCTTTCCCCTTTACTATTTTAAACCATCAGATATCAGTGTCAAAATCTACATAAATAACATTTTTGCATATACAGTTCACTATTTAACATGTTTTATAATAGCAGTTCTTGCCTTTGTGGTAAAGAACATGTCTTCACACTCCCAGAATAAAATATCAAATATTGCTTATTGCTAAATCTATAGAGTCAATTTTAATTTAACACCTGGTGCTGCATAACTGTTTTGAAAGTACACATTTTAATGTTCAGTTCCAGTAGAAAAGCTTACACCCTTCAGAGCAGATCCCTTGTACTCTCGATGGCTTAGGATGATATACAGTGTTCAGCAAGCTACATATGTGCCCTTTGCAAGGCTATGCTGCATATCCTGAGGCATTTGAGGCATTACACAATAAAGTTAACCCTGAGCCTCTCTCTGCTGGGTAATGGCCTCCACCTGCCAGGCATCTAGGGAAAAAATAACAATATGATACTTAGATGGAATTGTTTTAAGAAGGCCTATCATTTTTGCAGAAGATATTTCAACATGTACACACTAACATTTGTAATTCAATCCTGCCGACTAGCAGGACTGAGCATCAGAATAATTTTTTTTTAAAAAAAAAAAAAAGCAAAAGCTGTTGCATGCTGCTTTTTAACTGAAATTATTACAGTCTTAATTTGCAAAATTATCTGTAAATTAACCTACAGTCAAGTCTTGTGGCTTAAGATTGATGATAATGAAAGAATATTTCAATTAATTAACATGATGTTCATGGACCTAAGTGATTACAGAATTCCATTATAAAGGATATATTAATTAATCTGTTTGTCTTTGTGGAAGTGCTCTGAGCTACACTGAAAGACTTTATGTATATATATATTTGAAAGATTTTATATATATGTTATATACATGTGTTATATATTTTAGTGCCTATTATGTGCCTTTTCTGAGCATCAAGAGTAGACATATGCTAGTAAGTTAAGTCATCTTCTTACTGTTTTACTTGAGTACATACCTTCTTCTTAGACAGAAGATTTAAATATTTTCTTGCTTTGGGAATGATGTGTGGGGTTGTAGTTACTGATCTTGAATATACTTTTCAGCAAGGTTATTTGTAAGAATGTAAGAAGAGCCACACTGATTCAGATCATGGGTCCATCCAGCTTAATGCTTTGTCCCCAGCTGTGGTGACAAGTGGATGCCTAGGGATGAGGGAAAACATGTGTAATATCTCCTACTCCAAACTTCCGAGTGTTTTCAGTTCTGGGGATTTCCTGAGCTATTGGGTATTGTCAGTTTTGTAAACTTCAGTGGAGCTCTTCTCCATTTGTGGAGTTTCTCTTGAATATACAGTGGCCTCACATTCACATCCTTTGGCAAGGTTTTCCATAGGTCCAGCGCATACTGCTAAGGAGTCTTCCCTTTCTGTTTTTAACTTGACTCTCACTTTTGTCTTTTGATGATATTTAGGGTTTTTTTTTATTATTTATTGGATGAGACAGTGGATGGCCAGTCTGTCCACTACCTCTTGGCAGGGAGGTTCTGTATGCTTTTACCATATCCCCCCAATAAAGGCAGCTTTCCTACTCAGTCATTCTTTATGGGGCATCCATGTCTGCATTTTGATCTCCACTGTTGCCCTTCTCTGAATATTTTCCTGTTTTAGCATGCTCTTTGTGTGATGGAGCGACCAGAAAATTCCAGGAGTGGGCCAGCCATAGATTTATATAATGATACAAGAAACTTTCTGATTCATTCTGTAATTCTTTTCTAATAATGCCTAACTTTTGATTTGCCTTTTTTGTTTTTTTTTTTTTTTTGACTGCTGCTGAACGGTGAGATGATACTTTCATGGAACTATATATCATGTATCGCCATCTCTGGTGATATTTATCTTCTCTGTTGTATTTCATCTGCCATTTTCTTGCCTTGACACTCTGTCTGGTAAAGTCCTTTTGCCATTCTTCATAGTTTGTCCTCATCTTGAATATCTTCAGATCATCAACAAACTTTGTTGTTGGACGGCTCACTCATTTTTCCAACTCAGTTATGAATATGTTTAATAGCACAGATCCCAGCACTGACCATTGCAGAAAACACCTTTGGCAACTTCTAACTTGTTTCTTCTCTTTTAGTCAATTACTTATCTCCACAAGACCTTACCTCTCTCCTATCTGCTAGAGTTCAGACACACAGATATCCTTTAACTGATTGTATGCCCTGGAGAAATGCTTGAATTCTCACTAACCTGCAAAAAAACAACAACAGCAAAAAAAAAGCAAAAAATGGACAATTAGCTTTAAAGTCTTTGTAAAGAGAAATTCCATGGAATTCCACTTCCATGAGCTCCATTGAGTCATGTCACATATTAGGCATGCCCGCCCAGTCCCAGTAAATAACACAGGTTTCTGAGAACAATACTTGAGTCCTAAGTAGTTTCCTCTTCCTACTGTAGAACCTGTCTTAAAATTGCCTCTTCTTCAGAATTATAGTTCAGATAAAGTTAATACAGAAGTACAAGGACTAGTCTGATGCATGCAAAAGCTGCAAAGGTTAAATAGGCCAGAAAGAGGATTTCCACATCTTGGATCTTTTGCTACAACACTGTAGGCTAGTGTATCAGTTATAAGCAAACTGTAAAGTCTTTTATTCCATAGTTCCAAGTGAGTTAGGAGTTGTAATTCAAGCTTCCTGTATGTCATGAGGTCAAAGTCTATTCCCTTGGGCTTTGAGCAGGTGACTCTACTATCAGCCTCAGTAAAATAAAGGTCATTCAGTGCTTAAAGCACCAAATAATTCTCCAGGATTGTAGAAGTAGGATCCAAATTTTCAAGTATTGTTCTGAGGTTGCAACTCAGGCAGGTTTAAAGGGTTAACTCTGTGGCTCAATCAGAAAGAATGCTTGGCAACAAGAGGAAGCCTGGATTAATGATAGAAAAGAATTCTTAGCATTTTATAGCAGTGGGTATTCGAGATGAGACATAGCTAATGATCAACTAAAAAGGTATTTGCAGCTGTGGTACTACCTCTCTCCATAATGCCAACATTAATCAAGCTTTTTCATGCAGCTTTGCAGTTCATTTTATTTTACATTGTCCTGAATATAAAACCACATACCCTAATACTCTGTGTCAGAGACCATTCCTCTGTGTCATCAAAAATGATCAGACCTTATTGATTTTTAAAAGCTGTACTTTCTATAATGTAAGACAAGCCTATAGTAAATTCTTTTACCCATCCAGCTTCATCTTAAAGGAAAGAAAGCCTTCTGTAACTCCAAACTGCAAATACTTCTGGGATGTGAAGCACTTATCACTATGAATTACCTGCTCATATATTTTATTTAAGTTTTGAATTACAGCAAAACATCAGCTGTAATTTCAGCATCCTTAAATCTAGTTTTGGAGTCAGCCATCTTGTTGAAAGACCTTGGCAGTGTGGAAAGCCAGTGAAACTGTGTAAGTCAATGTCCTAGCTGTTCTAATGCTAGTTTAGGAGTCAGAAGAAAAGCTTCATTATTGTAAAAAATTAAACATTTGACATGCAAGTTATTTCCAGAATGACTTCTATCTTTTTAAATAATGAACTCCATTGAATCTCAACTTCTCAGCAAATGTTGATTATCTAAATTCCTTAAGTAAACTACACGTGGTGCAGCTTTTGAAACATGAACATGATCTTCCCTTATGTAAACAATCCTCAGCCTTTGTTGCCTGACACTATCACATTTGGGCGCACATCCTTCTGGATCACAGACCCAAGCCTATAAAATCTTGCTATCAAATATCCACCCCAATCTGCAGATGCTTTATGCCTGTGCTTAACAGCCATGACTCATCCCATTAAAGTCAACAAAGTTACAGTAGTAAAGTTAGGCATGTGTTCGCAGGAATAGGCCCAAATTCTCAGAAGTATTTAGGTAACTCAAGATGCAGAGAGATGACTGGTGGGGGATTTTCATACTAGTGTGACTAATCTTCCTAAGATCTCTTAAAATCAATAGAGAGAGGGCAGTTGTGAGGGAGCTTCAGGACAACTAAATTGGGCTCCTGTTTTGGAACATCTCCTGGGGGAGCCTCTGGCTCTCCCTGTTTTTGAAGGGGCCCCTGGATGCCCGGTTCAACAGAATTCAGGAAGAGCATGATCCAGAACAGCAAGTTCGCGGTATTGTAATACTACCAGCAGCAAAAATCTGCACCTCCCGACAGCCAAAGCTTTGTGCTCTGGTGGCCTCCCCATACTCAGGATCGGGACCATATGGACACAGACGTGGGGAGGAAGAACAGGGAAGGAAGCAGGAAGCAGGTCTTAACCTCATGCATAGGCTTTTTCTAGGGCATCAGATTTGTCTCTGAAAGATCAAACTTTGTCTCTGAAAGATCAAACTTTCCAAAATTTCCAAAGACCAAAGAGGATCTGTCTCCTTCATACATATCAGCAATTCCCTTGGAGCTTGTCCTACCAATTAAACCTCTGTGACTTCATACAGGCTATAGACTGTGTAGTACTGAATCCACGACAGTGCCTTATTCTCTCTGGTAGATGCTATTTGGGATCCTAAAGACGGAGATGATATTGGCAACTCCTAAGTCTTCCCTTTTTTTCTCTTCCTGCTTAAATGTTCATTCCAAAAGCAACATCATGCTGTAAAATACATAGCAATATAACATTGCAACAAGTCTAGTGGATACTCCCCCCTTCCTCCCTCCCTCTCACCACCTTTAAATTCGTAAGTATCAAATACACAAGGCAAATTTTACTTTCCAGACTGAAGGATCAACATGAAAATAAATGGAAATATCTTTGACCTTCTAAGGCCTGGAGTTTAAGATTCTTTAAAATAAACACTGTAGATAAAATTCTTTTTCTCTTAAATGTAGCAAGGTTAACTAAATGACCCAGCTTTATTTTTCACAGATGATTTATAAATACTTGAAAGTAAAAGACTAGAAAGCATGCAATGATTCCTTCATATTTTTATAAGTATGATGTATTTTGAAGATCCTCCAACAGACACGATTTTGCTGTGTTAAATAAAGTGGATTTTATAAAGGCTTAATCAGATCCTGATGGAACATTATGCAAAATATTATGCAATGTAATGCAAAGTAATTAACGCAAGCAGAAAAGTAGCAGGAATATGAGAACACTGAGCAGTACACAGTTGATTTTAAAGATTTCTTTCTTTTTTAGATAGTGATTTCCCGTTCTGAAGCCACAGCTCCACATGTCAATTTTCAGCTAGATTCCCACCCCGTCTCTCCCCAAGTCGTTGTCGAGCAGTCGTTAGTAGCAGATGACTATACGCTGGTGGTGACTGGAAAAAAGGTGAGTGGTTCATAATCTAATCATTTTGTGCCCTATGTAAAGCCCCATTCAGAGCAGCAACTTTCAATAATAGCAACTATTCAGAAGGTTGCTTTATGCTCCCCAACCTCTCAGCCTTACCATTCCCTTGGGAACGTTGGAGCTATTTTCTTGGACAAACCAACAGATTAATACTAAACAAAGCGACAGATAATGTTGAGAAATGTTTAAATAATGCATGAAGAATGATATAAACCAACAAAAGCCAGGAAATGCAAATTTAAGGCTGAAACCCTCTCTCTAATTCAAGTGCTTGCAAAGAAAAACACAAAGTGGCGTAAGAAAAGAATGGTGCTCAGCATTTCCTGGCTTTTGTCAGTTTGTGTCATCATATTATAACTATTTAAATAGGGATGTGTGTGTTCAAGTCTATTTGAAGTTGCAGTTCATAGTTTTAAGATTACTTTAACATCTAGTTTACAAAGAACTAATAAAAGATGAAGAGATGTCATAAATATGCTACTGTCATAAGCCGGCTGTATGTTAGAGATGCGTAGAACATCATTGCATTAGCAGATAATATTATAGATAATCCTGAACTATAACTGTAAGCAATAATTTGACCCCTTGAGTTCTATAAGAATTTATAGAAATACATCAGCCATCAGTAAAGACAGCTTTTAATCATTTACTAGAAATGTGTGAGCTATTTATCAGAATAATCCTGAAACACATTCAAAATAAATTTAAGAATGGTATTGCGGTATAAAGAAGCGTAATGTACTTGCATAGTAACATAACTAATATTAAAATTCTGAGTAAAATAATTATCACTTTTTGAGGGTAACTATTATAATCATTATTTCAATACTTTAAGTAATTATTAAATAATAAGGTCACTGATGGTAGTTGTTAAAGAACAGCACTTGCAGTCATGTGCTTTAAGTGTGTCATAGACACTAACACAGCTTCTCCACAGCTGAAATAGCCATCATGCCTATTTTACAGATGCATGAACAAAGAGACACTGAGATACACTGTTTGTCCAAGAATTAGTGCAGAACTGGGAGGTGCACACTGCTGTTTTCATTTCCCATCAGCCAAAAATGCTATCTTGCTGTAAACACCAGATGCTGGTAGTAACTGTATATAACATTAAGATGCCTTTAGGGTTTCTCCCAAGAGAATTTTAAATCATGTCAGTTAAATTACTTACAAGATCTTATAATTACTAGCTAAGGAGAAGGAGAACCACGACTTGCACATTTCAAATCTGAGCAGTATCACGGCATGTTGCATAAATAGAGACTCTCCTTGCCATTTTGTGTGTGTGTTATCTATGCATCCTTTCTTTCCATCAATAGATAACAAAGATCCCTCTGAATGGACCAGGCTGTGAGCATTTCAAGTCCTGCAGCCAGTGCCTTCTGGCGCCTCCCTTCATGCAGTGTGGCTGGTGCAGCAAGCGGTGTGCAAGGTCTCAAGAGTGTGTTGAAGGCACATGGACCCAGGAGATGTGCTTGCCTAGAGTTTATGAGGTAAAATGATGTGTTTCTCACGTTCATCTCAGACATAAGAATGCACAGATTATTTCAAATATATGTACTATGCAGGAGACTGTAGCAATGCCTCCTGCACCTGCTGGAGGTGTGTGGAGGTCCTCCTGGGAACCGGCCACCCCCTGCAGTCTGCCTTCTTCCCCTCTTAAACCCCGAGGTTGCAAAGCCCAGCGTGACAAGCAGGGCTCATGTTGTGGTTGTTTGTGACTGCTGTTTTAATCTTGCTTCGTGCCACTATTGAGACGGGAGGTGAGCAGTCTCTCAAGGAGAAGGTGGCCTCAGGTGTTGTCAGTCAACAAACATAAATGACATACGGGAAGCAAAGGACAGGAATTTCCACACTTGTTCCTGTAGAGATATTTTCTGTTGATTTTTATGCAATTGAGATAAATGATGTATTCCCTCATCTTCCCTTCAGTTTCACTGTCCATAAGAAGCTGCTGGTCTCACCTGAGACTTGCCCTCCTCCATAAGGGGTGCCAGCAGTACGTGCTGCAGACTAGTCCGGCTAACCGGTACCCCAGCGCTCTGCGGGAAAGCCCAGCTCCGCAAAAACTCTGCAGTGTGAAAACGTGCTGGGTCAGAGCCAGCCAGGCTAAAGCAAAAGCAAAGTGTCAAGAAGGATCATCGTACCCCTCAATCCCCTCTCCCAGAGGAGGCTCCTTGCGCCTGTGCCAGGCTGACCTGGTGCTGCCTCCCGCAGCAGGGGAAGGAATCATGTTTAACCATGGGGGAGAGCCCCCCTCCCCTTACCCAAGCTCTGCAACAGAGCTGTCAACCAAAATGTTACCCTGTTGGAGGTGGCATTTCCCCCAGTTTGACCCTCCTTTCCCATGGGGCTGATTGCCACAGACACAGCAAGCAGCCCCCAGGGAAGCGGGCAACCAAGGGCTTCTCTCAGTTGGTAAAAGCCCCTAAAGGGTGAAAAGCATGCGAGAAAAAAATCTACATAGATGAGCAAAGACCCAGACTAGCTCATTGCTGTTTTCATTTAGCTATGGTTAATGCAAGATTTGTCCTGGCTGACTGTGCATTTAACCAGATCATTTTGTGTTAAGTGTGACATAATGATGAAGGCCTAGCTTTATGAAATGGTTTGTTGACTGGTAAACAGAGAGAAGAACAAACATAAAACTTTCTGGTAGCACTTATATCCATTTACTTTTATTAATGTATTTAAACTATACTGTGTAGTTCAAAATACATTTACTTTTTATGGGTATCCATCTTATAAACAGAGATGAAACTTCGAATGCTAAACTCTAGGAGAGAGCCTGAGACAGAAATTCCTTTGAAATAAAATAATGTTTTCCTTAAATGAGGCACATGATTTCATGTACAACAACTTTTTAAAGAATAGCCAGGCGAAACTGCTGAAAGACATTCAGATTATGTTAGTAATCTAGAAACACATGTTAACAGGATTTTGAGGTTTTTTTCTTTTCATATTCATGTTTCAGATACAAAATTTAGGGCCAACACAGGCCAACTGCAATGAACAAACAATGTAATGTTAATAGGAATCAGATCAAAACCTAATCAAACCCAAAATGGATGTGAAGATGTGAGTGTGTGTATGTGTGCGTGCGTTTGTTGTGCTTTCTGCTGTCATTTCGAGCTGGGCAAAGGACATAAAAATTACTAAATCAGAAAGAGTTTGCATTTACTTTATGCAAGAACACAGTTATTCCAAAAAGGCTGTAATAGTCAAGTAGTCCTTTCTGCTCTTTTATGAATCAGTGAATCTCAAATACAAAGCGATACACTGTCCTGAAATACTTTTTCCCCTATTTCTGCAAGACCAAACTACCCACAACTCCATTTCATAGTTTATTCTACTTTCCCTAGAGCACGAGCAGCATCCCTTAACATTTTTCCTCGGCAAAACTTCAGTGCTGTGCTTACATGTTGCCATGCATCCAGAAAGATTTCTAAGGCTCTGCTTATTTTCTCATTTTCAGATGTGCTAAGCTCTTGTAGCCCTCTCTAATTTCAATGAGAGGGATGTGTGTGTTTGTGTGCTCAGCAGTTTAAAGAAGCAAATGTCTGGAGCCCACGTGAGATACTTGCACTGAGCAAAGCCGTCTCGAGACAGTTGTCCCTCCAAAGTGGCTGGAAGGTGTCTGAGGGACCTGTGTCCGTGTCCCCAGTACTGGGGAGCAGCAGGGAGCAAGGGGCCGCATCGCCCGGGCTTGCGCTTCACTGCGCGCGGCTCAGCCCTGCCTGCTCAGGCACATGTGGCTCCTGCCCCTGGAACAAATATGGAGCTGTGGCTCTGGCAGATCTCAAAGTGAATCTCCTGCAGTTTTGAATTACAGCATGCCCACGTTTGTGAAAGTTGTTTCTAGAAGGTCTGTAAGGAAAAAAAAATGCAGCTGAGTACTTAAATCCCTTTGGATTGCTAGCTGTTAAGACAGATTTCATGCTCTGCTGGACCATGACATTTAACATTATTACTGAAAAAAATATAAAACAGATTATTCATCATCTTCTGATCTGTCTTTAAACCCATATGCATAAAATATGAGAAACAAGCCTGTTTTGTTTCCAACAAACAGAGGATGACCTGCTTCAATGGTGTCTGAAATTCAGCCCTAACCCCCCCTAAATATTCTGTAGATTTCAGAGGGCCAGACCATTTAATATATGTCGTATGATAGCTCTAACCTGAAGGGGATACATGGATTCTCTGAGGGTCTGATCCAAAGGTCTTCATTAAAATTTTCCCAGTCTATTACACGGAGTAGTGTAAAAAAAAAAAAAAAGAAATCCTTTTTGTGGGGAATGCTGGAGAAATCCAGCATACCCTGTTGATCCTTCAATCCTTGTGGCTGCTTTAAGCACCTCGGAGCCTTGGTCATGGCTACCTGCGTCCTTGCAGGACTCTGCAGGGCACCCACTCGCTCAAGGCCCCACGTGTGTCTGGGTGGCTGCTGCTGGCCGGCACCCGCTGTCCTATAGGCGATGCGGCACTGCAGGGCCATGTCTGCAAGGCCAAGAGGCCTCGTTCCCACGGAGAAGCCCCTGTCCCGCGCTGAGCCCTGCCCGCTCGGCACGGCGGCCCCCGCCGCGTGCCTCGCAATTACGGCCGCGCGCGCTGGCGGCCCGAGCGGGCAGCGCTGAAGGGAAGCCGGGCACTCGGACGAGTCTCATCAGGGCTCGCTCGGTAATGAAACAAATTGCAGTCATCTGTATGTGGAATTCAGGTCACTCCGAAAGGTGAGCTGCATAAAAGCGAAAATAAATTGCTCTGCCTTTTGATACTTTATTGTGGTGTTAAAACCTGACATAGTTTGTTGTTGTTTTTAAAAGTGAGTCATTTTAGCTAACTTTTATCTGAGAAATATCAAGAACATCAGACGTTCTGCTGCCTGTTTAGATTGGAGGTTTTGCTGGAAATTTCAAGTGTGGCCTGAACATGTTCTTGCCTCTTAATTAAAATGAATGGGCTGTCGAAACCTTAATAAATAGATACTTTCTTCCAACAATTTATAAAATATGTGAGTAGATGTTAACATAAAAGCTGTCAACATAAACAAAGGAAAGACACATCATTTTAAATTAAAAAAAAAAAAAACGATGATGGCAGTTTTGCTTCCTTTAACCCAAAGTCCGGAAAACACAAGGGTCAGGCAGACCTTCAGGTCCTACAAAAGGACTTACTCCGTGGTATCAGTGGAGATTCCCTGCTGTAAGAGAATTTTCAAGAAATTTTTGATTTACAGTTCTTGAATTTTGGAGCATTTATAACTGTGTCAAGTCTTGTTTATCCTCTGTTACTACCTGTGCCATGTACACGTTCCATAAGAACATGCGCAGAGATGATGGCTAGGAACACTTCAGTTCACAGTCTAGGCCGTTCACTATTCATTCCTGCTTAGTCTTCCATGAAAAAGTCTGGGAAACCAGATTTGACTTTTAGTAGTACAGAACAAATATAATAAAAATAAGAAAATGAATGAAAACATTAGCAGGGACTTTTTGTAGCGCTTAAAAACAACAGTGTAAGATCTGGTTTATTTTCTGCTATCTGCTTGGAAGTCTTGCCTCCTACATTTGCTGGCAGAATGCAATAAATGCATTCATTCTCCCTCAGCTAAGGCACATGGGCTGCTATCACAAGTTTCTTTTGGCAGATAAGATCATTCAAAACCAGTTGAGTCCCTCAGTTTACAATTCTGCATGGCTTTGTAAGGCCTGATGTTAATATCCCTATATTGCTAAAGCAGGGACCAAGACTCAGACTCTTCAAACGCCGCAGATGAGGGCATTATTGTACAAAATGTGAGACAGCTTGTGCCCCCACAGAGCAGCTTCAGTTTCTGTTTGGGTGTTGTTACTCCAAAAATAGATGCTGCCTTACTAACTAGAGTGGCAAACTGCGATCTGAAAGTCAATGCAGACTTTGAAGATATAAAAATATAGATGTACGGGAAATGCAAACTTGGGAACAAGACAGTTTCCACACTGTCTGCCACAAGGCCACAAGGCAGTGCAGCTCCCTACTGCTGGCCGCAGTGTTGCGTGGCAGCAGGCTGGGGCACATCTCTCCTTTTTATTATGGGATTTGTGCAAGAAGGACTATTTCTGCATAGGTTCCCTCTTCTTTGCTCATTGAGAGCTGTTTCACAGCTTATTAAAGTAGGAAAGATTCCTACTGACTTTAGTACATTTTAGATCAGACTCTTTGTCTGGTTTCTAATGGGGGTAGTAAATTTTCCCGTATAGAATATATGGCATAATTCTTTTGAAGTATTCTTCAACTGCCTTTCTATCCACAATAGTTCATTTGTGAAAGTCTTCAAGTATAGCCACAGCGAGTTGAAAAGAAATGTGCCTGTCTTACTGGATTTCCAGATGAAATAATAGCCAAGGATCTCTCAAATACTTTCCTTTCAGCTTGAAAAGGAAGTATGGTCCTTTGAAAGGCACAGCTGTATTGCATTTTAGGGGTAAAATTATTATCACTAAAGCATTAAGTCCAAGACACTGAGACAGTATGATCACAAGTATAAATTGTCTTCATTTTCTGCTCTTTGTCCATTAGTGCTGATATTTTTGCAAATTTGTGCAGTTTTAAAATCTTAAAAGTCCCCGTAAACTGTGTGGCAACATCTTTTGATTTTTTTACTGGCAGTACTGACCAGTACTTTTACTGAGTTTTGTAAGACCGCTATAGTGTTCCTACATTTTTCCCACCATTGTTATATTTTACAGCACAATTTACAATATACAGAAAAAAAAGCATTTCCTTTGTAGATTGTCTCTATGTTTCTGGGGGATGTTTTATTTTTAACTCAGTGTTAGAGGTGGCCAAATGTAAAAGATTTAAGGAAAGAATAGCAGAAGTCATATTAACTTTGTCAGAGCCAATGCGATATCTGATTCTGATGTCTTTGAAGCTTCTTCACTCTGAACCCGACTTTCATCAAGCTGACAAAAAAATGGTCATTTTGGGGCTCTTTTGTGTCCAGTGTTCAGCTTCCAACAAAATAAGCACATTGTATGTTTAACATGCTAGAAATAAGATGTGAACGACAAAAACGGCAGGATTTAAAAGACAATTACAATGCACAGCTTGTTCAGTGCCCCTAAACACTATCCTTTAAAGCTTTCGAGGATGGGTTTTGTTATTTATTGCTACTGTCAGAGAAAACTCATAATGTGACAAATGAAAGGTGAAGAACAATTAAGATGAATGGTAGGATATACTCTACCAGCAGAAATGCGTTTTAAAAATTATTCCTTTGCACATTCTTTAGCTCCATTTGAAGTTCTAGAAAACCTACTGAAATGAACACAATGTTTTCTAACAGATTCTCCCAAGCAGCGCTCCGTTAGAAGGTGGGACAAAACTGACAGTGTGTGGATGGGACTTTGGATTCAGCAAAAATAATAGATTTGAATTAAAAAATACAGTAGTCCATATTGGAGGACAAACTTGTGCCCTGGAAGCAAAATCTAGCAACAAAAACAAGTAAGAAGCTTGAAGTTCGAAGTTACCTTTGTACAGATACTCTTTATGTCCTTTGGATTTTTTAATGATATAAGAAGTTGGTCAGTAAGTATCCTTTAATTCTTAAATTTCAGGCAGAGAAAACATGAGGAGCAAACTTCTGGTATAAGTCGCCCCAGGACAGGTCTTTTGTCATCAGGAGGCCCCTCAGCTCCACCTCTCCTTTTCCTCGGAAATATGTGTATAAGACAGATGAATAATAGCTTAAATGACTGTTTAAGCTGAGATGACTATCCAGTAGCAAAGCAATGTGTGAATCATGAGCATGGCCACTCTCATTTGTAGCAGCAAAAATCTCACCGTCTGTAAGCAGTGAGCTGTCTCCTAGCTGCTGCTCTGAATAGTTTTGATTCAGGCAAAGTTACTTAAGAAAAACAGCTCATATATGAGACTGTATAAATGTAGTGTAATTCATTGACACATTATAAACATAAATTTTGATGATATTTAAATTTATTCAATACATTTTTTGTATGATAGATTTTCCCTTATCCTATTTTTTTGCCAAAATTTTGCACTTAAGGAAAATAACTTAATATAATAAATTAATAAAGGAAAATAATAAATTAATAAAGGAAAATAAGGAAAATTCCAAAAACCCAGTCAACCATTATATGAATAAGAGGTATTTGTTTTCTTTAGCATGCTTCTTTTTTTCAGAAATGCATTTGATACATCAAAATTATTTTCTCTGGCTAAGTATAAGCATTATAGTGTTTATATTTGGTATGATAATAGAAGATCACAGTCCTTTTAGCTGTTATTTCTGAAGTGCCCGTGACGCGCACAGATTGATGATATGTTTAGTATGGATCCTTTGTTATTATGAGTTAATGTGGTTCTATTTTATTACAAAATAACTGAGGCAGAAAAAAAAATGAACACATTTTTTCTTTGTTTTTCAAAGGCTGGAGTGTACAGTTCCTGCTGCAAAAAACACAAGTTTTAATATATCCAGTAGTGTTTCTGTTGGACATGGGAAAACACTATTCAATACCTTTTCTTATGTGGTAAGCGCTATCATTAAAACTTTAATATCAAAATTAGCTTCATTATTTATTAGGAGAAGATACAGAAGAGGTTCCTCATGAGCCTAAACCAGAATGGTAATTCTGTGTTCTTGTTTGCTTTACTATAACTTCATCAAAGTATAGCAAGTGGATTAGAATTTTTCTTCTTCATGTTTTGAAAATATGGAAATGTAATTTAACAATCCACTGTTCTTGTTTTTACTCCCTCTAGAATCCTGTAATAACAAGTATTTCTCCCACATATGGCCCCAAGTCTGGTGGAACATTACTAACTTTAGCTGGAAAATATCTGAACAGTGGAAGATCTCAAAGGATTTTTGTGGGCGAGAAGCCATGCACCTTGAAAAGGTAAGGTGGTCACAAAAACTGTTTCCTTCAGTATCGAAAGAGCTTCATTAAATATCTTGTGCAAAAGGAAAAAAAAAAAAAAAAAGAAAACAGTACAAACCAGAGTGGTTCTTCTGTGGGAAAGTGGATCCACTTCTGTGGGGAAGTGGAGCAGGGGCAAGTATCCCTGCACTGGTATCAGCCAGTTGCCTCCAAACCAGAAGCAGCATCAGTCTGGTTCTTTTCTTGGTATGTATAATATGTTTCGAGAATTAACTGTATAATTTCTGTACCCATCTCAGCAGACATAGTAGCTCATTCAGGAATCCTTAACATGCTCTATGTGGTCATACCTTAATTCTTACCTGAGTATAAATGTTAAACAATAAGCAGAGATTCTGCGTTCAGTGCACAGAAATGTTTGGAATTTGCTAACCGTTTTCCTACAATGCAAATCCTGCCTGGTCCTGGTCTTGGCTACAACAGGGTGACACCGGTTCCCCACTGCCTGCCCCTCAGCAGGTGCAGGATGCATCCATAGCGCCAGTGCATCACCGCCAGCCTCTTTCCTTGAGGTCTGCAATGCAGGGAAAAAACCTGGGTTGTGGAGAGAGGAGTTACCCTTGGCAGCTGGGGCACAAAAAGCCAATTCCTAAGCCCAGAGCCACTCTCATCCTTGCTGGCTGGCAGCTCCCTTTGCTCTATACTGGGGCCGAAGTGGCTGGCACGGGAGAAACACCTTCCACCTGGCAAGTGCGAACAACCCAGATAAGACGAACGCTGAGCCTGAGCCGCGTCCTCGCTGCTTCTGCGCCGTGCCTGTTTTGTTCTGTGTATGAGTAAATAACGTGGGTCCCGCTGACATTTTTCACAAGGGGGTCTGTACGCGGGGCTGAGGCTTGCTGAAAGGCTGGCGTTTCGAAGGGAGCCGTGTTTGCCGTGCTGAGCTCCTCTGTGTGCTTGCAGCGTGTCGGCGAGCTCCGTGCAGTGCTACACGCCGGCGCAGCGCATCCCGCAGGAGTACCGCGTGCGGGTGGGCATCGACGAAGCCGTCCGAGAAGCAAAAGGTCATTTCACATACAGAGAAGACCCTGTTGTTTTAAAAATCCACCCAGCCAAGTCTTTTCTTAGGTGAGTAGAAGTTTCTCACGGGAATAGAAAAGCGGTAGATGAAGGAAGAGTGGCTATGCTGCACAGCAATCTACCAAAAGAAATTGCATTTTTATCACTATCTGCCGTAGCAATTGCTTCTATTATGGTGGTGTTGCAGAGGGCAGATCATTTCCTTTCAGAGGTGAAGGAGAAGGGGGAAGGGGGCCTCTTTATTTTATATGATTTAACTCCAAGTGCTGCTGAGTGTACCTGCAATGTCCTGCTGAGATCTACCTACTGTAGCGCTAAGTATGTCTCTGCTACTATGTCCGGACGTTACACTGATTTGTGAGGAAAATCATTTAACCTGACACGGCAGCGGTACTCAGGAGAGCAAATGGATTTTAAAATAGCCTAAATCCAGCATACATAAATATTATGAATATATATGTAGGGTCATATGTGTATGTGTGTGTTTTCAAGTGACATATTTATGATCTTATTAGCTTTAATCCAAACCATCTGCCTTTGCCAAAAAAATGTCAACAGTAAAAAAGATACCTTTTTTTTCAGTACCAGTGAAAGCAAGAAGTTAAATAAGTTAGCAAATGCTGAGGACAAGTATACGTCATCCTTTAAAAAGTACACTTTTATATCCAACACGCCATATTACTGTAATTTTTTTTACCTGGTTGGTTGTTCAAGTGTGAAATTTTTTTCCAAGAAAAAAATCAGAAAAATCAGAAGTGCATTGATCAGAGCAATGCATTTGGCATTCACCCTATCTATCCCTATTTGCATTTATATTGCTGTTTATTTTGAAATACTATTTGTAATTAAGTTTATTAGGGAAGCAGTATTGTTATCCTACACTTTTTTTTTTTTTTTTGATTTTTCCTAGTGGCGGAAGTACAATCACAGCTCAGGGAATCAACTTGAATTCAGTGTGCTTTCCTCAGATGGTGATTACTGTACCTAAGCTGGGAATGAACTTCTCTGTGGTGAGTCAGTCTTGGAGAAGACAATCTGTTATCTTGTCATCTTTGTGTTCGGAATGGCACAGAATTTTTCGTGACATCACTTTGGTTTTGCCTGAAACTTAGAGTCTTCCACAGACATTTTACTATTTTCTTCACAGGCTGTTTCACAGCACAGGCAAAACTCAACAATGAATTGGAAATCACATTTTACCTGTTGGAGTCCACTCCAAGGAAAACAGACTTTCACAGAATCAGACAACAATATAAGAATTGAAATTCAATGAATAAACAAAGAACAATGCAACATACATGTGCCAGATTTGCCAGATACGGCAAATTCAAGTGGAATATATGTAATGAGAAATATATGTTGATGGTGACTGTGGATACAGAAAGAAAATGGAAAAAACGTCAAAGAGGAAAAGTATTATGCAAAATTGGGAGCAAATTTTATCTTAAAGAATTGTTTGTCATTAAATTACGTGTTAGGGCAAATCTTTCCTAACTTAGCAAAATGCAGCAAGCAAGTTTTAAGAAAGGTTTGGGCACTTGGTGCTGGGAATCTCTGAGTAAACATAGACTCACGGACAGACGGGAAACTGTCAGCCATCTACTGTAATGTTTATAGGGCAAAGATTACACTTATTGGCTACTTGGGGCTGGAACTGTTTCAGCTTTTGCCTACACCTTTGTCTTGCACCTCTGCCATTTCCTGTAAGGTCCGCTTAGTTTAACTGAAGCTAAATTTACCTACACTCCTTATAACATGCTATGCTGCTGCTCATGTTGTTAGCTAATTACTAATGATATTCATACACTATTTCCTGTATTATTGAATTCTAAGCGTTAAGACTAAGGTCTGCTCAAAGCATTTAAATGGTATATCTACAAGCTTGCAATTTTTTATAGCTTCAAGGTCATAATATTCTTCGTGATCCTGTTTTTTATTGTGAATAGTGGGACCTGATTTTCAGATGGATCTAATCATGGCTTGTAATTTAATGGGTACAGATTTTAATCTGAACATCAGTGCCCTGCAATCAATTGTGGTGTTCGGTGTTACAGCTAGGAAGCAAAGCATTTTAGTGAAGTCAACCAAACACAGAATTTATTAGGATTTCAGCACTGCAGACATGGTGCAAAACAATTATAAAGTGAAAGATTATTGCTAAAAGCAGCTCTAGATTTTGTTTTGCCTAGAGGTAAGCTTTCTTTCAAAGACCAGTCACTTGCTTTGCTTTTTGCCCTGGAAGAACATGCAGAATTGGTTCTGTTCAGGTCCTGATTGTTTGCTTAGCAAATGCCCCGTCAGTAAATGCAGACAATATTTGGTACTTACTGGAATTCACAACTTAGAATTTGAATTTTATGAATACATATTAGCAAAAATCTAACAACATCATAGTTTTCAAATTCAGTGAAGACATTACATGCAGAGGCTTCCTCAAGATTTTCACAAATCAGAAAGGATTTGAATTTTTAAAGAACTAAGTGTGCTATCCAGAATGGGTGGAACATCCAGTCAATGCATACTATAGGATTTTCTCTCTCTCACCAAGTCCTTGCTCCCCAAATACTGGGGAACCACCTTTCCTTCAAACAGTGATTTGATGCCATCCTACCTTTTAATTTGTTCTTGAAAAGTGGCATGCACATAGATAATCAGAATTATCTTCCTAACTGTTCTTTGTTTGCATTTCATAGTACCTTGCAGTGTGCACGATATTTGCCAATACCCAAGAAGAGGCAGGTCTCACCCTTAATTTCCATAAAGATATTGGTCGCTATATTCCACAAAGATATGACTGTCGCTCTCCCACCTGTAAGAATCTGCTGTGGTGTAAAAGCACCTGTACACATGTTCATTCCCCCCTGTGAAGGGATAGAATATAACCTCAAAATGATTTTATACTTTAACGCCAAGTAATGTATTTGCTGTATTGAAGTTAAATGCTTCTGACACTCGGTGGCTTTCCCTGCCTCTGTGGCAGCCCAGATCTACTTGCCATTTGTTTTGCCATTAGTCTTGACCTCAGGCTTATTTCTCAAGGAAAATTATTTGCTCTGAGAGAGAAGGGGAGGATTCAATAGTGATAAAACAAGATTACACCGTGTTCCTGAAGAAATTGCTGGTGGAGGCTGCCTATGAAGCAGCGTTCCTCATCCTGCATGGCGAGACTGGTACCTATATGCTAGCACCCCCTAAAAAGCAGACTTTCTTCCCATCATTCCCAAAGTAACAGTGATGAGGAACTACTGCTCTTCTCTCAGTGCAGATCCAGAGCACTGCAATGCTCCGCCATCACATGAGCAGAGGAGACAAGAGGTTGGAGCCTTAACAGACCAAACCCAGATGAACAAATTAAGTCCTGCAGCTGAAGTTACATACCCTTCTTGCCTCCTTAGTTTGGGACAGGAGAGTTAACTGAGTCATATTTTACTGTAATTTAAAGCCCTTTTTCATAGTTTTCTCTCACCAGCCTCATCTAAGAAGCTGCTTTTGTCAGCATTCAGAAACTCAGGCTCTTGGGAAAGCTGAGGCCAGCACTGAAGCACATCCCAGAGCATCAAAGGAAAGTGCAGCTGGGAGGAGCACAAAGGCCTCACCTGGCCTGCTTCCCTGTGGCAGGACCAGTTGCACCCAGACCGCTGCCTGGCAGATATTTGTCTAGGGAGTTTTTACATGTTTTTAAAGCTTGTTGTGAAAGAATTTTCACAGCCTCCCTTAAATAAGCTTTGTAGAGAGCTGCTCTACCTGCTCACCTAGTGGTTTGGAAAGATTTCTATTTAATAATTAACCCAAATCCCAGCTGCTAATTAGCCATTTTGTTGTTTAACTTTCACTGGACTCAACAAACTGATCACCCAACCCTCCTGTTAGTTTTATGTACTTGCGCTAAGTTATGATTCAGCCTTTCTCATTTCCAGTTGAAGCAAAACTCCCTATGTGTTGTTTCCTAGAGATCTACCCATTCTTCCTGCCACCTCCACGATCCTCTCTCATTTGATTAAACTGAAGTGATGTGAAAGAGCTGACTTCTTTTCCCGTCATCTCTCAGTCCCCAAGCCCCTAATTAGCAATATCAGGCTTAATTGGGACACAGAGGCATGCGAGGGTCTCTGTGCAAATGAGGGCCGTTCTCCCAAGCAGTGGGATCCCCAAGCAGGAATCCCAGCAGGCTGACAAGCCTTGGAGGGGTTTGCTCTTCTCGGCCTCTTTTCTTCCCATCCTTATAAAAAACAAGGTAAATGGTAGAATGGGCAAAAGATGTTCTATGGAATGACTCCCCATGAAAAATGTAGTTGGACTGAAACTGAAGATTTGGGGATCAACATGCCAGTCTTGTATAGGACAAACATTTAAACTGATCTTGTCAATTTTCTTGCTTCAAATTCAGTATTTCTGATTTTTTCTTTTCAACAAGGTAAAAATGTCTTGCTTCCACTTTAGCATTTTTATTTCATATTACTTAAATTTCATCAGAATAATAATTTAATGCTGTGCGCACATTAATTATATTTATATTGCATTCTGTGTTAGCACTAGCAAAATAATACATTTTGCCTTATTAAAATTCAGTGGATCAAACATGAGTGAAACAAGATGCTCTAAAGTTACTGAACCATATATTTCAATATTTGCCATGTATTTCTTTTTAATTATTTTGTGAGTTCTTCTGACTTTTTTTTCTGACTATGAACAAAAAGTATGAATGCAGGGAATTCTGCATAAATTCTACTTCCTGACAGCTCTTGATACTGCCTTAAGACACACTAACGCTGTCAATTCCACTCACACGGCAGGTTCTTGTTTGCAGCGCACAAGGAGGGAAGCAGCTCTTTCCATCTTTTCGCTTTGTATTGTGCTTGCATTAAAGCTTTGCACAACTTGGATTGGTATTTGAGTGCAAGTGCCAGTTTACAAAATAAGTATTTTCTAATCTCTGATGTAAGTCCTACTAGATGTCTTCTGTCCCCATAGTACTAGAGGTCTTTGGAAGCCTATACTTTTCATTGATTCCAAAATAGCAATAGGTGGTCACTTGGAGATCATTTGTTGCAACACTGTAAATATTCTAACTATTAGCATGGATATATATTCCCATTGCTTAACTGTGTATGTCCCAAAATGTCCACGCTTACAAAATTAGGGAGAAGTACCTTTTAATGTATATCCTCCAGCAACTGACCCTATAACTTTGCAAGATCTCTTTCCACCAACTTTAAATTCTCTATTCAATACATAGTCACATGAATAATTCTTAGTATTTTTTTAATTCTTCAGATGTTGCAGTTGATTAATTCCCTGTTAGATGCCATTCACTGCGGTATGCTGAGAGATTTTTTTAAATACATCAATGTTCTCTCAAGATTTGAATTCTGTGAACAATCTATGTACATGATACCCACTAAACTGCTTAGAATTCACTTACCGGTGTCTAACTTCAGTTTATTAAATAATGATGAAAGAAATTCCCTAGATACAGTGAATGGTGAGTGTGTGATTATGAAAGATTTTCCTGACTATGCTTCCGAAGGCACTCAGGGTCGGATCCTCTAGCTGAGTTGTCACAGTGGCATGAAGTTGGCACCAAAGCCCGGCAAAGAGTTTGGGTCATGAAGGGGAGCTGTCGGCCTTTCCTTCTGTGCTGAACCTGAATATCTCTGGCCAAGAAAGGAGTGCTCTGGATGGTGATCAGGGAGAGCCCACGCTGCTAACTCACCGCTACCTTGCACTGTCTGCTCAGCATTCAATACTATTTGTTGCACCACCTGAAACGTTAGCAAAAGCCAGTGAGTTCTCTGAGCAATCTTCAAGATACCCTGCCTGTGAAACCAAGTCTTAGTTTCTCACCTACGTTGAAAAGCCTTCTGAATGGGCTTTCCTCAATAGGAAGTGAATTCTTACATTTTTGTAGTGAGAAATCTTTCTTTGGCAAAGATGCTTAGAAAGTTTCCCAGTCTGCCTTAGAGCTCATCCATCTCTCATTCCTCACAGGAACTCCAATAGTTTAGACTTTTTATGAAAGGATTAATTGGCTCTTTTCTCCCATCTGACTGCTACAGATCCTGTAATACACATCAAACTGCCCCCATCTTATCTGGGTCAGCTGCTGGGGGACCTTTGGAGCTCAGAGATCCTCCCTCATACTTTTCCTGTTGTTGTGCCAGATGATAAAAAAAAAAAAAAAAAAATTGAATTGGGCACCAAAGTTCAGATTCTGTAGGTCAAGTTTGAATTAATTGCCTCAAGGGTCGTATTTTACAAATGAAACAAGAATGCATACCTTTAAGTGAT
>VZSV01000004.1:14543389-14580375 GCA_013398735.1 Nothocercus julius
AAAAAAAAAAAAAAAACAGGTTGAGCTTTTAAAATGAAGATATTTTAAAGCCTAATTAAATAAAAGTTAAAGGTGCTGGTTGATAGGCAGTATCTTAATTGAGTAGGCAATAGATTAAATTAGTTTTTTTTCTCCTATAGATCCTCAATCCAATATTTCTTGAAAACTAAACCATCATATTCTTCAATTGCTAAAACCAATTTCAAGGTAAAAATGTCATGTCAAATCATGTACCAATAAGGGCATTGCAAATAAGATTTCTCTTGACCTTACCAATCAGTCACATTGCATCCCCTCCAAAGACTATTATTAGATTTTTATCATTCTCTGAGAGCATCCTCTTCAGAAACCAGCCTGATAAAGTAAACTATCTGATTCTAATAGATAGCCACAAACAAAATTATGAATACCACTGCTATTCATTTAAGGGACATCACTACAGTAGATAAAACGTCTAATGAATTTACATTAATCAAATAAATATAATGATTGCCTAGGACATACTTGGTTTTATAATTAGGTATGTTTTATGATCCCTTTTTAGAATTGACACGGTGTTATAGATATCTTTACATGAAAATTCATATAGCATTGAAAAATATGACTTGATCATATATTAAACTAATGATGCATCTTATTATTACTATACTGATTCAAATGAATTTCTAGATCCATGTGATATAGGAAAGCTTAAGATACGATAAATGCTCCCTAACAAGATATTCAAAAGAGCAAGAAAAATAACAGTTTAAGACTGTAGTCTCGCAGAGGCAAATTCTGCCTTGCTTTGTGCCCCATGGACTACCTTGTTGTCATGGGGGAACCTCAGATACTCCTGAATTTGTGCCAGGAGCCTAAGGGGCTGTTAGTTTCAGGGGTGCACCCTGCATTAGCATCACAGAGCGCTGCACCCATTCAGCTGAGCACAGACCTTGGCTCATAGCTCACAGATGACTAAACCTTGTAGTAGAGCTCTAAAACTCTAATATTCAGTTTCAGAGCCGTAAAAGTGTTTTTACTGGCAGATTTAAGACTTCATAATATTATGTATGAAAGCATGATTTGCTGTGATTAGAAAAAGTGCTGATTTGGAGATAGATAATTTAATCCCACTTTTCAGGCTAATGTGACTGGATAGCAGATATAGCTTGATATGCTACTGATTTGAAATACAGCACAATACATTGAATCAATTATTAGCTTATTAGAGACAAATGTAAACTATTTTCACAGCTCCTTCAGACAGCATTTTAAAATCAGAACCAATTTAATTTGAAAAAAAAAAGGAAACAAAAAATATTTTGGCCCTCTCAAGATGCACAAAGGTATTCAATTCAAACACTACTGGTTTTCCAGGGGAAAAAAATGGGAGGTAACTAGAAGCTAAGCTCCATTCTTACTGTGTGACTTATCAGCCACGCTATTAAAAAAAAAAAAAAAAGTATAATCACTATTGTCAGGGATTTGCCGTATACAGAGAACCACTTAGAGAAAGTTTATAGAACTGGAAGAGAAGTGGTTTTCTGGAACTGAAGCAACTTGATTTGAACCAGAAATCCTTCAACCACGTCCACTGCAAGCTGCACAAAGAGGAGGTACAATTAAGGGAGTACAGAACAAGAATAAAAAAATGAACTGCCATTCTTGTGATGCTGCACCCATCATTCTTCCCATGCATGCTTGTAGATGTGCTGTTAACTTCTGTAGTCAAAATTAGTCATTTAGAAACCTTCTTCATGAGCAGAGAGAAGTAGAGACTCCTAGAGCACCATGAATCTAATCAAGGCTGAAATCTAAAACAGGTCAGATGAGTCTCACTTCAGGGGAACCTATTTCCCTCTTTTGGCTACAAAGAGAGTTTAGACAACTAACTCAGATGCCGATGTCCAAACTTAGGTTGAATGGATTCCTTCTATGAGGATTCATATTATCTGAAGCCTAAACTTTGGATTAGGCTGCCTGTAAATCCCAGCTGACCTTGCTGCTTGCAGCCCAGGAAGACATTTAGGGAACACCTGGATCTATCTTGTCTGTCTCAAGCATCCTTGGCACAAGGTCAAATGGGTAGATGGAGGCACCCTGCCCAGACGCTGCATACGGGCTCCCAGCCTCGCAGCACCAGCGCATGTCCTGGCAGGGCTTCTGGAGGGTGAGAGGTGCTCGGGCACCTCTTGCTGCAGGGTAGGCCCTGGCAGAGGGTAAAGGTGAAGTGAGGGGCAAACTTGGCTATATGCCTGTTGAACTTCATCCCTGCTGGTCCCAAGAGATCCAGGGTAGAGGATGTAATGCAGCACGCACACCCAAGACGTGCTTCTGTTGCATCAGTATACCTAAGCACTCAGTGCCATGTGCCTGGACTTGTGTGTATGTTTTCAAAAAGAAGACACGCGTTGCTGAGCTTTCGTGGCCCAGTGTCCCGTAGTGACTTTGACTTTAAGGTGTTGTTTTTCCTGTAGATTCCATATTCCATTCCTGGAAATACACTGGCTTAGCTACGTTGTGGGTAAATTGTGTTTTTCTTTTGTTTTCCTCTATTTTTAGTTAGATTCATTAGCCCTAGTTTTCACTTATCCTTTGATCCTTTATTATTGCCTTGGTAGTATGAAGAGCAATGCATGTGGCAGTCGCATAGGCTGAATTATGGCTGTTTTGTGTTACAGTACAGGCCAGCCAAAGGATAGTATCCTGATGGTCCTTGGCTTTGGAAATAATTTTCCATTAATTATCTGCAAAATATTTACTTTAAAGCTACTGTGAACAATCAGGCCAGGAAGCTTGTTTACTAGAACATTTCCTCAACAAGAGTGCAAACACCATTGACATGAAGTTTTTACACTTTTCTCCCAGCTCTAAATAAACGTTGTGTAGCACTGATTGGGATTTTGCTTTGGTTAAAGAAGAACAAGACCTCTGGTGTTTATTTTCTCATAATATGTGTATTGTTAAAGAACAGCCATATTCATCAGTTACTTCCCATGCACATACTTACTCAAATTACCTCTTTCTTTCTCTTGCAGGCGTGTAGCCACCGCTCTAGCTCAGAAATAATCTGCTGTACAACTCCTTCACTGAAAGCCTTCAATCTCCATCCACCCTTTGTAACCAAAGTGTTCTTTATTTTTGATGGTGTAAGCTCCTTGTACTTTGATTTTGATTATGTAAATAATCCTGTATTTAAGCATTTTGAAAAGCCAGTGTTCATCTCAAGAGGCAACCAAAACGTTCTGGAAATTAAGGTAAGAAATGCTGAAATACATTTTTAAATCATTTTTCATTTAATTTACTCTACATCAATTAAGCAGAAATAGGAATATTCGTAAATGCACTGAAATCTACCTTAGCAAATAGGCTATGAAGAACACATCTACAGCCAAACACTTAAATGTAGGCTGGAATAGACTTTTTTTTGAAGAATGAAGGCATATAAAGGAAACCTCATGGTAACAGAGGCAGAAAAAGAGAGAGCACTATGTTAAATAACGTGTCCTTCTGAGGCCCCAGTTGTCATGACTTAAAGATGAAGAGCTGAAATCGAAGATATACCAGGGCAGCTGTTGGCATCAGCTGGGGTCAAAGAGGGGCTTCCTTCTCTATCAAGTCAATGTGGGGACTGTGCTGCTGCAGCTTTTATCTAGCTGCTACAAGCTGCTTTGTCCGTTTAGGATTAAACACGGCCAACAGCCCAGAATCAGAAATATGTAATCTGCATGAGTGCTCCATCTCTTTCAATCGTATGTTTTTGAGTCCTTTCGCATGCAAGAAGTGGAAATGCCTTTCAAAAGTGGCCTAGTGGCTTTGGCTCTCTAGAGCAGGGTGAAATTCTGGTCTGTGCACAAAGTCACTCAAGAGGATCAGTGACCACTGTAGCCTAAAAACTTATGGATCCATGAAAAATGCAAAGCTGATGCTGAGTGCTCATTAGAAGAGCACTGAGAATAACCTACACAGCACAGAGAAACATCCTGCAGAAATGGAGGACCTTTGCAGGCACAATCTATTTTGTATAAAAGTGCTACAAAGAAAAGAAAATCCATTTTGCAAAAGACTGATTTTCTGAAATTTACTGCTGCTTTGGTTTAGATTATACAGTAGAAAAAGTATATACACACATATTCATAATTTATAATGAATATTCATGACAATTTATTATGCATGTGTAATTCATACAGAATGTTTATAATTTCTATAGAGTATACTATATAGAAAAACAAGTCTTTACAGAAGAAAATCAGCCTTAAAGCTGGGATCATCTCCTTACCACTGCTCCATACAGATCTGTAAGCCAAAAGTCTTTTACCCTAAGAAAGTGATGAAATCTGGAAGTCCTGAGGTCTTTGACCCCAAGATGGTCCAGGAGGTCAGCTCCTGAGGCTAGCAGAAAATTGGACAGGGTTCCCTCGGAGTTTCCCTGTCAGTCATCCTGGCTTTCAGTCTAACTCCCTGAAAATTGCACTGCTTCCACAAATGTTTTTGTCAAATTTCAAAGAATAATCAGGCTGATTTTTCTTCCTCCTGCTTGAAACTCCTTGTTCCACAATTACCCCATCCTCAAAGTAGAGCAGACCTTCTCTAGTTTAATTGTGGAAAAATACTAGATGGAGTTCAAGGGTGCAAACCAATGGAAAGCTGCATGTCTCTACATAGCTTCTGTATGCCTTGGTACCTCTGCGCAGTGACAGCAGTGGTTTTCCACTATTTTCCAGACCTTCCATATCAACCTGTCAGAAATAAGGAAGACTAATTTCATAAGAATTATAGATTGGAGGGAGCCTCTGAACATCAATGCAGACTAACCCCCTTACTTAAAGCAGAGCTAACTTAAAGATTAGGTTAAACTGCTTATGGCCTTGTCTAGATGACCTTGGAAATTCTCCAAGGTTTAAGATTTCCCAATTTGAACAAATTCAACCCCCCATCCTATCTTATGCATCATGTGCTTCAGTTACTGACCCATATCAGTGGAGCTCTGATGTATTTTTTCCAGTTTGTCACCATCTCAATTGTACTAGGGACCCCAAAACTTGACACAGTACACCAAATCTGGCCTCAGAAGTGCTGAGCAGAGGACAATAATCACCTCCTTCAAACTGCTGGCAATGCTGTTGCGTGTGGTTGGCCCTCCTCACCACCATGGCACACTGTTGCCTCATTTCACCTTATAGTCCACCATGACTCCCAAATCCTTTTCTACAGAGTTATTTTCTACCCTGCTGTCCCCAGCCTGTGCTGCAGCATGGGGTTGTTCTATCCCAAGTGCAGGGCTTTGCATTTGTCTTTGTTGAATTTATGAGGCTGTGATGGCCCTCTCCTCTAGCTTATCATGGTCACTCGGAACACCAGCCACACCTTTCAGTATGTCTGTCTTTTCCCCAAATTTGATGTCATTTGAAAATCTGATGACAGCACATTCTGTTGCATTGTCCAGGTTGTTGATGAACATTTTAAACAGTATTGATTCCAGTATGAGAACTTGAGGAATGCCACTTCTTAGACTTCTAGCCCTTTAACTGATGGCCCAGATGTTTTTTCAGCTACCTTACAGTCCACCCATTCATCTTCCCAGTTTGTCTACAAAGATGCTGGGACAGACTGTGTTGTAAGCCTTGCTAACATCAAGGTAAATGTTGTCCACTGCTCTCCCCTCCTCTACAGAGCCAGTCATCTCATCATAAAAGGCAATCACATTTTTGGGCAAAATTTGCCCATAGGAAACCTGTGCTGGATGTTCCCAGTCGCTGTCTTATCCTTCATGTGCCTGGAAATGGTTTTCATGAAAACTTCCTCTGTAACCTTCCCAGGGGGATCGGAAGGGTGAGGTCAAAAATTAAGTGCTTTCTAGTCTTCTTTTACTCTTAAACCTTTTATTCACCATTAAGGAGATGTTCCTAGTGCCATGTATTTATGTGAAACAACACAGTTGAGAAGAAGCCGTTCAGATGGCCAAGTCTCTCTGAGGCCCATCCCACTGAAGACTGACCATAGTAATAACTTTGTAGCTTTGGTGTCACTTGTAGTCATGGCACCCATGGCGGATGTCTACCCAAGCCCTGATTATTTCCTGGCAACCAATTGGAGAATGACATTAGCGAAAACTGGTCTCTTAGAACAAAGCATGAACAAGCACCAATTTAACATCTTCTTCTAAATAGAATTAATTGTAGTGGATGCTTCTATCAAAACAGTGTGGCGACTTTCAGAAATTATATTCGTAGCCAAAAGATCATTACAAGCCATACTGGCAACACTTTTCCTTGACCCCATACAAAAACATATGCACACAAGTTTACATGCCTCATGGTCATATTCTGTGCAGTAATTAAGCAAGACCAGCATGAAATTAAATGGCAACTTGCTTCAGTGAACAAACTGTTCTACCAAACCAAAGTTCTTTTATCTTTCTCTTAATTAGTTTTAGAGGGATGGAGGGAGCTTTTATCACAAGTTTTTCAATCAAACTAATCTAGTGTGACATATTTGGCTACATTAAATGACAGTGGGTACTGATTGAAAGGCTCTGTTTGGTTTTGCCTGATGACCACAACATGTTTTTATAAGAAAATGTTACACACAAAAAAACATTAGGTCTTCTATCTAAAACACAGAGCACTGTGTGCCAGGAATGCCAGTCTCTCTTGTCTTCAGTGACATCCTTGTTGTCTTCCACACTGTTGAGTCTGTCAAGGTCCCACATCATCACTGTCTTCCTTTGCCAAGTATGTGACTCTCTGAAGTCTCTCAGTGCCCACCATACCCCAGTCAGAGGGGTCACAGCAGTGACTTGCTGCACTTTCCTGCTCCAGCACCACAAAGACACCACTTCAGAAGTGCTCCCATCTCCTGCCATCTTTGGAAGCACTCAGGGTATGGGAAATTCTGGTCTTTCACAGTTCGGGACAACCAAATAACTCAGTCTGCTCAAGAGAAAATAACTATTCGCTGCAGTCATAGAAGCCTGTGACCAGTACCTGTAAACTGACACACTAATGGCCCAATAGCTATCCTAGATTTTCCCATCCTAAATGGAGAAAAAGAAGTAGCCTCTAACCTCAGTCTGCCCTTAATGTTCCCAAAGTACCGAAGAAATAGTTTGCCCATAGGACTAGGCTGTTTTTTGAATTCTTCTGTACTCAGAAGACTGAAATATCATTTCCACAATACACATACCTGGCAACAGATGTTCTGTCTTCTTGGAAGTGCCACTGTGGTATCTGCTACCGTCTGGGATATTCATAGAGAAATTCATGGACAGGTCTCCTTTAGAGCCTCAGTCCGGCCACTTCACATAATTGGGAACTTTAACTGCAGCTTAGGTCAAGGAAACAGTCTGTTCTTTAATATGACAAGTGATGACGTGCTTCAGGGACAGGATTACCCATATCAGAAACACTTGGCAGCCTGTGCAGTGCAGTGAGGGTTCTTGTCTTACCCTACTGTGACCGTCACTTTGGAGGCTCTTGAAAATGCCCTTCACTGCCTTCTTGGTGCAGAACAGCTCTTTGAAATGCAGCAGCATCTGTCAGTTTTGGGGACTGTGCACCAGGCTGGCTGCTAGACTCTCTGGGAAGCTGCAGCAGCTCTTCCAGCATCTTCCTTCTGCGAGTCAGAAAGAAGGTCATTACTCCTGTTCCGTCTTTTCTCTTTTTCTTCTGTGAAGCAATCCTCTACTTTGCACAGCTGGCATACTGCTGGTGGTGTCCTACCACTTCACCCTACACAACCCTACACAGGGTTGTGTAAACCCTTCTTACACTATCCACAGTCTGTTTCCAGGCATTTCCTAAGTGGAGTTCCAACTACATCACCTACAGAGGCTTTGTCTGATCAGTGGTTGTACACCAGTTATTTGGTTGTACACCAACAATCTCGTACAAACGATAAATCTGGTACTAAATTTCTGTACATTCTTCAAGAAGAGACTCAGGTATGAACCTATACTTGACTTAAATATATTTGTAAATATAAATCCTTTCACTAGAGAAATAAATTATTCCATATCACACAGTCACATTTGGATCTTCACTGTTCTGTGACGTATCTGTCCCAAAACTAAAAGGCAACATATTAAGCAGGACAAGACAAGTCTATTTCTAAAGCAGAAAAACACATTCTTTATAAAATAATTGTAAGTAACTCTTCATATCTATTTATAAATGTCTATTTAAATTTTTTTTCATCTTTTCCACATTACATAGAAAAACATATTTACCTTAACATCTGGGCCCAGACAGTGCCATAGAGAAGCCCTAATAGCCCTCAGCAAACTAAACTGGAATCTGTAACTCCTCATTCTTTCCAGGTTAATCTCTTTAGGCATCTCAGAAATGCTCTCTCCTAGGCCCAAATTATTCTGATCTCTGTATAGCTGTGAGGAAGTTGGTCTATAAGGTTGTCTTGTGAAAGCTACTCAGACTAGTGACTAGGTACTCCAGCTTGCATGCAAGGGATTCTTCTCGGTAGGTAGGTAGAGTAGTATGTAAGTAATATATAAAATTGTTTCCTAATTGTCATAGTAATGAATTTCCACCTGTTCTTAGAACCAGAGACAAATGCTACTCATAGAAGACCCCACTAAGAGAGTTTTGAAAATATGTAATATTAATCTATAATATTAATGTTATGAATGGTATTATTATTAATGGTAATAACTAAAATTTGTGATCCTCACTGTAACTGGTTAAGGATCAGCTTATGACGACAGATTTTTTTTTCCTTTGGGGAAGCATCAGTTTGGTGGAAAAATAAATTCTCAAGTTTGTTTTAGAAGAAGGAGAAAGGCATTCACCCACAGTTCCCCGGGCAACATATTTATCTTGGAGATGGGAGAAACAAATTCAAGTTTTTGAAGATACATGTTTCAAAGGAAAGATTTGAACATGACCGTCTCACAGTTTTCAGCAAATCCTCATATTAATGAGTAATAGTAAGTCACTCACATGCTCTCTTGCCCGTTGACTATTTACTTTAATATTAAACAGAATGGTTCCAAGAAGAAAGAACAGAGAGGGCAACACGGACTTTGTTGGCCGGTGATTAGAAGTCACTCCCTTGGGATGCAGGTTTGCTAGGGTTATGGTAGGACATTAAACGGACTCTCCCATGTTTTTATGCACATTTTCCCAGGGCTCAGTTTAATTCTGCAGCAAACCTAAAATGTATTCCAAAGTAACATTTTTCCCTTCAAAAGGGATTCTTGTTTTCTTTTCAGCACACAAGGCCTCACTGCAGTGTCAGGCGTTACGTGTTCTTCTGTCCTCCCTTCTCATGAAAAACTCCCAGATCGAGAGCACATAAGGAGATTGTAGCGCTGTGGCACTCTCACTCCCCCTCCTCCCTTCTTTCTTTTCTCCCTGCTTAATATGCTCGTGCTTTCATCTTATCTTGTGCGGGACTGAACACTCCTCGGGCAGAACCGCAGCTCCTACAATACTGATACATCCCTAGCACAAATGATCCTGAACTTGGCCTTTGGACTCTCCTCACACTATACCACTAGGAGTAATATCTCATCCAAGCCTGCAATGTGGAGGCAGGTTTCTGAGTAAGTAGTGCCCTTCTAATCTTTGCAAGGGCTTCTTCCTCTTTGATCTCTACAGCGTGATTCCATTTAACAGATCTGTCTGTTTTCACATTTACAATTCACTTGTTCTCTTTTGAAAGCTTCTCTCCCTCCATCACAAACACTTGCAAAAAAAAAATGTTCGAGATGCCTGTATTTTGTGGGTAACATAATGCCAGTTCTGTACAAACTACAGGGTTGTATAATGCTTAAACAAAATCAACAGAATTTATTCCTTGAACATCTACAGTTTTAGAAGACTTTATGGGCTGTATGAGTGCTAATGAGTGTTAGTGACAGCAGACTTTATCCTTATACGTTATAATCCCCTCTGACCTATCTGTCAAACTTCCATTTAAAAGAATAAATAAAAGAATATGCATTGACAGGGCAACATTATCTTGGGTTATTTCTTGTCTTATTTCACAACTGTTTTTCCATTAAGATAATATTTTCCAAGGTAATAAAAGGACTTCTTAACTTTTATGAGATGGTTATGTAATATAAAATTGATTTTTTTTTTCCAAGGGAAATTATATTGATTCAGAAGCTGTTAAAGGAGAGGTGCTAAAAGTTGGAAATAAAAGCTGTGAAAACCTCCTCTTGCAGTCAGAATCAGTTCTGTGTACAGTTCCAAGAGATCTGCTGAAATCCAACAGGGAGCTAAATATAGAGGTGAGGTGGCTACTCTGTACTGTGATATTAATGTGATTTTTAGTATGAATCCCAGTGTTACTGTGGAACCTACAAACCTTAAATATAAGCCTAAACCTATGTTTACAAGGATTTTTCTATCCCCGTTGATTTGGGGTTGATATTCAAAATAATACTGATTAATAATACTTATTAACAAGTAACACTGTTGTTGTGGTTGTTGTTGTTGTCGTCTGTGTGTAAGGAGACTTTTTGGAGCCTTAAGTGCAGAAATAAAAAGACATTACTTAATACAACAAGAGACAACAGCTCCTTTTTTAAGAAAAAAAAATATATATATCTGCTGAGGTCAGTAGGTTCTGGTCCTTTCCGATCCTCCACTTTTTGTGTGTGTGTGTGTTTCTTTTTTTTTTCTTTTGAGATCAGATGCTTCAGACAAATACTTGAGATTTATTATCTATTGTCCTAAACATCATTTCAGTACAGTCATTTGGAATGCTCCTGTAGATTAAATGGCAGACAATTTTGACTAACCAGTTCATAAAATACGACAGAAGTCTTTCAAAATCTTTACATCTTTTAGAATATAAGTACAGAAAGCCACAGAGGGTTAAAGGTTTGTTTTTTATGTTTAAACTATGTTTGCTGATAACAGACTCTGAGTGTGTAATATTGGTATTTTTGACAGGCATCTAAGTGTGAGTAGGATCAAAGTCTGTGTAATGATTTTCATTCAGACTGTAAACTCTTTGGAGCAGAGGCCATCTTTGTGTTCTATATCTTTATGACACTCATCTGTGTAAGATCCTGGGCCATAAACAGCCTTTCTATGTGCTGCTGCAGTCTAATAAAATAATAACGACTAATTAACTTTCTTCATACAGTAAATATTATTTTAATAATTTATGTAAGGTAAAATTAATTTGCTATAAGTAGTACAAATTCCATTTATTGGATGTGTAACTATAAAATTAGACTTAGCCCCTCCTTCTGGCAAATCGGTTTCCCAAATCCCTAAAACATAGTTTCATATAATATTTGTGCATGCATTACATTTATACCTGCTAGTATTTTTATATATGCATGTGGGAGTGGAACTTTATTGAATCAGCTCTACTATGTGCTATTGCCTTAACCTCTAAGAAAGAGATATGGATGACTATTTCATACAACAGGAGAGAATAAAGGGGTTAAACAAGGTTTCTGCTTGTTTACTGGCAAGGAGGCTCAGAAATTGCAGTCTGCCCAGCAAGGAAGAAAATTTGCTCTTTTGACGGGCAAATCCATCATTACAGTACCCAAAGGAATGAATTCCACAGAAAGAAGAGAAAAGATGGCCAAAAGCATTCCGGCTCGCTGAGCCAGGCCCACGTGACCCGAAAGAGCTTTTCCCCATTAGCTGCTCGGTGTTTGTTTCGCTGTTGGGTTTGGGGGAGTTTTGTTATGTTTTGTTTCTTTAAACTGTCGACAAGCGAGCAACTGGCAAGGGACAGCGTCACGTGAGCTTGGGAACCAAAACGCAGGCACGCTGTCAACAGAAAGGGAGTTTGACATTGCAGTCTATTTATGCCAAACGGACGCACATTAAAAACATTTGGGCTATTTTTTTAGGCAAAGCCTCTGCCCCGTGCATTTGCTTGCACGTTTTGAGTAAAAGCTTGAATTTATCCCTTTGAATCAACGCCTTGTAGCAGCGGGACCCTGTTTTCCAAAGCGCATGAGAGTGAGTGCTCTGAGCAGGGTGTGCATGTGTGTAGCTGTGTCACTAGCAGGACTCTTGAAAGTGTGTAATGCTTCAGTCAAAGGTAGATCTGATTTCACATGCAGCAGTATAATCATTGCTCCACTCCAAGTTTTGTCTCCCAATGGAGCATTTAGAAATCAAGATTAGTTCACATGGGGCATTTCCAGATCATTCCTTAGTGCTAATAGTGTAATTCTTACTTGCCTTTTAAAACCTTCACGATATCTACTTTTCTTTATTTTTTCCAGTGGAAGCAAGAAGTTTTGTCAACGGTTATTGGAAAAGTGCTGATTCGGCAAGATCAGAATTTCACGGGACTGATTGCTGGAGTTGCTTCAACATCAATTTTAATTTTGTTCTGTTTGGTGATTTTCCTCTGGAGGAGGAAGAAGAAGCAAATTAAAGGTCCATCATAGTCAATTCCATCAAATAATTCAATTATTATAGTTTATAGTGTAAAAACTTAATTTATGCTGTGCTAAAATTCCATGCAACGTTCTTCTGCAGTCTGTTAGCAGAAGTTTCACAATCTGGTCCAATTTTTAGTTACGTTTCAGCAACTTTGACTGCTGCCTGAGCTGGGTGAAGGGCCACAGTAGATATAAAGGAGAAAGTAGGAGGAGCTCTGAACCATGACAGAAACTTAATAACTTCTCTTCCCCAATCAGCCTTGGAGGAGGGGCTTAGTAAACGATGAGCCTGGAACCAAACATTTCTCAGCTTCATCCAGTCGCAATCCTTTGGGCCGTACCTGGACTATGCAAGATGCAGAGCCCTGTAATACCCCTATCTCATGCTCCCCCTGGCCCCATGTCTGGGTTTCCTCCACACAGGAACCACGCACCAAGCAAGGAAGAAGGAGGAGGGGAACTAGCATTAAGCTAGTTCTTTAATGAAGTGGTATCATGTTCAGGTCATCCACCTGGCTCCAGAAGCTTTGAAGCTTTCTTATATCTTCCCACCCAGCCATACCGCAGGGGCTTGGACAGGGCTTTACCTTGAGTTACAGCAAGTCTCCTGCTGCTCGAATTGCTGAAGCTCAGATCTTGTGCATGTCTATCTTAGCAACTCCCTGACCCTTTCCTTGGCAGAGCAGAAAAGCCTAACTTAAATGAATTCCACAGGAGGGTTTCCTAATACTTCTTCCTCATCCCCGCTCAGACCTGGGAAGCGATCTAGTGCGCTATGACGGCAGAGTACACACTCCTCATCTGGACAGGCTGGTGAGCGCCCGGAGCGTGAGTCCAACCACAGAAATGGTTTCAAGTGAATCCGTTGACTACAGATCAACTTTCCTAGAAGGTTGGTGTCTTTTATGAATCTATACAGATGATGCCTTTTCAGCTGTCATCAGGGGGTAGCCATTTCGACTAAAACTTGTTTACAATTTTTTATCTGCGTATCCACTGTTTGGGACATTCATGTTCACAGAATGAGAATGAGAATGGAGCTTCACAGGTGCTTCCCCAGATCAAGGTGCAAAGGATTTTTTTAACGTTCTTTTCCTGTTGGAGTTGCTGCTGGATATCAGGGTTTTGTGTTATCTTGAGGTCCATACTATGGGCAAATCCAGCCTGTAGAAGTGATTTTAAGGATGACATGAAGTGGCTCCAGATTTAGTGTGTCTCTGCAAGTTCATATATAGTCATTATAAATCCATTCTGTCAGCCCTGCATGGGAAATGAAGTTCTGTAAACTGCTACACTTTCTTCTGTTCATGCCTCTCCTCCAAACTCAGCAAAGTGGCATCTGTATGACCCAGAAATATTCATTTTAAAAATTAAACTAATAGGGCTATAAAAACTGTCCCAGTTTGGCTGAGGCTCATGTGTCCTGGGAGGCCAGCTTGGAAAACACATTGTTTCACTTTCAGGTCTTTGAGCATGAGGGAGGAATACTTTTCTGCTGAATTAATTTTTATGGCTTATAGCACCGTTTTTCTTAGTCTTGGTATAGGTATAGTCTGTACTACTTCAGGTGCTGCTGTATGCAACTTAATAGAAACCACCCAAATCAGGCCAGTTCCCAGTTTCCTTTATGATTCTTTAATTGCAGCAGTCAACTTGCACAGGATGTTTCTTGATTGAAGGATTCCCAATGGAAAAGGGAAGCCTGTGCCACTGGTTAGAAGGGAAAGTGGTTGAGAAGTTGCAACAGAGACAAAACTATACAAAAATCCTTAGTGGAGGGTAAGTCTCCAGTGATCCTGAAGCCACCATGCACTGCCAAAGTACAGCAGGGAATGCACCAGAGAAGTGGATTCATTTACTGAGTATTCCTGAATGAATATTCAGGTTAATTACTGTAAAAGAATAAAATGTTAGTAACATTAGAAAACATACAGGCTTACATGTAGCAGCTAGCTTTGCAACCCTGGCTAAAGTATTGTGCCATACTTCTTAAATAGATATTCGCCTTTGGTAACATAAATATGGCGTGGTAAATGGAAGAGTTTGTATTTTTGCTTCTAGATAGAGCAACACTGATTTTTTTCTCAGCACCTGGAGCAATAACGTTATATGAAAACTTCCCAGGTTTTATTCATAAATATATAAAGCATGTCAGTGCAACAACTGTCTGATAAAATACATGATAATTGATGTTGTTAAATTTCCCCTCACACTTTATTTTTTGTCCTTCAGCAAAATTATGCCTATTGACTCCACTGTAAGGATTCCAGATTAAAATAGTGATAATATAAATTTAGCTTATTAATCCTACTACACAAAATATTAGGAAGAGCTGTTAAATAAAAACAATTTAAAATAATTGAAGAACATGTTGTTGACAAAAATAATTTTCTCAGATAAATACTCCTTGCTTAACAGAAAGTTTAATTTCTGCTACTTTAAATTAGCTGGCTCATGTTATTTGCATGTGTAGCACCAACTGTATTATCTTCAGCAGTTACAGGATATGAATCACCTCTAGGCATTTCCCTAGTTGAATATTTACCATTGGATAAATATAGCTAGTCACCAGCAGTTTGGAAACCTTCATGAAATGTAAAGTTCCTTACCAAATTAGAACCTGCCAATAATAAAAGTTTCATATTTTTAATTGTTTACTACTTCCTCCTCTTATATTGCTGTCAGCTTCCATTTGACTCTTGATACTCCCACAAGCTGCACTTGGCAAGAAACATCAAGGCCTCATTCCATCCCCTCAGAAAAGCAGAAGTTTTGCCACTTAATTCTATAAAATCAGGGCTGAGATTAGCATAAATTTCTGGTGACATGGTTTCCCTGGAGTTTGGCAGATTAGCAATGCATTTTTTCATTTTCCCTTTGTGACTGAAACTTCTGCAAAGCCAAGCCACTTCCACACTGCTAAACTCAAACACTTGATCACCAGTGAAATAAAGCTGTCTGTTTTCCAAGGAGAGTTCTGTCTGACAGGATTGTAACCGTTTCTGTTTGCCTTGCAGACCAGTTTCCGAGCATGTCGCAGAACGGCTCATGCCGACCAGCGCAGTATCCTCATTCCGACCTGTCCCCAATTCTGTCCAGTGGGGACTCAGATTTAGCCAGTCCGCTGCTCCAAACTAATGTCCACATTGATATCAGTGCTTTAAATCCAGATCTGGTCAAGGAAGTCCAGCATGTGGTCATCGGTGCTGACAGCCTGATCGTGCACTTCAGCGAAGTGATAGGACGAGGTGGGTACCAGGACTCTCACCTCGCAAACTTGGGTTCCTTTCGTGCGGCCGTTCTTTATAAAATGGTCTGAATTTGGTGACTCTCTGGAGGTTTATGGTTTTTACCTCTTTCAGCACTGCATCCCCTCGACCGAATAAAGTGGATAATAAAGGGCATAAGGCCTTCTAAGGCAGACCAAGGGTTGTGTTGGAGACAACAGCAGAGAGGGGAAGGAGTCTGCTATTTATTGGCCCTCCTTTGAACTAAGAGACCTGTTGGTCCCCCTAAGCTGCCTTGCTCTCATTTCATAGCCGTGTCATTCGCTGGAGAGGATGGCCAGGGCCACCGCTCCTGGGGGTGCTGGGGAGACTAGAGCAGCCTCACAGGAGCCTGAGGCACAAGCCCTCGAGGCAGAGGATGCTGAGGCAGAGACCTCTTAAACTGTACACACGAGAGCTGAGAGAGCTACGTGACACTGAAACCTCTGCAGTCCCCAGCCGCTCTCTGTAGAAGTGGGCAGGTGAAGGGCACATGCCCATTCTTCTCTTCACGTTCCTTCTGTGCTGCTTTGCCCCACTTCGAGGTCAGGAATTTCCTTCACCATCTGCTTCTTCATACCACAAGCTCTCTGGTGCCTCTCATTGCTTTCTGCAGCTGAACAACAGCCCCATGTAACTCCTAATTCTCTTCCCTTTGCTTTTGTCCCTAGCATAGCAAGTCCCCTTTTTCCTGACCTTATCATCATCCTTATTCCTTTACCTCTCCTTCAGCAGGTTCCTTTCTCCTTTCACAACCCAAACAAATATTTCTGTCAGGGGCATTTTCTAAAAGCTATACTAAGAACCTATCGTAACCCAAATGGAAACTGAATTTTCAGTACTTCTACAGATTACGCAAAAGAGGTGTCCTGTTGAATGTCAGAAAAATGATTTTAAAATTGGCTATAAATGATATTCCTAATGCATCTTCTGCAGGAAAAGAGCCACGAATCAAATAAACAATCACTGTTTCCCATCCACGTATTACACTTCTTCATCCCCAATGCAAGGGTGGGCCCTTTTCTTTTCTTTCTTGTTTCAGAGAAGGCGAAGCCATTCCCATTTTAAATGCTGAAAAAAATATGACACCAATATAATTAACCTTTTTTAATTTTCTCCTAGAAACTAGAAATGAGCCAAAATCAAAAATATTTCAGACACACCCGATTTAGGATTTGTGCCCAGGTTCCAAATGATCTGTGGTCTGAAGGGATTTTAGCTGCTTTTATAAAACAAACATTGTGTTAATTTTACCCCAAGCCAAAATCAAAGCCAATTGGGCTCTGACCAGCACTTATGACTGGAACCTAAGTAGAATGATTGAAATAGACTTGTTCTCTGTGCTGAGCTCATACTTGACAAAATTATTTTGCTAACTGCATATATTAATATTTTTAAAATGCCCAGTAAAAGGCCCATTTGTGAAGGAAAACAAAATTATATGTAAATAATTTGATCTGCATAATTTAGTTCCTATGCCTGGAGTTCAGATTTCTCTGTGTTTCCCAAATGGGCCAAAATAAGCTCTAATATGGGGCTTCCGCACTCTGCAAATTACTCCAATTCCATGACAGGAAGGCACGGAATCGGTAGGGATTTCTGTGTCTCCAACAGTTTATTTCTATCAGCAAGAACGCACATTGTGCTCAGCATTTTTAGTGTTATTTCCCACTAGGAATGAGACCATAGCAGAGATGATAGACTCACTGAGACCACAAACTGCCTCTTAGTGAGGTGGTCAACCTATGATCAGCAGCAGTGCTTCCCAAAGTTTTATGACCATCACACTCAACACTTTCCATAGCAGAGCAAGGAAGACCGTAAGCCCACTCTGACTTCCTCGTACAGCTGAAGACACATAAATGCTGTACAGTTTTGAGGACCATGTAGTGGAGGCATGGAAAACATTGGTCCAGTGGTCACCATCAGTTCCTTATCGCTCCTCCCTTGGGCCTTCCCGTGCCCTCCTGTGACCTCTAACCAGGAGGAGAGTATGCTGGGAAGAGGCTAATGTGTTTTTTGTGTGCATGGTCATTATAAGAATATGAAGCAGTTGTGGCACCAGCCTTGCCATTATTTATACTTTCCATCTAGTCAGGATATCTCAATTATGCTGCAAATAGAGTTTTCATTTTATGTAATTCTGCTTTTATGTGTTATATACTTGCAAGTGTTGGGAACTGGACAACAGTGGAGTGTAATCACTTTGTTAAAGCATGATCATTACACAGTGGAAAATACCAGAAAGATAATTTTACTCATTAAAGTTAATCTTACTCATTTTTTACACAGGACATTTTGGGTGTGTGTACCATGGGACATTGCTGGATAACGATGGCAGGAAAATTCATTGTGCCGTGAAGTCACTGAATAGTGAGTTACATGTTTAATAGTGAGACATTACCATAGCTCCAAAAATAACCAGAGTGCCTAATTAATTACAGTAAAGTGTACTTTCAAAAATAAAAATTCATAGTTGCAGATGGATTTATCTCTGGAGCAACTGACTTTAGATTGTCATGAGGCATTGCTATATATTTGTTCATCAAATGAAATACCTGTCTTCTCTACAAAGAGATCAAAGAAAATTAGGGAAAGGCAGTGTAAGAAAATGAAGGAAAGGCAGTGTAATTTCCTATTTTACTGAAGGCAGCATCATTTCCTATTCTACCAATTATTTAAGATTATTTTTGCAAGCTGAATTGCTAAACATCAGGCAAAACTGCTGGAAAAGCAGTAACATACTATATCAGAATTTATTCAAGACTTTCCACAAGTTTGCTTTTCAGTTCTAAATAATTTACACTAAGAAAAGGAGAAAGGGAATTAACATTACTAACAAGCAGTGTATTTGGTCATTGTAAAAAAACCTATGCACATACCCTAGTTGTAACCAGGGAAGTGGGGAGGATGTTTGTAGTTTATCATTACCAGTTCTACTATGCTATGATTTGCTCTAAAGAAATGAACTGTAGTTTGTTTTTCTGTTTTTTTTTTTTTTTTTTTTTTTTTTAATTTTACTTCATTTTGTTATTGAATTTCTCAGGGATTACAGACCTGGAAGAAGTAGCTCAGTTTCTGAAAGAAGGAATAATCATGAAAGATTTCACTCATCCTAATGTGCTGTCCCTCCTGGGAATATGCTTGCCCAATGAAGGATCCCCCCTAGTCGTCCTTCCATACATGAAACACGGCGATCTCCGAAATTTCATTAGGAATGAGACACATGTAAGTACGTAGTGAGGTCTACCAAATGGTAATATAAGTCGAGCCACTCCCTGTTCCAACACCACACACTATAAACTCTGATAATTACATTACATATATAACATGTTGCTCTTAACTCTGCCTTAACCTTGGGCACTTGTTCGGCTGGCACTGAGCCAGACCACAGCACTGCCACTCCTTCCCTTCCCCCTCCAAATTCCCTTCTAGAATCCTTCCCAGAAATTATCAGCAATAAGTATTTTTCATTTCCCATCCATAAACCTCTTTATAAACAAATGTGTTTATGAGATTTAAGTCAAGGGGCCCAACCATCTGCTGGTGTAAACTGGCTTCTCTTTGTTGACTCCAGTACAGCTGTGCCAGTCATCACCATCTGCTCTTCTATCTCTGTACGTCGCCTAGATAAGAGATCTTCGTGTCCAGATAAATACTGTTACAACTCCTGTTACTATCAATATTTTTCTTATTATCTTAACAATGAAAAACAGCAATGGCTGTACAAAGTATGAGGTACTCTCTTATCAGTGATTTTCCCACTTTCTTTAAAAGACTACAGATTTCTCAAATGTGCCTCACCGCTTCTGCCAAGTATGTAACCACAAGTCTTGCCTCAGGTAGTTGCCTGAGCCCATTTATGATACAGACTTTCACCCATTTTGCAGTGCTGTGATAGAGACTTGTGAGTCACTGCGATTTGGCCCCAATCTCTATGGCAGTCAACAGTAGCACCAAAGTAGAAACAAGATATGCACGTGTCTGACAAACTGTTGGGGTAGTTGGATTTTCTGAGGTAGGGACCACTTCCCTTTTGTGTTTGTTCCACTGCACAGGCATCAAGTACCTTGTCTCCAACTAGTGCCCATGGACTTTCCTCTAATACATAGAATAATAACCCCAGTTGAAGAGGATTGTTTCACTGAAAAAAAAAAAAATGATATGGAGCATATGAACAACACAAAAATCTGTGGAACCTTACTGTTACATAACAGGTCATGCTGCTGTATAAAAGAGTCATGGGTTTATATCTAAGAATTTCAGTAAGATCTCACCAGGATCTTGAAAGACAACTAATCATTTGCCAACCTCTGCAGAAAATCTACCTCCTTAGGTGACTGTTAAGGTTTCAGTTGTCTTTTGCATGACAAAATATTGATAGTAGCTTCTACCCATTTTGCTTCAAATAAAATTTCTTTCTTTATTGATTATTTCCCGCTGTTGAGCTCCAACTACATAGTTAGCATCTTCTATTGACTTACTCTAGATTCATAAATGATGAGAGATTCCAACTTACTGTTCCACCTCCCAGGCCAGCTCATACAAGTTCTGTTACAAACTCCACAATTCTGGAGTCTGTTGTTAGTTTTATTGTTTTTTTAAGGTGTGTTTTCTCACTGAAGGTGAGAACTTGACTTAGGACAGTTTTATTATGAGCACTGGTCTGTCTTGATCATTCTGGTGGCAAAACAGGTGGGTCAAAAGCTGAAAATTGCAGCAAAAAAAATACAAAGCGATTTGTCCTTCTGCATTCACTGTATCACTGAAAGTATTACAAATGTGAAACATTTATTTTTTACAGAACCCCACAGTAAAAGATTTAATTGGATTTGGCCTTCAAGTCGCAAAAGGGATGAAATACCTTGCAAGCAAAAAGTTTGTCCATAGAGACTTGGCAGCACGAAACTGTATGTAAGTACATACATACATCTAATTCCAGGCACATTATCACATTCTTTTGTGTAAGACAGTAAACTGAGGTAAATTCAAGCTTACAGGGCTCTTTTTTTAGTCAAAACAGATTTTTTTTTTCATTGTTCAGCAATTACACTGATGTTTGTGTTGCATACTGATGAGGTACTCAGCCTGCTAAAGGCTCACTTCTTACACATAAGCTTTTGTAAGTGTGGGAAATAAGAACAGATGAGGTGAAAGTGTAGGCTCCCAAAATCACTGGTTAGAGAATTTAAAAGGAATCTCCTTAAGGGAAGTTAAACTGCTGTTGTCTCAACTTGCAGTGCTTCCACCGGCTCTTCAAAAGCCGCACGGCTCGGCTGCCGCACCTAGCAGTGGGGAGAGGAACACGGTGGAACCCTGTGAGAAAAATGGGAACACAAAGAAATAACAAGTCCTCCTGACAGCAATCTTTCATTACATGAGTATGAGCTTAGTTTGGCTCCATTCTACACAAAAGTTAACACTGAAAAATAAGAGTATGCAAAGAATCTGACTAGTGTCTGTGTGGTCAGACAGTGCAGTTCACACACTTACTGACACAGTAGTTGCTTATACTATTATGTTGATTCACAATCTATGTTGTGAACTAATGGAATACAGTATTTAATTTAGAGCTTATTTTTAGCATATTTTTAGCATGATAATTTGGAACTCCAAACATCTATAAAAACATTATTCACCTGTCATAATAGACTCTTGTCACATTTTTCTGTGTTTTTCAAATTGTGCTCATTTGTGTAGTTTCACAGACTCTGGAAAAAACATATTTCCTTGCAGCTGTTGTTTTCCTGAGGTAGGAAAAAAAAAAAAGTGATAATGCAATTATGCAATTTTCAGGTTTCTTAAGAAAAAATGAATTGGCTTACTAGGTAAGAGTCCCAACTCATCCAATCCAAGTCCAAGCAGTGACCAGAAGACCATCTTTTCTTTAGTGGAGGGGAGAATAGCTCTTGGGAGATCCTACTGCAGTATGGTTTGCCAGAGAGGTTATGGACTCTCCATCCTTGGAGATACTCAAAACCCAGCTGGACATGCCTCAGAGCAACTTGCTTTTGTTGACTCTGTTTTGTTCTGCGGGTTGGACAAGGTGATCTCCAGAGGTGCCTGTCAACCTAAACCAACCTGAACATGGAGGTATCTCCAAGTAAAATGGAGGGTAGTCTTAAGTATGCCAAGGCCCATGCTCTATTTTCTGCCAATGATACTGCTTATTAGTACAAACACTGAGCTTAGGAAGAGCAAAACTAGAGAGATCTTCTGGTATGTTTGAGCTGTAACCAGGATTCTTATGCCTTTCCAACCTTGCTTAGTACCAATTTCACTATGGACACACAACACTTTCCTAGTTAGGAGACTAAGTTATTAGATATGGACAGTCATTGGAATAATGATAGGTCCTTCCTTGTCCAAATTGAGAGTAAATGGAAAGTGATACCTTGATTTGTAATTAAAAATGAGAGGTTTCTAAGGATAAGGAAGAAGAAACAACTGTGGAAGTAATGATGTGGCACTCAGTATCAAGATGTATAGGCTATTAGCAAGGATCTTTTCCTACAGAGCTGTTGTTTTAAGAGGACTGTAATTTGAACTACATTATCAAAACAATATCTGTAATTTCCTGAGTTCATTCACTGTGTTAAGTGAGTATCAAATATATTTGCTGCACTCCCTCTTTTACCATGGCATTAGTTAATAGATGCAAGATAAAGGACTGTCTTCCAAAGTCACAGTCTCAAAAATGCGAGTCAGTCATTATAAGTAACCATCACTGTAAATCCCATCTGCTTAGCTACAGATAATACTTTTTGTCATTTCTCTAGGTTGGATGAAAAATTCACCGTCAAGGTTGCTGATTTTGGACTTGCTAGAGATGTCTATGATAAAGAATACTACAGCGTGCACAATAAAACAGGAGCAAAACTGCCAGTGAAATGGATGGCTTTAGAAAGTTTACAAACTCAGAAGTTCACAACAAAGTCAGATGTGGTAATGTACAAACATATTTGTATCATCTGATAATTTTTCTCCTATTGCCAAAGGCATCTTTCTAGCATTTGATGAATGGACTAATTCCAAAACAGAACTTGTGTTTGAATATAACTTCAGTTCACCTAGGAATAAGGGACTGTTTTTGTATACAGAAAGGGTATTTGCCCGAGCCACAAAGCAACACCTGATTACCTGTTAATGCTTGGGAAAGCATTAGGAGTTAAATCCAAGGGAAACTAAGGATACTCCAAGAAACCAGGTTGGAGTTGAACCCTGCTATAGGAAGGGCTCAGGAAAGCTTGACAAAACAGGTTAACTTTGATACTCTTAAAATTTAATAGGTCTCAAAAAGACTTTATTTGCTTTATACTTACTGACTGCCTACAGCAATCTAAATATTACCTGGCCATTTATGAAGGAAAAAAAATATATATAAACTGAAGTTATTAGTTGGCTGGATCACTTTGTATTTTAGCCATCCTTTCAATCCAGATTCAAATTAGCTTGTGATGCATAGAATTTTCACCAGGTATATTTGCTTCAGTATGTCTTTACACAGAGTTAATCAGATCATCAGCTCATGTAAACTGGCAGAGGTCCATTAACCTCAAAAGAGGCCAGACAATTTATACCAGTTAAGTAGCAGGGCTATAGGCTTTTATTTTGCTTTCATTTACTTAGCTGAGTTTCTCTGGCTTTAATTTAAGTGGTTCCCCAAGTCCCTACAGCATTTATTAGTCCACTTAAAAGAAAACTGAATGCAGTAAAGTAACTTTTCAAAGGGAAAATCCATGCATTTGAATGCTTAAATCTGTCAAACCGTGTTCCAAAAGTGGAGGGTAAAGCTCTCCAACCCAATGATTTATTATTTTTTTCTTTGTTTTCTAGTGGTCCTTTGGTGTGTTGTTATGGGAACTTATGACAAGAGGGGCACCACCTTATCCTGATGTAAATTCTTTTGATATAACTGTTTACTTATTACAAGGAAGAAGGCTACTACAACCTGAATACTGCCCTGACCCACTGTAAGTAAATAGTTTGCAAAACCTTCTGCAAATGCTGCTGATTTGATATTTCAGCAAGTGAGACTGTGAGGGAAGGGAGGGTTGTTTTTATCTTCCTCCCCCCCCCCCCTTTTCTTTTATATGATTTCATAATTTTTCACTTTTATTTGAATGGCAGGTATGAAGTCATGCTGAAGTGCTGGCATCCAAAACCTGAGTTGCGTCCTGCATTTTCTGAACTTGTTTCAAAAATATCAACGATCTTCTCCACTTTTGTTGGGGAACACTATGTTCACGTCAATGCTACTTACGTCAATGTGAAGTGCATTGCTCCCTATCCTTCTCTTTTATCATCACAAGATAACACAGACATGGATGTAGACACATGACGGGTATGTCTGAAACAGAGGAAAATCCATTCTTAGTAGTATGAACAAAAAGCAAAATATTTTGTCCACTACTTTTCACTGCCCGATCTTTGTGAGAACACCGTTGCACATGTTTATGTTGTTGCCCAAGTTGCACTAGTACAAGGTCATGATATTGTGTTGTTTAAGTCTATTGGATTCTATAAACCATCGTAGCAATTTCAAACTGTTTGGACAACTGCATCACTTTACCAAATGGAAATCCTTGTGTGCTACCATCCAATGCTAGTGCCCACAGTTCTCATTAATTTGTGCTCAGACCTGAGCACGAGGATTTGTCATCTGTGCCATGAAGAACAATGTAGAATACCAAACACTAAGGCTGGAAGGACTATTATGGTTGCATGTGCTTTAGGAAAATGAGCAGGGCAGACAGAAATGGTTTTCACACAAAAGGCCAAGACAAACAATAAGAATTACAAGACGGCAAAACATATTTTTCTCCTGCACAGTCCAAAATTTGGCGCTTTTAAAAATTTTTTTTTTTTTGCACTATGTCAACCACACTTCTTGGAAGACAGGCAGCCAAATGAGAGGCAGCCTCATGGCAAATGTCTAATTACAGAAGTCAGCATTAAAAAATGGCATGCTATAATGTACACATGGCAGCCTTGCCAATCCTCTGCTGTAGTCAGGCGGTACATAGCTTGAAACAAAAAGCACCTAGCTTAAAGCATTCCTAGTGCCAACCTTATTCCAACATTCTTCTATTTATTTTAGTAACACCCTGTATTGACAGATCTCTTGTTGAAAAACTTGAAGCCTCCGTTTCAGTAGTGAATTAACCACTCTGTGAGAAGGAAAACATGAAGGCATCCAAATTAAGTAACCAGTAGAGGCTGCACCGTTCTAGGGAGCAAGAGGAGCAGGGCAGGTTGGCAGCCCCCGGCGCGGCCGTCTGTGCAAGGCGCAGCCGAGGCTCCGCCGCCCGCCCTCCCGGAGGGCGGCCCACAGCGGGGAGGAAAGACCCCGGGGCCGCAGCCGCCCGCAGCCGCAAACACCGACCTTGCTGTAGCGGGAATGTTAACAACTCTTCATGCCAACCCTAAGGACCTCAGAGGAGTGATCAAAAGAAGAAACAGTTTGGGGCTCCCTAGCCTCTCCTCAGATCATGCAATCCAGGGAACTGCAACATCCATTTTAACTTCCAAATTAGGACCACAACAACAATGTCGAAAAGAGAGAGTAAATAAAACTTGCGTTCGTTAGGGAAGAGTACTGTAACTTTAGGGCAAGCATCACATGTCATTTCTGTTCCTGTGGAATTCTGTGCATACTACTGTATAGCTCCTTTAGGATAGAACTGGGTTTGTTGGTGTAAACACATAAAGTATTCTATTTTTATATTAAAAAAAAAACTTTATTTTTAATGACATTTACAAGGTTTGGTTAGGCCACAAAAATACTGCACTGTGAACATTTCAGAAAATGTATGTCAACATACATGATTCATAAATTGTAGCAACCTTAAAAAAATACTGTGTAAATATTAAAAAGGAAAAGAACTGACTGCAAACACACTCCACCCTAAGTAAGTGTAATATCTCCGTTGCTCCAAGCCAACCATTTTAACATATTGAAAGAGAGATACTGCGGATAAAGAACTGATACAGGGGAGATTTATTGTTCTTAGGAGACATTGTTATAACTGCAAGATTTATAATGAGGGCAGAGTATGTAGGCGAACTACGAGCAGATACTATTGTATTTTACTTCAGCACCACTTTCATTTCAGAAAAACTTTCGTGTCTGCTGAGAGCAATACTAATTGTGGATTGCTCAAGGACAAAAGGCTTTGCTGCAGGCAAAAAAATCATCTCTATGGTTGTTAAAACGGCTAAGGAAGTTTATGACACACAGATTTGGAGAAGATACTCCAAACTTGTACATACATGCTTGAGGAACGCTGCAATGTGAAACAGAGGACATTTTTACTATTTATGAACTTTTGCTTAATAAAGTTAATGTTGTGTCTGGGACACCTGTAAGAATATGTGATTCTGGTAAAGATTTGATGTTAGTAAGTTCATATATCTGCAAAAGAGCTGAATGGTACTTATGTTTATAGTTGTTGTTATGACCTAATAAACATATTAAAATGAGTTATCGTAATACTTCATGCTCTGAGTGCTGTTATTACTGTTAACCCCTGACCATTAAGCTGATCGAAGTCTGTATGCTTTTGCTGACTAACCTGGGAAGAGCAACCCTTGGGGCTGCACCAGAGAGGGCTACAGGACTAAACTTAGAAGCATAAAAATATGGAGATTGCTCTAATAGATCAAAATGACAGTTCATCACTTCATAACTATATGCTTCAGAGTGAAAAGCAGAATATTTTGTAACAAACAGTTATGGCATAGTCTATTTGATTAGAAAGTCTCTTCCCTAACCGCAGGCCTCCATGCAGAGCCTTGAAATTCTCTATGTACTTTGCATCAGGGGTAAGTTTGTAGCTCATAATTTAGGTGCTGTGAAGAGTAGTTTCTTGTCCCAACAGGGATGCTGCTCCTTGTATTCAGTGTCCAGGTTCCCTATTCAGTCATCAGAAAAGGTCCTTTCAAATGGCCATTAAGAGCAAATATCCTTCCCTATTGTCTATATAGGAGCGTGTGCACTTCTAGTAGCCAACATACTACTAACGGGCATTGGGATTTCTCTTAAGCTAACACAAAAGAAAATTCAGGTGCAAATGTGCGTGTGAATCTACGCTCTTTATGACTATCCATTGCATATTTATTTCCCAGGAAGCGCTCTAGATCCGTGAGCAGCTTTATTCCCAGGGTCCCAGTTATCTCAGGGGAATAGGAGCCAGCCCCGCTCTGCTCTGCATTTCCACGTCTCGGCTCCACGTGCTCCGTGCTGCGCGTGGTATTGCGGCATGTCGCCCACAAGCACCGCGGCGCTCCCGTGCTCAGCGTGGCTCTGCTGCAGGCCGCAGGACAACCCCGCTGCTCCGGCCAGCTGCCTCGCGTGGAATTCGGCATCCAGGCATTTATGAGCAATTTAAACGTAAGAATCACAACAAATCTTGCACAGAGTCTCAACTGATTAAAAACACCATTTATATGCTCTTGTAATTTCAAAATATCAAGGAAAGCAACATCAAAACACATCTTCCCCAGATTAATTTACCTCTTGACAGAAAACTAATATGCTCAGTTTCAACTCGGAATGTAATCTGGGGGAAAAGGCATTCAAAGCAGCAGCTAAGAAAAAAATATCTTTCTGTTGTGTCACAAGCCTAATCCGGCTAAAAGGCCTGACATTTTTTAATTCTAATTGTTTCCATTTATTTTCCAATACATTTTCAGGATTTCTCTGAAAAGTCAGATAAAAACCTCCAAGTTTTTATTGCAGTCAGATATTAATAGCAGGGTCTTCAATATAAAATGGCATAACACACAACAAAACAATGGGCTGCATCTAAACGCCAGATTTGTACGGCTGCTATATATTGTATATTTAAAGGCTCAACAGAATCACAAGCTTCACATGCTCAGTTACACATCCCAGTAACTTTATTTACACAGAATCACAGAATGGCTGAGGTTGGCAGGGACCTCTGGAGGTCACCTAGTCCAACCCCCCTGCTCCAGCAGGGACACCTGGAGCACAGGGCACAGGGTCACATCCAGATGGGTTTGGAAGATCTCCAGAGAAGCAGACTCCATAACCCGCTCCAGGGCTCTGTCACCCTCACAGGAAGGAAGTTCTTCCTCACATGAAGGTGGAACTGCCTGTGTTTCAACTTGTACCCATTACCCCTTGTCCTGTCACTGGCCACCACCGAGAAGAATTTGGCCCCATCCTCCCTACATTCAGCCCTCAGGTACTTGTGCATGTTGATCAGATCCCCTCTCAATCTACTCTTCTCCAGGCTAAACAGGCCCAGCTCACTCAGTCTTTCCTCATATGATAGATGCTCCAGTCCCTTAATCATCTTTGTCGCTCTACACTGGACCCTCTCTGGAAGCTCCACGTCCCTCTTGTCCTGGGGAGCCCAGAACTGCACCCAGTACTCCAGGGGCGGCCTCACCAGAGCTGTACAGAGGGGCAGGATCCCCTCCCTCGACCTGCTGGCAACACCCCTCCTGATGCAGGCCAGGAGTCCGTCGGCCTCCTTGGCCACAAAGATTTAGATCACGTACACGGTGTCAGATCTTCAGCTGACTAAAACAGACATTAATAATAGCAGTGAATGTGTTCAAAAAGTAGAATAAAACATACTAGGAAGGAAGGAAGGAAGGAAGGAAGGAAGGAAGAAAGGAAGGAAGGAAGGAAGGAAGGAAGGAAGGAAGGAAGGAAGGAAGGAAGGAATCCTCACCACACTGCAGGTAACAGAAAAGTTGCTCTTGATTAAACCCAAACTTCCTAAGGGCAATATTAACTCCTCCATTTTAAATAACTTGCCTATTTTACAGAAGATTTTTAAAACATCCAACAATAATACCAAAAGGTCTCCAAAACAACAAAAATGGGACACTGTACCACGGTTTGCTAAGGTTTTGCATATTATTAATTTTCTGTCACTACTGTTAAGTTTAATCATCAAAAATGAACTTATATGCCTTATGTAAATAATGAAAAGAAAAAGTATAATTTTTGTTACAGCTTCAGAAGCAGTTTGGGCAAGGAACCGTAAATGGCATCAAAACATTCTTTACCTATGAATTAAACTCTCCCTTAAGAAATTTCATTTCTGGAAATTATCCATAACACTACAGCTCAGAAAAAGGTAAGAGCAAATAAACTGCATCCAAATGAATTCTTTGCTCACTAAATAAAACATGTATCCCTGAGAAATTCCAATTTCCATTCTTTTTAACAAATAGGTCATGAACTAAGTATTCCGAGCATCGAAGAAAGACACAGGAAATCTTAGTATTTTGCCAGTTCTGCTAGTACAAACATTTACAAGAAATTCTGATCTCATAAACAGCACGGAGATTTCAGAGCAACTTGATTGATTCAACTGACACCAGGACAAATGAGAGCAGTAGCTCACTCTGAAATTGTAACTGTGTGCTCCGACTTTAAAAGTGAGTTTGCCTTTTGAAATCCCCATCCACCTGCTAATGCTAAAGGTGTAATCACTTTTAATGAGACTGCTGAAAGACTGTTTTTCTGATTAAGGTCAAGCACTTGCTGCCTCTCCATGACCTCCTGCAGGACAGAGAGAAAAATTTCTATCATCTCGTGTTTTTAAGGAACAACACCTCTTTGGCTGATCCTACTGCTAATGTACATGCTTTCCTTTCCCAAGCCTCCTCATGACACCATCTGCCCCAGGAGAGGCTTTGGCTGAGCCGAGGGAGGGAAGTCCCTGCCAAGGTTGGCCCAGGGAAAGCCTCCCTGCAGAAAGGCCGTTGGGCCGTTCAGCTGAATGAGACTTAAAAGTGAGACTCTGATATGAAGAACAGGCTGGGCTTTTATTTTTCATTTGTTAGTTTATTTGAGGTTAGAGGGAGAGGCACGTTCAGATGTTTTTCCTCCTTCTCCTCCATCCTTTCCTCCCCGGGTCTGAAGTGGGCACAGAGACCTTTAGGGGTAACGGATTTGCAGAGCCTGCACCCAGGATCCAGAGTTCAGCAAAGGATTTACCCAAGGTTTTAAGTGAGAGTAGCCAGAAACTGTCGGTTGGATTTGCTACGATTTTGTTTGTGCAATGCAAACCACAACGCCCACCAAGGGTGGCCTTACTCTTGTGCTTGTCTCCCTCAACAGTCAGTATTTTGCCACAGCCTGGTGCTTTTAGGAGGTCCTTCAGTACATGCAGAACATCCCCTTGCATTCATAATGGCAATCTGAGGGAAGAGTCACCCTTGCTCAGGCCTCTGTGGGTTTCTGCAAATACCATATGTTAATACTTGCCAAACTTGTAATTACCCATCTCTGGTATAAATGACATCTGAATACCCTCCTCTGGATCCGAGGAGTGTCACTGCCAAGAACTTTAGGGTGCATGACCAAACATGGACACTTCTGCCATCATGTGTTTGCAGCGAACTGTGGCTGCTGGCATGCTTGCAAAAAGAAAAAAAAAAAAAAAAAAGGAAAAAAAAAAAGAAAAAAAATGTGAATCTCAATTAGCTAGAGAAAAAAAAAGGAACTTCAGACAACAGTGATATATTTATCTCTCCCTTGTGCAGTGCAGTTCAGTAAAAAATAAAAACAATCTAAGAAAGGCGGTTGAGTGACTACCCGTTGGAGCTTATAAATATAGAGATAGTTGGGAACTCATGGCAAATACGCACAATATTATGAAAACATGTATACCCTAGTCAGCAAATGGGCCATAACAAAGAATGAGTCACAACAGCTCCAGTTGTATGCTAATGGTTTTCTTAAGCATAGAAGGTTATTGCTACAGGAAGAACAACCAGCTTCACAAGTTAAACAGACTATAACCATGTTACTTTTGCATTCTGTAGAGAAACATAATTACCTGAATAGCCTTTTCATTCACTTTCAGTTACCGTAAACAGAGCTATTGAAATCAGACTGGCTATTAAATTACTAGTCAAACCTGCTACCTGGCCACAAGTGTCATAATAGGATTCCAAGAGGGAATAGCACTCCCTCTAAGGTCAATGGCTCAATAATTTTAAAAATGTTCCAGCAAAGCCTGTGTCCCAATACAGCTTAGAAATCACCAAAATGTTGCAGCTCTTGCCAGAAATTTTGAAGATCAGCTGTGAATCAGATGGGAAGATGGGACAAGGATAGGAGTTTTTCAGACCCACACAGCCCTCATGAGAGTTGAATCATGTCACTGAAGTAACAAGAACAAACTTACCTTGTTGACAAGTATAGATCTGGGCTGTCGTACAAAGTGCAAGTAAATAAAGGGCATCTACTCCAAGACTATTTCTACTTCTTTTTGTGAATATTAAATGTACTTGAGAATATCCTGGAAAAGTTTTTTGTACATTTGCAACACATAAAATGATCAAATGTGTTTTCTATCTTGATATTAATTTATAGCATGAGAGTTTTTTTTAAGATCATCACAAAAATACAAAGAAAACCTTTTAAAAATATGTTTAGGTTTTTGTTAAATGTATGAGAAGATTATGTTCCTTCACAATATATCTGCCAGCATATTTAGATAAAAGAAGGAACTTCTCCTAAAATAGCAAAACTGAGCCAGTAGCTGAAGGTTCAGACAAATTAGTTTTGGATTATTTGGCAGAAGCTATAGAAGTCTCTGCAATATTTGAGTGTTCACTCTACTGGAACCAAACTACCAAGTACCTCCTGCTTTTTCATGTCTCCAGTATCTTCACACCAACAGAAGGCCTCAGAATATGAAGGTTCTATGCGCAAGTGTTTTTTTTTTTGGTTTGGTTTGGTTTGGGGGTTTTTTGTGGACAACATTATTTTTTGTGGGCAATTCTCAACAGGAAGACAATGGATGGATGGTGATAGTCAATATACATAACTCCTTCTCTTTGTGCTGAACAAAGTGTGGCACTTCCCCCATTCACCCTCTTCCAAAGTGTACTTACCACCTTCCCTACAGTACTTACCAGCACTATATAAAAAATTATGTAGTCCTATATTTTACTGCATAAAAACCTTAAATGGTGCTAAAATAGTAACTTCATTGCAGGAAAATTGGCGGCCATGAAGGTTAATGGCCTATACTAAAAGCTACTAACAAATATCCTTCCTTAATGAAATACTTGGTTTGGATCATATTTGTCATACTGTATTTATGCATTTTCCTGCCAAGCAGATATTATAAAACAGACTCATTCATAACTCCTAATTAAGTCAACTCAATATATATGAGCAGCATGACAAGTCTGGTATTTTTCAGCCTAAATTCAGACTATTGAGTTCTCATTTCAGAGAAAAAGAAAAAAGACAAAACAAGAAACAAAAAAACCTTCCTTTCCCACCTGAATGACAATACAGGAACTTTGTTCATTGTTCATACGTTCCGTCACAATCAGGAAATTACAAAGAGTGATGAGATCAACGGATCTGACTGCTCAGGGTAGCCAGCGCTATTTTCTGCAAGTTTAATATCACTCCATCCCCCTTCCTCCCCCTCTGTGTTTAGTTATATACTACCCCTAACGGCTGGGTCAAATTTTACGAGCTGCATTTCTGTAGCTGGAAGAGCTGTCTCTGGAAAGAAGCCACTTTTTGGAATGTGCAACTCCTTTAGCGTCTGAAACACTGCTCAATGTCTTTTCAATTCCCAGATGTATCACAAATCCTATGTATCTAAGAAATAAAGCGATAGACTCACGCATTGCAAGGGAACTTCTATTTAGCACAGCACAGAGGTAAGCTGAGGCAGTCAGATAGCATAGCTAAGTGCCAAAGCACTGTTGCTTTGGCCTATCTGCATTTTCCAATGCAGTGCTGTGTTTTTCACATACGTGAAAAGTGTCCACAACTTACACTACATACCTACATTGTGTGTGTGTGGTGGGGAGGGGGGGGGTTGTAGATATAATGCTGAATATATAATAAATCTCACCGAGCAAAACTATGCTAGAAAATATGACAGATCTTTCCTCAACAAAAATTTACATTCTAAGGCAAAGGAAAACTGAGCAAAGGCTAAAAATAGGCAAATCCATCCTAGCTCCCTGACAAGCTCACCTAACAGCAGCACACTATCCACCACGAAAGCATTATCCAAATACAGGGATAACAACAGGCAACTCAAAAATCAATCATTCTGGGAAGGACTGGTTAAGGAGATTAATACTAAAACCATCTGTAAGCTGAAAATATTCTAAGGTTGGGAGAATTCCCTAATAGAAATGTCACCATAAAAACCTGCCTCCTTTCCTTTCTTGATATTTCTAATCAAGCACCCTTTTTTTTTAAGGAGCTAATGACAATTCTACTCTGCTACGATAATGAGCATCTAACACCAAGGAGTGCTGAGGACAGCTGATCAGAAAATGAGCAGAGAGAAACAGATTTTAGAGATAATGAGTCTTCCTTTGTAACTGTGCTGAGAGGAAAAAGTCTAACAAACAGTACCACCAAATTTGGTACCAAATTTCATCAGCAAATTTCAAAGAATTTGCACAAGTATGTAGGCCCTGAAGAAATCTCAGGATCATCTGGTCCATCCCACTTCATTAAGATAGGGTGAATATACCTCACCTATCCTGGCAAATGTTTGACTAATAATTTTTCTTAAGTGAACTATACATGCTCCTAGGATTACAACACTCCACTATCTGTATAATGCAAAAATTCTCCTTGATTTCTTATCTAAATTTTCCTTGCCATACCATAAACCCTCCCTTCTTTTTTGCCTTACCCCAGGGGATATAAGGAACAAATAACTCACATTCTTTATGGAAAAAAAATAACCGAAGAGTGCCACCTTAGTCCCATTTCTATTCTGAAAAGTTTTCTTCAGTCTTCACTAATATATTGCATTTTCAAACAATTTAACTTTCTTCTTGCTGGTTCCTCCTAGTTTGTCCAAATTTCTTAAACGTGGGGCTACGGCTGAACTCAGGACTATCAAATTTTCATACTACTTTATAGTGCGATGCGGTCCGAAGTTCTGTTGTTCATGGCTAAAGGAAGACATCACAGATTTAACCCAAATTGCCTGGAAACACGAGGTACTGGAGCCCTTCAGTTGCTTAGCGGTATTGTTCGCCTTCACATGAAGACTGAGAACTATGGCTCTTAGGCACTAACAAGGCAAATTAGTAATTTCCCTGATGATCTTTCTACAAATTAAGTGGGTGTCACTCCCTCATTCCCTTTTTTTTTGAGTATATACCCTACTTTTGGCTTGGGACAATGTCCCTTTCCCCAACTAAAACTACTGGGATTACCTTAGTTGAACTATTAAGGTCAGGAAAACGGCCGCACTGAGGGGACAGCTTTCACCCAGAGAGTGCTGACAAGACCAGAGCAGAAATTCAAATAGTTGCAGCCCAAATCCAGCATTGCCCAATTATTTTCACTTAAAAAACAATAACTCTCCATGTTCTTGAATGCATATATATTCTGTTGTTTCACACTTTGCCTCCATTTCCATTAACCTTGGATAGTTTGTATAACTCAGCCAACCAGTTCCAGAGAACTTAGATGCTCTAGCTTCAAATGGTGATAAAAATCAAATAATTTCTTGTGATTAAACACTTTTTCATGAGAGGGAGCAGGCAGAACGCAGGCCAGAGAGCTAAGAATACAAAGGAGATATTCAGAGTGTAAGTAAGAGTCTCCTTCTCTGGAGATCTCCCAAATCCGCCTGGATGCCACCCTGTGCCACATGCTCTAGGTGTCCCTGCTGGAGCGGGGCGGGGTTGGACTAGATGATCTCTAGAGGTCCCCTCCAACCTTAACCATTCTGTGATTCTGTAACAAAAAGTCACAATTTTCTAAAAGATGGAAATATTGGATTTTGGTAGGCAAGGCAGGAAGTGTGTTGCAGTGTTTTATTGGCTGTCTTGCCAATCAGTCCCTCATATCAAACCTGGCACATGAAAAAGAAGTGCACGAGCCCCCACCAGTGTCTCTTGCAGACAAGTGCTCTCCGAGGCCACTTGCACCACAGTTACAGCTGCAGCCTGGGCACAAGGGAAGCACAAATCAGTCTTGCACTACGATGGCCCATGTTGTCAATGAATCACATCTCAAAGAGTGGCACTGCCGGAAAAAAAAAAAAAAAGCCATACGCTCACCGAACATCAGCTCCCTCTACTGTAAATATAGTTGTATACATTGCTCTCCCATCCCATCACCTCTCATGCAGTCAGTTTTAGGAATTGCCCCCTGCAAGTGCTACTCTGGAGCACTTAGATCAATGGAAAAATACATCCTGAGGAACAGAGAGAAAGACAGCATGGATTTTTCTTTTCAGTTCTTGTGGTTATGATAATTGGGTTTTAAATCTTTCTGTATGCTGCAAATATCCATCCCTAGCTTGGCTCAAAACTAGGATAAATTTCATGACGTTAATCTAATATCTTACAAACAACTGCAGATTACAGTCTACAGAAGAGTCTGCTGCAAGAACTGCAGTCCTGCCTTTATGAGCCACAATATTCATTTGTGACAGAAAACGCAACAGTGCGGATCCTACGCTCTGCCCACCATTACCCTCTTTCAGATGTCTTGTCTTCCTGATAAGGTTAAAAATCTGACAAGTCTCAATAGCTGATGATCATCCCCATCCTTCCTGAGGATGGCTGTTGGTTCCAGCAGAAATTAGAGATGATTGTAGCACAGCTTAGTCACATTAACTGATAAGACTTTCTGAAAAGTATGACTCAAAAGGGCAGAAATTGTTGTTCAGTCCAGCATGCATTCAATTAATAGTTTAAGCCAAAAAACATGACAGGGTGGGTTATTTCAGAGAAAAATGAAATATTTTTGTTTTGAAATTGACCTTTTTAATGTTAGACTAAACAAAAAGTTTAATTTCCAATTAAATTAGTCCAAAGGGTTATCCTCAGAATGAAAGCCAATTAAACAATCAAAGTATCAAAAATCGGCCATGAAATCAAGGGAGATGAAGGGAGCAGAGGCTCTGGGTCTTTTCCCAGAATGGACAGCTGGGCTCTTAGTAAAATTTGAATGTAATAGAAAGCACAGATACTAGATCAGAAAGAATCCAGGCAACTGGAGAAATGATGAATAGTCAATCAAATAGCAATCAATGCAAATAGCCCCTTCACTGATTATAAAATGGAGCAGGAAGAAGATACTAAGTTAGTAAGAGAGGGATGGAGAGATAACTTGGAAAATTTGTTTGAATGCTGAATTTGTTCTCCAAAGAAGAAGACGAAAGCGAGAGAAAAGATGAAAATATGATCAAGAAAGGCGAGCTGAGAGGACAAAAGGGCAGGCTGGAAGCACAGGGCTAGCAAAGACTGCAACATAAGGAATCTGCGAGACAGCCAGAGTTGCCCAGGCAGCAGGATAACGGGAAAGGAGGAGAGGACCAGGCTGGCAGCATGCCCCACTCCCACTTGGAGAGGGAGTCCCCTTGCTGTGTTACAGGACTGCATCTCCTGCTGTATCAAGGCTCACAAGCCCATCCTTATTTGTAAGCCCTCTGGAGTCCTAGAAGATGTAAAATGGATGAAAAGCCAAAAGCGAGTTTGTCAATTTAAAGTTGACTTAGTACCATTCCTTTGATAGAAACTAAACAGCCAAAGTAAATAAAGCTGCTTTGAAATTCTGCTTTTTTTTTTTTTTTTTGAAATACTTTGAAATGCTTTTTTTAATTCTGATAAAGCTTCCCTTGTGCACTTGCTGTATTTGTCCTTTATCAGAATTACACCACAACTCATTAATCTGTACTGCACTAATAATGTTACTTTAAAGTTAACAGCAGTATTTCAAAGCAGAGGTCTTCCGGACCTCTCGCAACCAGCTACCAACCCTTTACAGCTAATCAGGATCATTGCTTCAAAAGAAATTAAACCGTCTCCACCCAGTGCCTCCACTGGCATTTGATCTACAATTGGCTTGAAGTTAAAAATTAATTACCCTGCCAGCATATTGATTACATGACTATAAACATAAAAGCAAAAGCCCCGAACAATGTACACTAGCCCTCTGTTGAAACAGCGCGTTTGTTTTCAAAAGGAAGCTAATTAAGGCAAGCCCTCTAGCAGAGGAAGACAACAGTAAAACTAAAACCAACAGTGCCATCTAGTGCATCAACACGCTAATTAAGAGCATCGCACAGAATCACGCAGCTGATTTCCGATTTCATCTGTTTCCTGATGGAAAGTGACAATCCCACTCAATGTGCCTCAAGCCTCAGTCTTGCCATCAGAGAAGACAAGACTTCTAGACTCACAAAGCCTGACTTCATATTTACATTTGTATAATTAATAAAGCTATAAAGATAAATCTGATTAGTACTGTTGCTGTGAATTAAACAGATTAATTAAGAGTTTTACCCTGAGAATAATCCTCAGGCTTCTAGATTGTTTCTTTGCCAAAAAAAAAAAAAAAAAAAAAA
>VZSV01000004.1:14580705-14592664 GCA_013398735.1 Nothocercus julius
TTAATCTAGAACAGTCCATGTGAAGGGTCCTTGCTGATTTGGCTGCCACTCATTTTCTTGCTTCATTTAAGATGCACTGCCTCTCTGGGGAATTCAAGGTCCCCTGTTCGCAGCCAGTGTTGTCTTTCAGGAACACTGCACACTACCTTGGCTCCCTTTTCCCAAATATCTGAAGTTCTCATAGAGCACATGGCCTCATACTTGGCCCTCTGCACTAGCTTAAATACACTCATGGTCTGACAGCTCTTAACTCAGATTGCCTTATTCTACAATGGGGTGCCTAAAATAAAAACCGTATATCCTGCAACAGGAAAAGAAAGATTAGCATCTTGATGCCGATTGCCTCAGTTTCCTTTCTGCTCAGAGGAGTCATAGTTCACTGTGCTTTCTTGTACCCACAACTTGGTATCACCATCTTTAATCCAAAGGAAACAACGTCAGGCACATCTCAGAGGCCATTTGGCACACAGATGTATCCACTATGCACAAAAGTCCAGCACATTCCTCTCAGAGTTTGTAGTTCAGTCAGGACAGAAATTCCTCTCCACTGCTCATCAATTTCTTCCCTGGCACAAGACAAACTATTCCCTCCACACCCACAAAAACAGCCTCACTACTTGTTTGGTTTCCCTTTTATTATTGTTTCCTGTTTGCTTGTTTTTGTTTCTTTGAGGGCTGCAGCAGGTAACACCACCGGCTTCTCCATCACACACACACTACAAAATACCATTTTTGCCAAGTTAAGAGGACTGGAACGTTTTCTAATACCAAGAGGCAGACCTTATTAATAGCCCACACGAAGGAAACCTTGCCTGAAACACAGCCTATGAACAGAGACAAGCTCTGTTACAGAAACTGTAAAGGGCAGCATGATATAATGAAAGAAAAAGACATGAGCCCTGTTTCCATCTCACAGAATCACAGAATGGTTGAGGTTGGCAGGGACCTCTAGAGACCATCTGGTCCAACCCCCCTGCTCCAGCAGGGACACCCAGAGCATGGGGCACAGGGCGGCAGCCAGGCGGGTTTGGGAGGTCTCCAGAGGAGACTCCACAACCTCTCTGGGCAGCCTGTGCCAGGGCTCTATCACCCTCACAGGAAAGTTTTTCCTAATATTCCTGTGTTTTAGTTTGTGCCTGTTGCCCCTTGTCCTATTGCTGGCTTCCCCTTCCTACCCTCCAATTTTCCCATTCCTTTCCCTGTTCTTTTTTTTTTTTTTTTTTCCCCTGAGTAGCAGGAAAAGTCCCAGCAAACAAAGGAGGAACAATGATGGCAGCAGTAACAAGGTGACTCAGAGCAAAGAAAAGATTCCAACTAAGAAGAATGTAAGACATAAGTAAGTAGCAATGAAAGGGAAAAAAACACCATAAATGAAAAAAAAATATTGGTCCAGTCCTCACAAACTACACAAGACGACAGCCAAAAAAACAATATCCAATGCTGTACTAGGAGGCAGGTCACATAAGGAAGATGGATTCAGTTACAACATGTCTGTGTAAGTGAAATTAAGTTTAGAAACAGCTTTTCACGTCACATGTCAGCAAGCAGCACACGAAACAGCGGTTCTCATCTGCCTCACCACCTCCTGCTTATCATCACTCCTTCCACACGTTTTCTGTGTTACTAGTCTCAAATCCTGTCACCAACCATCCACCACTAGATATTCAAGAAAACTCTTTGTCCTCTCCTGCATTACACTTTAAATATCTGCAAAGGCTCCCTGCTGCCTTTCTTTTCCTACTTCCCTGAAAATTATTTTTATGTGAAGGCCACAAAAACTTGACCAAGAGTAGCCAAAACAGAGATGCCTCTCAGCCATGCTAGATTTTATTACCGTATTATCTTTGGATATCCCGCTTCTGTTTGTGTCTTGAGCCATCTCATCTTGGTGATCGCAAGAGGGAAAAGACCCCTCTTTGTGCTCTATGTCCTGCTGGGACGTAACAGCAAAAAGAGAAGCTCAGAATCTTCTGGTGAGGAAGGAAGCCGAGCGCTTTATTTGCACTAACTTTCCACACGTTACAAAGGCCTCAACTCACCCTCCGGAAATATATTATATGAAGCTTTCTGACAGACTCATGATCTGTATCAATCAGGAATACCATTATATCAGCAACAGCTGGAGATAAAACAGGCAATAACAAATGTTATTCACTAAAAATTAGAAAATTGGTTAAAGGTCATATGGAATACGATTGTTTTCCTTTTAGAGACTTAAAAGCATTTTATTTAGTTCAAAATAGTTCACTTGGATATTCAAATTACTTACATTGTTTACAAATCACTTCCAAAATACAGTTCTGGTCCTAACACATTCCACTCCCAAACATTTCACATAAAATACTTGTTTTATATGAAAATAGGATAAAAAGAGGAAAACTGTAGTAGTTTTATCAAAGTAAGCTTAATGTTTAATCTGATATGTTATCGTGTGAGTAGGGAGAAATGAAAGCAGTAAAATGTGAAATTTCATCTTTGTGTTACTTTTGTTCTGAGTTGTCCTTCTTAACCAAAAAAATATTTCTTGGGAGCTTTATGACTGGATGAATTTCCCCCTGGTTTGCATTAGACTTCTGCCATTTTTCTTTCATTCCAGTTAAGAGCCAGGGAGAATTTGAGTAACTATCCCTACACCCCAAATTACCATAATAAAAGAAGAAAAACATATTTGTTCTCTTATTATAAGCTCCTCAGGAAGAAACAGACTTACTACCCTACCAAAAATTCCATCCCCAGAGAGCTAATCAATAGTGGAAATACCTTTGGGGATTTTTATATCTTGTAAACCACTGAATAAGGGATTCTCATTACAAAGCCTATGAAGCAGATCACAGCGGAGTACAAAACAAGCATGAAATACAACTGTGGATAATTCCTGCAGTCAGTTTTGTAATGCCTCTGATATTAGCTTTGCTCTTTGCAGTAGACCTCTGTAGCATGATAGAGCAAAACTCAGTGAAAAGCTAATGCTTCAAAATAAGAAGTGAAGCAAATAAGATAAACGTCAGTTTGAGACAATGAACAGACATATAAAACTTGGCACTCCCTGCTGCACGCATGCTGCTCATTTGCCCGTAGACTCCTCCCTTGGATTCCGATGGCCTATGGGTATCTCCAACTCCAAAATCCAAGCCTTGGATGAAGGCGAAAACCTTGCTCTCTTGTAATCAGAGAAATATCTTCTGCTAATTTCCAGAGAGACAGAAAATGGAGCACAGTGCAACTACTACACTCACACAGTGGCTAAAGGAGAACATTAGGTAAATTCCTCCATTTATTTTACACACCAGCTGTTTTCACCACTTCCTTGTGTAGAGATAAGAAAGGACAGATCTCGCAGCTAAGTATATCTTGTGCCCTAAGGCAACAGGCGAGTTTTATGGCATAGAGGTTACTGCAGGCCACTTCCACCATTCTCTATCAGTATTCTAAAAAACACTTAATAGAATAATGTTATTTTCAATACACAACATGGCAACTCCTTTCAAGGAGTCTTTGGGTGGTTTTTTCTTAGCTGATTGGGGTAACCAATGAGATACTGCTATGAGTTGCTTGTTTGAAGACAAGTGATTCTACTGTAACAGTGTAAGAGAACAAATCCTTCTTATGGTAGGTACATCTCACCTAGAAATACTCTGCTAACTAGAGGAGATGAAATACACATCTTCACTTGATGGTCTGCCTTTACAAAATACTTGAATTATGACAGAAAGCATGTAGGTATGACAGAGGCAACTGCTACATAAAAACTAAGAGAGAAAAAAAATCTATTTTTCAAAATGTGTTTTCATGCAAAACTCAATCTTACGGTCTTTGAAAAGACAGAAATTCTGTTTATTGGGAAGCTCATCCTGAAACAAAGAAAAGGAAGCTGGATGAGCAGCCATACTTCCTCCTCAGATTGACCTTCTACACTGGGATCTCTGTGCCTACATGGGGATCCTCACTGCAACCTACTGTAATCCTGGTACAGGTGAGACCTATTTTCATTATCAGAAGAACTGCATTTCTTTTAATAAAATAGAATTAGATATGAAAACAGCAGTTTAACTGTGAAAATGGAATACTGCAACAAAGAGCAGAATAGAATCCCATTCTATCTTATCAATCAAAATCTTTTTACTTTTCTTCTAATACATGAAAATACTGTAATAAGCAGAAACCTCCAGAAGTTTCATATCACAGAATCACAGAAGGGTTGAGGTTGGAAGGGACCTCTAGAGATCATCTGGTCCAACCCCCCTGCTCCAGCAGGGACACCCAGAGCACCGGGCACAGGGTGGCAGCCAGGCGGGTTTGGAAGATCTCCAGAGAAGGAGCCTCCACAACCTCTCTGGGCAGCCTGTGCCAGGGCTCCATCACCCTCATGTACTTTCCTTTCCAACTTACTTTCAGGGCAAGTCTAGTCAGTCAGTAACACACAACTCACAGGTGAGCTGTTGAATAGTCAGCAGACACTCATTTGGTGAAAGTACTCTGAATTTGAATGCATGTTCCCTGCATTTTCCACTATCAGCTCACCCAGACATTGATGAGTTGGACTGATGACTGTTACTCCTGTTCATCAAGCGCAGGCCTCATCCTATCTGTATCTACACTGAATACATTAAGCAGCATCCAGAAGACATTAAGAGAACACAACCATTAGTTTCAAAATATTAGCTTTATTATTGACTGAGGCAGAAATGTCCTTATTCCCCCAAGAACAGCAATGAAAGGGCTCATTTATTTTAAAATAAACAATGACTTTGTCTCCACAACTTTGGGTGAACTTCCCTAAAGAGACCCTTTGTCACAAATGGTTGAATACTGATACTTATCAGAAGCACAATAGTGTCTCAGACTGAATGAGTCAGAATCACAGGTCAAGTCTGAAATGGCAAACAGAGTTTCAAGAGAAGCCTAAAGTCATGTTCCTATATTAACACTTGGACATTGTCCTGTTTCTTCAGATGTATTTAGTATTCAGCACTTTTACTGATATGAGAAGCAAGTATCTCAAGTAGAACTGTTGGATACCATTCAGAAGCCACAATACTCCGAATAAATTTATATTCTTTTATTTCAAAATCCCAATTCCTTTTCTCCTTTTTTTCCTTCCTCTTCTAATATGCATCACTTAAAGATCAGAAGTTTAGAATCACACCATTTTTGTGCAGTATTAGGTTACATTACTTCCGACACACGTGCATCTATCCAGACTCAGATATTCCCAGTCCTTTGGTCACATCTGCATGCATGATTTACATTTATTAGATGTTATCTTCATAAGAAATTCAGTTCTACAGAAAGTAAAAGAAAAAGGAATTTGGACTCCTCCGGTGAATCTCAACTTCATTATACAAATCAGCATATTTGCCATTTCCTGTTGAAAAATAAAATTGCCAAACAATGTCCCCTTCAAAATGAAAGCAAATAAATCCAGCCAGAAAACCACACTTTCTGTCTCAAAAACGAGCAACTAAAAATATAAACAGGAAGCAGGCTCACTGAGCAGGGTGGAAAGGAATTCTTGTGTTTTCTCATGGAGTTTTATGAAGTCAGGTGCCTGTTCTATTGTCTTTCTAACAAATTAATAGCTAGGGAGAGTGGAGTTTCCAGCTCCTTTGCTCTCCTCAGTTTTCCTAGCGCCACTTTTGCTTTTTCTTGGTCTTCCCTTCTCTTGCCAACCTCTTCTGGCACAGAGGAAAGGCAAATTAATGTCCTGTACCAAAACAGAGCTAAATCAATTTAGCTTAGACACACCCCAAAGCTGTTCAATTACAAGTTACCTTAAAGCCCTCCTCAGCGGCTATGGGATGCAGAACTCTTATACTTTGATCATCCCACCTCACAACCTCCAGTCTGTTCCATCTCTTTGCTAATGCTAATCCTGCTCTGCCTATTTATTATTGATGGCTACTTATACAGCATTCCTACTGCCAGCACAGGAGCTACAATAGAAACAGTACAGAAACATAGCCTTCGATACAAAGGTCCACTGGGGATAAATATATGACTTATTTCCCTGAGTACAAGTTCCTGCTGAACACAGAGCAACGCTGAGTGAAAATATTTCTCTCTTCCACCAGCCCTGTAACTGCAGCATTTCCCTCAGCCCTGATCCCCTCTCCTTGGTCCATCACCTTCTGCCCTTCTTTGACCTTTTAACACTGAAAAGGGATTTGCTGTCATAACACAGACACCAAATATTTAGACAGCTAGATCTGAACTAGCCAGTTCATTGCAGTCAGCCAATAATCTCATCCCAAGACAGACATTTAAACTAGGTCAGATGAACGTCACCCTTGGAGTGCTCATTTCTCCTTGTTGATATAATGGGAGCCAAGGACGAGCAGCTCAGAGCCAAATGTTTAGAAACTAAGCATCTAAAATACCCCCAAATAACCCCATCTTAAATACTTTGTTAAACCATAGACCTGCAAAGTGACCCTTGTCTTCCCCAATGCTTTTTCTTCCCTCCATTTAACAGTCAGGTCCCCCTTTTCAGGCCACCCTTATCACATCAAGATCTCCTTTCACTCTAACTACACTCTCCCGACTTGGGCTCTCCCATAGATCCCCTTCCATTCTCACTTGAGTTTCTCTCCATCAGTTGCTGAAGGAAAAAAAAAAAAAAAACACAGCTAATAGAAGGAACATGCCATATAATGCTGCAGGAATTGCTTTAGGATCTGCTTTGCTACCTTTTTCTGCAACACAGGCTGTAAGACTATTCCTTATTGACCTACAGAAAATATCTTTTAGAAAAGCATTCAATCTTTATTCTAAAATTGCTGGTATCAGTGCTGAGTTGGTAAAATGTTCCAGTAATTAATTATCTGGTAATTAAATGTAAGCTTAATTGTAGCCTGAATTTGTCCTGTTTCACCTTCCAATAATGGATATTGTAATACTCTAGGCTGTTAATATCATAGAATCATGGAATCATAGAATGCTTAAGATTGGAAGGGACCTCTAGCAATCATCTAGCCCAGCCCCCCCTGCACACGCAGGGTCACCTAGAGCAAATATAAAAACAGTCTATTAAGAACTTTCTGATTTTCCAGTATGTACTCATAAACCCCTAAGATTTTTGCTGATAAACTAAACAGAATGGGTTTTTAACACTTGCAGCCCTTCATTATTCTTTGAACCCTTTGCAACTTATCAATGTTCTTCTTGAAATCCTACAGCTGTACAAACTGCCTGTATGGCTGTACATAAAGATTACTCTGTGTATCTTGGAAAAACAGGCTTAAAAATAGACATGCTGATGCTCTGGTTTCCAAAGCACTGTCACAGCACATGGCTGCGATATCATTTATTAGAAAACATTTAGCACGGACAAATCTTTAAGCTAGCACTTTTTCAAACTGTAAATTTTTCCAGAAGAAAACTTTCTAATCGTCCTGCTGCACTGAGGTGCATGTGCTTCCTTTGGTTGCTTTCCTCCATAGTGCTCAACATTTGCTCCCTTTCACACCCTTTTGGGCATTCCCACCCCCAGACGAGCAATTCTGTCTCACAAAAAATAAACTTCTTAGTTCCTGAATGCTTCCATTACCCTCAGTTAATGGAAGAATTAAATCTTACTGCAATCAGTGAAATAAACTACTAGATTTAAGATCTAAGAAAGAAGAGCCTCCAACTCCTAAAACATGGGTACATGTCAAAAGAAAGGCAAATGCAAGGCAGTGAATTTGAATTATATAAGGCAGGAGACACAGCTGACTAGGCATGGAGGGGGTGGGGTAGAGAAAGAAGCTGAGAAAACTCCCAAGAATAGAAACAGAGTAGGAAGCTCCAGAGCAAGTCTGAACAAGATCTGAGCGCAACCTTAAGAGCAACAGAAAAAGAGCTCCAGGGCTAACATGACAACACTACAAATCAAAAAATCCATCCTAAATAACAAGTTAATAGTCTAAATAGTTATGACATGCAGTCTCTGAAAAAAACACAATTCAAAAACAGTCAAACTGTTATAAAAATATTATTGTACAATATTATTGTTATAAAACATACAGAGTATTTTGACAATCTTAAAAATGTCAGAATCATTAGGAAGGAACTTGCTAAACAAAGAACATAATAGGACAGTAAGTTATAAGATATCAAGAAATGCGCCTCCCATAGAAGATGAAGAGCTCTTCATTATTCTGTTGACTCTGTCTGCCACAGCCTAAAAAAAAAATCCTATGAGACATCTAAGAAAAAAGCTCAGACAACTTATTATCAGCTTATTATAGGTTGCTTCTTGTCACTGTTCTGCTTCCAGCGCTATTGTAAGGATTTAAAATTTTGCTCTAGAACGAACTCATTTGCTTTCACTGTTAAGCTTCTGAACAGCAAGATTTACAAAAAACAGATACTTTATTTTCCCCAAATAATGGATGAAAATTGGCAGGCAATCCCCAGGGCCCAAGTATCTAAGACACTTGGGAATCTCAACAATTGTAATATGCCTCCCACCAACCTGCAGGAAACTGAGCATTGACATCACAAGGTGCCAGGATCTAGGGAGACACTTGTCACAGTAAGGAATAAGGAACATGGACAGAGCTCTCCAGTTCACTCTGGTACTCCCAAGTCACTGCCTGGAGCACTCTCTGCATGACTCATTGCTTGCACCTCAAAATGCTCCACCTTTGTCCTAGGAAACAGAATTTACTACATCCTCCAGATCAAACAAGCTTCCACCAAAGATACTTGACTTCCTCAATTTGTCCTCTGAACGGCTGCAGCAGGTATCAGATGTTAAACACTTGTCTTGAATCAGAAGAATAAAAAGGTAATTTCATTTTTCTGCGTTGTTTATCTCAACCTTTGGGGGTGAGTGCAAAGGACAGATAAGTGTGCTGTCTTAACCCGCTCTGTCCAGCTGTCCCCTGCCAGTCTTCAGGATCCTTTTAGCTCAGAAACTGCATTTCTCCCAAACCATCTTCACAGCTCTGCAGGAACGCCTGCAGGAAGACCTGCTGTGCTCCTCCTCTCGTGCTAAACAAGGGCCAGAGGCTGGCCCTACAGAATCAATACACATAGAAATGGCAGAAGCAGTACTGCAAAATACCAAGGTATAAGATTAGCAGATTTATTGTATTTGCTTAGATCAATTAGAACTCAAAAGTCTCCTTAAGATCAGTTTGGTTTTCTCTCTCTGTGTCAGTTAAACACACACAGCTCAGCAGGCAGACCTGGCAGCCCCCAGTGAGCTTCAGGTAGAGGGACGAGACATCTACTAAGACATGAGATACCTAGTTAAGAGAAGTGGGGTATTTTGCTGTACTGCACATGATGGCAGTGCAAATCAACCAACCTTTGGTCACTGTGCATAGACACTTTAAACAGACAGCTGATGCGGGTGAACTTAAGAGCAAAAGAAGTTCCACTGTTAGAAGTTAGCCAAAAAGAAGTTAGCTATTTTCAATTCAAACTAGCAAGTAAGGTATGATTTCATATAAGATGTAGATATATTCCAAGCTAACTGAGGTATCACTGCTTTATTCTGCAGTCACTGAAAGAAATCATTTCCAAAATCATCTCTTTATCTTTTTCATTGATCATCTCCTTAATTTAACCTCCTTAGGCCTCGCATTCTGAAACTGTTGTGCGTCCTCAGGATATTTGGTCTTCCTTCAAACTCACTCCAAAATTTCCACATTCTTTGTGGAACCAGCCCACCACAAAAATACTCACTCGCAAATTGAAAGCCGTACTTAATCTTGCTAAGTTACTCATTTCCCATTAAGTCCTAAAGTCACATTAAAGCAAAGGGTCACACTGAAGATTCTCTTTTATATCTATCATGACTATGCAATTCTTCTGAGTTGCACTTGATTTACTGAGTCTAAGTTATATGAGATGTTCCAAACCAAACTACCCATGGACCATGCCTTTCCTGCGCTACTCTTCAGCATCTTGCATCTAGCAACAGCCGTTTCAAAAATAAGGTTTGTTTGCCCCTTATTTTATTCCTAACATGTTCCTAACATGTCCATTGTCTTTATCCTCAGTAGCTAGATATTTTATCTCTTCAGCTATCCTGAATAAACTACATTGTCCATTTGTATATTCCCTCTTTTCTACTTCTACCTTTACATGTTTTCTTTATATATTGATTTATGGTGTCACCATAATTTCCATATATCCTTTTGACTGCAATAATTTCTTGTCCCATATCATTTTCTTTCATATCCATTAAGTGATCATTCCAAAGCACCTAGAGTGGTAGTCTGGAAAGATTCTACAGATTTTTGCTATATCGCCATGTGACTACCATTCTTTATGGACACTCACGCAAGAAAAAAACACATGATATGGATGAACTTTATAGCACAAGATCTCTTGGATAGAAGTTGGCTACATTCACACCTCTAATCATAATCTATTTAGATGTATCTTTGCATCTCTGAATTTTCAAGTGAATGATCAGATCTTCTGTGTTCACCTTGAAGCACACCATGCTTGACATTAAGAAAATAATATTTTATAAATATTAACAGATTTATTAGTGGATGTACAATCCTTCCACCATATTTTTTTTCAGTCTGAAACAACAATAACAAAGTTGTTCTTCTAACATATTAGAAACCGTCATTTAAGAAGTTCACTTTCTTGGTGAAGATTGGGTGGTCTGCAGCAGACCATTTCTCACCTAATGAATTAGAACTTCAATCTCTAAATTTATGAAATGTCTCTGATCCTAGAGGCCACTCCATTGTGATACGCTCGTCCTTTTACCCCGTCTGTCCACAGGAACGTCTGAACCATCAATTTCAACATCCCAGGCACAAGACTCTACCGACTAACTTTGTCACACTAATCATACTGTAATGTCCCAAACTCCAAATTGTCTTGTGCATGTTACATTCCCATCATTAATTCACAGTTACTGAATAACGTCTCCTTAACAAATAAAGTAACGTTTGGGCTCATTTCCTAACACCTTGGAGTTGTCATATAATAGCATGTTGCATATCTCTGGCCCTTTCTCATCCTCCCAGCTGCTCTTGTTGGTTTCTCACGCAGGACATTGGTTCCCCTGCTGGCAACATGAACGCTATGGGCACCCAGCTCTGTTTGGAGCTTATCTCGCTATTCCATAAACTCAAACATCCTATTTGGCTATGACAGACACTACCCAGGTGCTTTCTGCTTTCAATGAAGGAAGGGAAAGGGGTCCTTGAGACGGTTGTCTGGGTGCTCTCCTCATTCTCTTGCCTTTTCAGGCCTCAAAATGCTTCAGCTCCTGCAGGACGGAGTCTGTTGCTACCTCACTGTTAGGGCCATCACAGAGCACTATTACAACAACTTCTCCTGCTTATTTATCTGCTTCTTCCAGCCTGACGTTATGCTTGCTCCTGGAGGAGAACAAAACTTCCCTCCAGGAACAGCTGGACAACCCTGACCAGGAGGGTGCTGCAGAGCAGGACAGTTTTCCAGGCACTACTGGAGCAGAGGAAACGCTCGCCAGGAGCAGCCAGGGGAACCTGCCTGGTCCTCCCACTGCTCCGTGTGCAAACACCGCCCAGCATCCCGCTCGCAGAGGTTACAGATCCCATCGGCCCAGATCCGCGGCCGGAGCTGCACGAACGCCCCTTTCCCTGGCATTGCCCTTCCCCGAATGCCATCCTATGAGCTCTTCCTTCAGCCGGCTTCTCCTCAAACATCCCTTGGGGCACATGTGGCTCTAAGCAGCCATAAGCTATTTTTTCAAGTTTCTTATTTTGGTGGTAAGAAACTGCCGGTCTGTTTAATGCTGTTTCTCCTGGTTAACTTAAACCCACCCATTTTCCTCGCCCAACACGGGAGCAGCAACCATTGTACACGGCATTTTATCCTTCTTTGCTGCAGGCACTGAACTTGCTTAAGCCTCTCCTGGCAAAACTGGCATTCCGAAGGGAACAGAAGATGAAATTCCCAAGCACGCCGTGGTTTACACCTGCGCCTGCCCCTGTTCCAGTTCCTAATCCCATTCCCG
>VZSV01000004.1:14593024-14634635 GCA_013398735.1 Nothocercus julius
TCAGGCAGGGGGCGGGAGGAGGGTCGCGCCGCGCATCCCCCGCCGCTCCTTGTACGGTGCAGGAGCCTGGCCCGGCGCGGGGGCGGGATCCGCGGGCCGGCAGCGGGGAGCGGAGCGGAGGGGCTGGCGGGGAGGAGGGAGGCGGCGGGCCCGGCTCCCCTGTCACTTCCTCCGGGGAGAGGCCGCTGGGGAAGTGCGGGGTCAGCGGGCTGCGCCGCGGGGCTCGCGCGGTCTCCGCGCGGCGCCCCCGGAAACTTCTCCGCGGCGGATTCTCCTGCAGAGCTCTGGGCAAGGCGTCGCAGGGCTCCCCATCCGCTGCCGGGCCCGGCCTCAGACCGCCTGCCTCGCAGCTGGGGTGTGGTGGCTTGTGCAGATGGGGGTGCTCTGCCCGTGGCTTTATGTAACGCGCAGTGTCGCTCGTTGCTGATTTAAAAAAAAAAAAAAAAGTTTCGGTGTTGGTAGAAAACGCTGAGATGATATAAATGTGGGAGACATCAATGCATCAATGCTTCAGACTCCTCTGAAGTTAGGAGAAGGGTGTGTGAAGTGGGTAACGGGTGGTGACAAGCAGCAGGTTTCCTGCGCGTTTGAGGTTAGCAGGGCTGCGCTGAGAGCAAGGGACACAGCACTCCTGGGTCTCACCGCCTCTTCCCAGCAAGAGGCCTTGAAACTCCCTGGCCTGCTCTACCTCATTCGCATTCAGACACCACCGCTGTGCTGGTACAGGAAGTTATGTAACCAAGAAATAGATGAGCTGGTCTGCTGTTTTGCCTTGTAAGAACGTCTACAAAATAACCCTAACCCACTGTGTTGTGGTTAGAGGGTGTGCTTGAAAATACTTCAACTAGAAGTTATTTGTGGTGCTACAAGATGCTTTTGCACCAGTATAAGCTGAGAAGCACCACCCCTGTTTCTGAGACTGATGTAGCTAAGTGCTGGGCTCTCTTGTACCCATTAATTCTGGTATTTCTTTAAAAACAGTGCAGATCTGGAGTCTCTCTTTGCCCCAACATAAGCGAATGGCATCTGAGGTCTTTCGACTTCCATGTATTCTCAGAGTAGGGCCTTTCCTACCCCTTGGTCTAGCTTTAGCTTAAAGGTTTGTGCTGCCTCGTCTTAAAAGAGCAGAGACACAGTGCTTTCTTACACGTTTTAAAAGTTTTAGTAACTTGGAAGCTTTGTTTGTTTTGTTTTTTTTTTCTTTATTTCCCCCAATCCCTTTAAATGTATCTTATTTTTTTTCCTCTTTTCTGTAATAATGCTAGTAATTCCTCTGTCAATTTCAGTCGCATATAAAATTGATTGTCCTGTATGATTGGAATTTTCCAAGCCTGGCAATCTATTTTATTGGCTAATAAAACAAAGACAGATAATGCTGCAAACTTTCACAAAAGCAGGCAAATGTCCATGCAGACATTTTGATACCTAAAGATTTTTGGTTTTCAGGGAAAGAGGGACCTGCCTTAAGTTGAGTTAACCTGAATATTTTAGGAGGTGTATGAGGTTTAAAATATCCATTCTAAAACAAATGTTCGCTGTGTAGTGCAGCTCCCACCCAGTGTTCAGAAAGATTAGGTTCCACAAAGCATTGCGGACTTGTTTATGGCCTTGTTTATGTTTGTGCATCATCACTAACTTATTTTGGATAGTCTTTTATTAATCTATTTGGAAGGACTGATATATTAACATTGTGCTTTTTAATGGTAGAAGGCAACATTGCTTAAAAACTTTAATCATTTTCTGATGGTGTTAAACTGAAATCTAAATGGTTGTGTGCTATAAGTGGATTAAGCAAAGACAAATACTCCATTTACAGTAAAGCTTTTTCTTTTTTGCTGAAAGTTATAATCTTAAGTGAACAGATTTGCTACTAAGGAAGCACTAAGCATAAGAGAAAAACAGAAGTACAAGAACTTGAAACAAATTTCTTCAGTTTACCCAATTGAATTGACTCTTTGAATGATACAACAAATGCTTCTACAATTAAAACTTGTCTAGCTCCATGTGTGTTCAGCTATTCACTTTTACTAAGCTAAAAAGGTTTGCTGGATAGCTTTTGAAAAATGCACCCTTCTTACCCATTGGGTGAGACTAATGGTGAGACAGGTTGGGGCTATAATGTAAATTTATGAGTTGAAGTAGGTAGCCAAATGCTCACTTTTCAGCAGGAACAAATGGCCGTGCTCCTCTCTTTGCTTGTCTCCTCATGATATGAAGCAGAGTAGTATCAAATATGACCTGGCTGGTTTGGTGGTATAGACGGTTTTGATAGACAGGTCCATTTTGGGAAGGGAAGAAGGTAAATAAAAATACCAGAGCTTTTACTGCACCAGACTCATAAGTAAAATATCAAGTGATCTGGTGGCAGCACAAGTTCTGAAAGGTTCCAGATTTATGTTTTGCTTCATGTATAGCCAATAGCTCTAAGTGCTGTAACAGCAGTAATTCCATCTTGCAGGGGCTATGCCTCCCTTTTACTGTCTCATAGTTAGTTCAGGATGACGGTATTTAGTAGCAGTTCTAACATAATTTAAGATTAAAATCTGCAGGTGTTGGCATAATCAAGAATGCAAAAAATAGAGCATGAATTGAAATAGTGAAAGAAATTGGGAAAAGAGTGCTATGGTTCAGGTAAAGAAGCTCCAAAAGCAAGGAAGGAGAGGAGCAGGTGTCCAAAATAAATAAATTTAATGTGTGAGACTTGTTTAACTGTTTTTGAACCCAGTTTGGTTGTTTAGGTTCAAGCTTACCAGGAGAGTCTGAAGTTTTGCTTGTCTTTCTAGGTGGTGCAGATAAAATTGAAAAGCTTGTTTTTAAAATAAACCTGACTAAAATGAATGTTCTGAAGAAATATTTTTGGTAAATGAAGTCTTTAAAATTTGTGTACACAGAAGATCTTAAAGTTGGGCATGGCCACTTGGTTACTGGCTTACTGTTCAGAACTAGAGATTTTTCCAGTACTAAAAGTGGAGTCTGCAAGACACAGTGTTAGGTCACTGAAAGTTCAGAAGCTTTTAGATAGTTGGTAAAACACACATTTATGTTTTGTTTCCCAGTCTAACTAAAAATGAGACAGAATAAGAGATGGAAATCTTGAAGATCTGACTTCCTAAGGGATATAACAATGGGAAATCATCACTTCTGTTACCTTCTTATTGGCAAACCTTCTCTTAACAAGTTTTGAATGCAAAACTTGTATATTTATCCAGTATACTTAAAAAGTCACCAAAAATGGACTTAGTTCTCTAGTTTTAATTATTGTTTAAACAATTTTAGACTTGTGTTGCATTTGTGCTATTATATGATAATGAACATTTACATATTAATAAATGTAACTTTTAGACTAAAAGCAGTAGCTGCCAGTTATCGTTGTTAGTGTTCATGGGGATAAATTGTAGCTTTTATATAGGCACTAATATGATTTAAAAAAAAAAAAAATTTTAGTTTGACATAGCCACAGGTAGAAAAACAATTTGCACAAAAACTGGAATACAATTAAACTGCAAAAAAATGCTTTAATAAAACCATTCTAAGTATGCCAGATAAATTCTTTTAAATATGCTTTGTAGAGAGCAGTATTCATGTGAGTTACATAGTTCTGTTGATATTAACATGAAATCTGAGAAGCTTTTCTGTTTATGGGGGGTAAAGGGGAGAATACTGATAGGAAAGAGTAACACATCATTCCCTCCTCCCTCATGGAAAATGGTTTTCACATTCTTTAAAATACTCAACATTTATGGGAACGTGATTTGAAAACGGAACCACAGCTCCCTCAGGTTATGTCGTGATAGTTCCAGTTGTTTCAGGGAGGGGTATTGACTCAGGCAGAGTTTAACAAAAGATCAGCCTGGCTTAATCATACCATAACTCCTCTTCCCATGAGGAAATAGGGTCCTGGCTGCAAAAATGAACCAGCATTTTTTTTTCACGTATTTCTTGTAGTATTATATAAGTTTATAACTTAATTTTTTCTTTGGACACCTAGTTTAAGTAATAAAGGTGGGTATTTTACAGCAGCAAAATGTTACAGTGTAGTTTTGTCAGTTTGTTCAGGGAAATCTCATGTCAGTCTTTTGAGATGAGGTAATCTGAGAGTAAAATACATTATTTTGTTTGTGTCACTTTGTTTTCAAATGTTACTGTACTGTTGTTTCCTTAATGCAAACATAAACCTTTCTCCTTAAACTGCTTTAAAGGTATTAGCAGGCTTATTTAGACAAAACTTCTTATTTGCTTAATGAAAGATTTGATAAAATGTTCTATCCTACCCATGTGTTCTTAACAATTATTTTTTGAAAGAATATGGAATTCTGATTTACGGAATTACCTGGGATGAGATATGGAGAGTGTAGATGATCAGCTTAGATTATAGACAGGATTTGAGAAAAAAAAAAATAAAAAGAAAAAAGGAAAGAAAAACTCCTCTTGGTAAAATTGCAGGGTAATTTGTAACTTAAGGTTTTGTGAACCATCCAGGTATTAGACTCGAGTTCAGAATGGAACTAGAAAAGCTGTTGCAGGTTCAGAGAACAGTTTGAGAATTCTTTATTACTTAAATGTGAAATAACTTTTGCTAATGTTGACCATATCTTCTGTTTAATTACCACATCTTCATAGTTGTCTTATTATTGAAGTTAATGTTTTTCATGAGTAAAACGTAACAGTGCCTGAGTGAAGGTAGTTATTTTTAAAAATAGGAGGTTAGGCTTAATGTCTGGACTTCGAATTTGGATAATGTTTTGAGTCAGTTCTTTGATAAGAATGAGGAAGTTGGAAGCGCTTTTCAGACTGGTATGGGTTTCAGTCTTAATATAGTTTCAACATAGCAGTCTTCCGAAGATTTAAAAAGGCAATTTGTTCCTGCTGAGAAGTGAGCATTTGGCTACTGACTTCTACTCCTAAATTTACAGTCTTCTGAAGATCTGCTTCAGACAGGAGGACAGAACAGAAATTTTAATCATTTTGTCTATTGGAAAATGACAAAATAGTGTTCAGCATTGGCTGAAAAATTGGTTGTATGCTGTACATGTAACTGCTAACAGATTTGTGTATTTGTAGAATCAGATAGGCTGGAAAAGCCCTCTGGAGGTGATCCAGCTGCTGCCTGACCAAAGCAGGCCTGCTTAGATCAGGTTGCTTAGGGACTTGCCCTTTGAGTTTTGAGTATCTCCAAGGATCGGGATTCTACTACTCGAGTAATTTATTCCAGTGTTTGATTAACTTCATGGTCAAAATTTTTTCCTAATATTTAATTGGCACTTCTCTTACAGGCTGTGTCCACTTCTTGTTCTATCACTGTGAACATTATTTTTTGACCAGTTAAAAAACAAAAACCTGAAGCTTGAAGATGGAACCTCAGATTCCAGCTTTAAAACAGCAAGTGATTTCTAAAACTGCAGTTGGTATTTTCTTCCGTAGCTGGCAGCCTGAAAAAAGTGGATATTTGTGAATTATAACTTGTCGCTATGTCAAAGTGCTTATAAAAATGGTGTCAATTAAGCACTATAAAAAGCCAGGCTCTTGTGGCCTTCAATCTTGCAGAACTCTTGTGGAAGGCTGCTGCCCAGGAAAACTCAGAGTTTAAATAGGATTTTAAAAAAATGAACCAAAAATGTAGCATAGAACAGATTATTGCCAAATAGAGCAATATACCCCAAATCAGTGATATGTGATGCAGGAGATAAGGTTCCATTGCCCACTAAAAGATTCTATAGCCTGTAATTCTGCTATGCAATAGTCTCTGGATGATTTTTAATACTAGCAGCCAAAAGGAGTAGGATAGGAAAGCTTGCTGCATATTTAGCAAAGCAAAGTATTTTTCCTCTGGTGTGTACTGTGATAGCATTACGGTGTAGTACTGAGTTCCAGTATTACATTCTGAAAATGATACATAAAAATGTGGACCAATTAAGCAGAAATAAAATCCTTTTTTTTTTTCACCATGTGAGTTGGGTTTTTGTTTGTTGTACCCTTGGCTAACATACTACTGAAATAAGGAAGTATTTTAAATATTTTGTTCTTAACTTGATAAAAGGAGTGAAAACTTTCAAACTAATAGGTAATTTTGGAAGAGTTTGGCAGGTAATATGTCACTCTGAGATTTTTAAGACGTTAGAAATGTTGGTGCAGTTTTGTTAAGGTGGCACCTTGCTTTGTGCACTTTCTTGAAGGAATTTTTCACAGAGCAAGCTCTGATCTTGGTTCCTTTTGCTCTGGTCTCCACTGCTCTTGAATCCAGGCTTGATGTGGTTGGAATAACTAGTAATAAATAGTAAACTTAGAGTATTACAAAGGATTGTTTAAAAATTTAGCCTTTGTCATGGAAAAAAAAATCTTGTAAATGTGAACCAAGCTGCTTTTACATTATGATATATGACATGTGCAAAGACTTTTGGGAGAGAGAGCTCTAGTTGCTGCACCTGAAGAGCTGGCATTGAGCAGACAGAATATTTTAATTTTGTGTATGCAAGGCAGTGCTCTTTGGGTTTCCTTTTTCTGTGAATTCTCAGCCACACCTTATACCTTTTACTGTCCCCCAAAAGTTAGCGCTTTTGATTTGTACTGAATGTAAAGTTTGATTCCTTTTTCAGTTTGCTGAACAACTCTTGGAAGGCTGATATATTTCTGCTTGTTTCACTCATGGATCAGATAGACATCTGATAGTACACAATTGCTTGCCTCCATAATGGTTCGATGATAATTAATAAATTTGTATCAGAAAAATGAATGATTAGGTGGTCTTCAGGCCTTTGGAGGGTTTATTTAGCAAAGGGGAGTGGTAGTGTCTAGCTTCCTTTCCAAACCTGTATTTTGATTCTTGAGTTGGCTAGGTATTTTGGAGTTTGACCCTATAATGGAATAGGAAGTACTGAAGAAGGACTTTGAAAACAATTTGCAATGTCAGCTATTTTAGAAACATAAGTATATGCTCCTGAGACTTGGACTTAAAGCTAATTTATTGTCCATCTCCTTATTCTTTTTTTATTTTTCTTTTCCTTTAAATCTAGTAAGTCCTTTAAAGGTTAACTGAACATACAATAATGTAATAAGAAAACTGTGGGGGTTTTTTGTTTGGTTGGTTGGGTTTTTTTGTCTAAATTACGAGCATAAGATGTTTTTAATCTCTGAAACAACTCTGGTATTTTTTCAGTTACTTTCATGTATATTCCTGGAAAAAGGCCTACACTAATGAGAGGAGAAAAAAAAAAAATAAGGAAGTGTGTTCTGTACTGCAAATCTGGGATGTGTAGTGCCACCAAGTTTTGGAATAGTTTTTGTATGTATGTGGTTTTCTTGGCTTACTCCGTTTCCAGCCAACTACTGACACGGCATTTATCGTCTTCCAGAGAAATATGACTGTGGAAAATTAATATACTGCAATATATTACAATTTCTGTTTTGTATTTACCAGTAAAGCTTTTCCATTCGTAGCTTTTAGTAATTGGTGTTGATATAAACCTAAAATTTCAGCATCAAATCTTGGTATTTTACAGCCTGCAAGCAAAACATATTTTTTCATTAAGATGAGACTGATTCCATTCTATTGTATTTTGGAATTAAAATATTCAAATTGTAGCATAAAAAGGTGTTGAGGTAAAGTCAGTGGTAACAAAAGTAACTATGCAGAATGATAGTTGATAGAGTGGTAGTAATATTCCATCATTTATTTTTCTAGCTAGTCATGTGTATTTGCCTTCATACCCCTCAATGCAATAACTTTAAAAATTCCTGTTTTTCTCTTCATTCTTCACTTCTCCATCTTTCTCCTCCATCTTCAAGATCTGGTATATGGAGCAATACTGAGGTGTTAAGGTGTGGACTTTCATACTATTTAGACACGCTGCTGTTGAGAGCTCCCACAATCAGCACCTTTCAGAATTGACTTTGAAAATGAGTCTCGTCCTAATCAATGTAGATAGAATTCAGCTGGAAAACCTCACACTGCACAGTATTTTTGTAATGCTAGTTCTAAGTGCTGGTAGTGTTACTATTATATCCTTGTCTATTTATTATAATATGGATTTGGGGGGGGCGAGGGGGGGAGGAGAGCTTTTTTTTCAGTCCCATATGTTGTGGAGTTTTCATCCCCTGGAGTTATTGGGATCATTGGCAATCTCGCTTCCTTTTCTCGTTAACTTTACATTTTTATAGAATTTCGAGCTTGTTAAATTGGATGAGAGAGCATACATACTACACATTTAATGTAGTTTTGGATGTTAATATGAAGGCAGTGTCTATTCAGGACAGCTGAAGCAGTTGGCCAGGAATGTGCCACTCCTCTTGTATGCCACAGAACCATGTTTTTGCTGTGTTTTCTTCCTCAGGTGTCCCAGAGGCAGGAGTGAGTTGAACTAATTTAATGCATTTTTCTGTTGAGCTTGGCACCAAAGCAAATACAACACTGCTTTTCATATTTCTTCCCTCTCTGCCAGATTCACTGTTATTTCTCCATGTTTGTGTGAGGTGCTGCATATATTGGGATGCTTCGTAGCTTGCCCATGCTTCCATGAGAAACAGAGAAGACAGGTTGCTTAGCACGGGCTAATCCCTTTCCCGGATGTGTTCTCAGGGCTCGTCTTGCCCTTTGAGGATTGCTCACCTCAGAAAAATGGTAGCAGACAGAAGCAAGAATTGCCTCAAGTCCTGTTGATTACTGAAGTGAGTTGGTTTCTATGTTCCTGCCACCTTTTGGAACTGGTTTTAGATCTCAGTTTGCTTCTCTGGACACTCCAGAACTGTACAGGCAATGATGATGTAGAGGACTTTGTAGAAATAGGTTGTGGGGCTTGTTTGGGAGGAGTCAGGGAGATGATTACTTTTGGTGGCAGCAGCAATGTAGTCTACATCAGTTAATGCCATTTGGGTAATACTCCCAGCTCTCTTATTTTTAAAAGGTGATAGTGGAGCATCCTGGGAACCATGTAACGGAGGAATCTGATGAGCAGTTAGAGCCAGTAATATCTAGGTCTCTGAAGGAAGCTGGTTGCAGTATTTGCAAACTCCGTAGTTTCGTGTTTGCAATATTGACACCTCATCAGGCACTGTATCTTACAAGTGATTTCTGAGGTCGCTGATTGAACCTGGCTGTGTGTGTAAGTGCTAAAGGAGCTTTGACTGGCAGCGGGTGTCATTTGTTTGCTACAGGGTAAAGCTGTGTAATGAAAAATAATGGCTCAGCTGAACTGAAAGCTTGGTAGTTTGACTCAGACTTGAAACTCAGTAAAACTAGACAAGCCTAATACTATTCGAGACATGGCTGACGGGATCTCTTGATGACTTGTGTATTGTTGTCAAAGATGTGAATATTGTTAACGTGTGAATGATAGAACCTTAAGAGAATTGAGACTTTTTCCTCTCACTTGAGTCAGTTTAGCTATGTTAATATTTCTGTGGCTATGGGCTGGTTGTGAGACGACACTGAAGCTGCCTGTAAACGGAATTGAGTGGGTCCCAACTAAGGGTTCTGCCTGGTTGTCAGCAGGGAGACCTCCTAAACCAGCACAGGGGATTGTGGCACATGGCACAACAACCCTTCCCAGAGCAGGACCACAGAGCTCTCTTGTGCTAAATACAATATCTAGGCCACGTTTTGCCACGCACATAGGCTATTGACTTGTGAGTATGAGATTTATTTCAAAGGAAGCAAGGGTTTTCCAGGAATCCAGAATATTAAAGACATAATACAGGATGCTTTACCCCTTTTATAGCACTTGCTAAAATCACCGATAAAAGTGACTACTGAAGGAGCCTCTTTCTTTCCTTGTGATTAACAACAAAGTTTTCTTGGCCCTCTCGAGTAGAGGTATATTGTGGAGGTCTTCTCTTATATTTTCTCAGACTTCATGCAGTTGCTTAACTAGGACTTTTTATGCGTGTTTCATTTTTATGGCTCTAGGGCAATAAACTGTGATGTGCCATGGGGGCATAGGAAGGGTGGGTCTGCCTGCCACGCTGGGTGCACAGCTCAACTCGAAGCGGCTGGTGAGTTGCGCAGAGCGAGGGCAAAGTATGTGGCTTCATGGCACCGTGCTCACCAGCACATTTTCTGCACGGTGTGGCTGTGGAGGTGCATCTGGGTGCCTGACAGACAGCCATAACTCAGTAAAGTGTGTTTTAAGCCATATTTTAAGTTTTGCTGCCCCTTTTATTGCTAGAGGTGCCTTAGTTGCTTATCAGGAAGGAGCATGTCCTAAAGCTAAAGTGACAGAGTAGCACGGTGCTGTCAGAGCTCCTGCGTGTTCTGGGAGCACTTTTCTTTACCATATATAGGCATGTGCATTGCAGAAGGTCGGGCGTTTTCAACCAATGTCAGTTCCGATTTGCCAGAAACAGGAAGAGTGGTTTGGGGGTACTTCAAGGCACTGTGTTTAATGCCTTTAAAATGAAACTTTGTAATGTCTTGGTCTGCAGATGATAGAGGAGTAGGAGCTATGTGTCTTAGAGAATGCCTTGAGCGAAGGTTAGATTGCAAAATAAAGGCAAAAGTATGGAAACAAGGCATATTTATGGTGACTGACACCATCCTATAAATTGTTACCTCGATGCGTGTGTAATCTGGCATCTGCAACTACTGTAGTAACTGATTGTAGTTATTTGTTGGTAGACCAATTATTTTAATCTCCAGTAGAACAAAATCTGCATAATAGCCACCCTGAGAGTATACATTAAACTTGTCCTTTTCTCCATCTCTTTTAAGCTTCTCAATTTGAATTTACTTTTTTTTTTTTTTTTTTTTTTTTTTTTTTATGAAATCAGAACGCTTGTAGCTGTTGTGAAGGTAGCATTTGGTTTGGCTTAAACTGAGAAGGTGAATCAATCTGCATGGCTCTTACCTACTGATACTTGACTTGAATTAAGCCTGCAGTGATGACTGCAACAGGTCTGTGTACGAAACTCGGGTAAAGAGAGTGCCTGCAGTATGAACGCTTCCCTTCTCAGTGTTTTCAGAAGGCTTTTTTTAGAGTAACTTCCTTTCAGCCTGTGCATGACTTGTGCAGATTGATGTTCAAAGTTAAAAGAATTTGCATAAAGTTTCATGAAAATGTAAAAGATTGGATTTTCAGCATTCAGCGAATTAAATATGGCAAGTGTGCAATTCTGCAAGTAGGCTTGTGCTAAAAGCTGTTTGCAGGACCTGTTTTTTTTGTGAAACTTCATCATCAAATGTCCTGTCACATTCTGACAAGCTGCTTGCAGACTTGTAACTCAGAACAGTGGCTGCAAATCTGATTTTGGAAATTACAAAATTTTGTCTTTAAACTTCTAAAAACCATCTTCAGTTTATTTGAGGGGGAATAGGTTAGTAAGTTCGGAAACTCACAGTATTTTCTCAGTCGTGGAGTTTGAGTTGTTTTTGAAAGGAATACTCAGACCTACTTTCCTTTTTTTACTGACATACCAAGCTTTTGTACTATATAGAGAATGTACAGTTCTCATGAATGTCTTTTTGTCTTTTAGATTTTTAAAGTCCTATCTTGTTTCTCTTTGGCAAATCGTTTGTTCTAATCAATTTATAGTCTTACACTATATATTAAATAACCAGTGTTTGTTTGAATTATAATGTGTCTGATTGAAATGCTTTCTTTAAACGCTTTTCAGCAAAAGAGCAGCTGAGCCCATGGCTTTTTGCTGCCAACAGGGGGAGATCTTCAGCTCCACGAGGTTCAGGAAGGCCTGTGCTTTTATACTGCATCATTAGTCAAGTTTTGGAAAACAGAAACCCACCTTAGAGCATTTTTTTCACTGTTCATTCTGAGATACCTCTCTGAAAACTCAGTGGCAATAAAGAAGCCATAAGTGCTTTTCATCTCATTTTTTAAATGAGGCTTCTGGATTTGACTTCTATATATGGGCTTCAAGTATGTAGATTTGGAGAAATATGTTATTTTTTCAGATAATTTGATTTAACTGATGAAGGGAAAATGATTAATTTTAAACAGGCCTCATGAAGGCAAGTTAGCAAAATGTTGAAAGCATCTTAGGCAAGTCTTCTAAGTTCTGAAGGGGCGTTAGTTTACATGCTTTTGAAAGCATGAATACCCGAGATGTTTATTGCAGATGTGTAATTGTGCATTTCTATCATTTTAAAATCGGTATTGGAGATGAATTATTCAAAACAAATAATGAGGAATTTAATTTGCCAGTAAAACATTTGCTAAAAGCAATGTTTTAGTCCATCTTTCCTCAGGAATCATCTGTTGCAGTTGAATTCTTCTGAATTTGTATTGCTCATGCTATAGCTAATCTGGCCAGTAAGAATGGGAATAGTTCTTAGTGATACCTGAAAAAGAAGAAAATCAATTTTGCATTACCAGAGCAATTGGAAGTGAATTATGGTTGAGGTTATAGCACAGGCTTCTTATCTTGCCTTCTAAGTCTTAGCAGTTTAAAATAACTTGTCATTTAAAGTGCAATTTGGATGTCCAAATTCTGCCTGATTTTAAAAGATCTCATTTTGTTGCTGGTTAGTGGCCAAGTCCAGAACTGATGGAACCTTTTATTTCAAATAAAGGTGTCTTTATGGTCTCTATAGGTGTCTCTTCTTTGTGCCCCCAAGGAACCTCAGCCTTGTCAGGGAAAGCAGCGCAGTCTGCACCTGAAGTTGGGTCAGAACCTAGAAACATTGTTCCCTCACCTGCATTTTTAGAACAGAGCTGAGCCAGTCCAGTGGTTTTAGGTATCAGCTCATGAGTTTGGGCTCCAGTCTGATTCCAGACGCCTTCAGCTGGTTATTTGATAAAATGTCCTGGCAAGAGAGCCTGGAGCCGCCTTCTATCCCCTTCCCCTATAAGTGCCCTAATAACAGGTTGGTCGTGCCTTTCTTTTGGATTGCTAAACACTGAGCTATGTTTTTCAGAGTGCCCTGAGTTTTTCAGAGTGCAGAAGAGGCAGGGAGTGTGACCTGGCTTGGGAAAGGCACCTAGGCTGGTGGCTGGGGGAGTATTCTGGCAAGCGCAGACGAGTTTAAATTTCTTTGGATCAAGGAGGCGGTCCAGGATGTGCCTTCTGCTTATCTGGACAAGTGCTCCAAAAAGTTACCATTAAAAAGAAAAAAAAGCTTTCATCTTCTCTGTGTCCATTTTAAGGAAACAGTAAGCCACGTGGAATTCACCTCTGTATAATGCAGTTTTGTGTTTATATGTGAAAAGGAGATCTAGCTCGGGTATGTGAGTAGCAGACAAAGTCTGTCTGCAGTCCAAAATGCAGCATTTAGTCTAGAATCTAGAAATAAAACAGGAATTTGACAGTCCTTGTGTTTCCCTTTGGGACCTCTCAGTGGCTCTGTGCTGGCTCCTGGTGAGTGGGAAGCTGCCAGCAGCTCCTCTTGGATCTCGCCAGACTTCGCGTCCTGCTCCTGGGACAGCCAGGCTGGAGACATCTGCCTGAAACTTGGGCATTCCAGTGCATAACCTGTACCTTCCAGCTCCACATCCTGTGGAGACAGAACTGAGGGGGTCAGAAACGCGGTACGACTGCAACGGTATTTCCCTGTATGTGAATAGCTACATAATGTGACAGATCCTAGTTAGCCTTGAATTCCTCCTCAACATAGATGACTGAAATGCGAAGAGTAGGAACGTCTACTATTTGGAGTTAAAGTTAGGAAAGTTGTGTTTGATTTTGATACTTGGAGCCCTAGCACTGTTAAGAGGAAAAGAAGAATGAGTGAAATCGCCTGCTGAGTGCTGTTTCCCAAGGAAGATAATAGCTGAGGCTGCTTTGCATCAGCAAAGTGGCTTTGAGTTCCTTTTGCAGGCAGGTGTGACTGTGCACTGAAGCACCCTGGAGAGCTGATCCGATAAGAGGAAGATAACCTCTCTCCTCTAGCTCCCTGGACAGCTGCATGTGTTGGTGCAGGTGCAAGGATGGAGGAAGCTGGGACGGGTGCAGTTGCTTTTCATGGCAGCGCTGACTTTGGGCACAACATGAAGTTATGGCTGAAGGCAGTTCCTTGAGGACTTGCATTAAACCCTTGGGTTTTCAGACCTTTATCTGCTCATACTGTTTGTGTCTTGGTAGATGCCAAAGATATTACATGCTTTAGTGTCTCCACAAATATATTTAACCTTCTTTAAACTGTGGTTTAACTGTGCAACTGTGGATCTCCCAGAAAGTGAGGAGACATAGGATGTGTTGTGAAATCAAGGTGGAACTTTGAAGTTTGGAAGCTTCTTGATCTTTTTTATTTTTTTTTCCCCTCTCAAAATCATTTTGTAGATTCACAGGTATTCATGGGATGAAAGTTGAAGTCTATTGTGAACATTAACTATCCTATTTGTCACATTATTTTTTCCTTTGCCATAATACAAAACGTGAGTGACTCAGTTCCTTTATCCACTTCCATTACATACAATGTGCTCTATCTTGTTTGAAGAGATAGAACTTCATGTGTTTCTTACAAAGACAGAACAGTTAAATAATGTAAGCAAATATATATATAAAAGGGATTTTTATGCTGCCTTATCTGGACATTAAAACTACATAATTATTTTTATATTTAAGGTGCGTATAGCTGCAAAATTCATAATTCATGCTCCTCCTGGGGAATTCAATGAGGTATTCAATGGTGAGTATGTCTGCTCTGTCTATACATTTAAGATGTATACACCCAGAATTGTGTTGAAAGTGTTGCTTTCTTATTTTCCTGCATTTCATGTAGCTTACTTCTAGAAACTTATTTGCTTTAAGAGCTATGCAGTTCTGGTTTTGTAGCTTGGCATAATGATCTCTGCATTTAAATTCCAAACTGTCTTGTGACTGCAGAAGTGGGGGAAAATACTGTTTTTCTTAGTAATGTGAGGATGAGTTTTCTTTCTGTTTTTAATCAGTCATGAGTTAGTTATTAGGTTTTTGATTTAGGAAATAACAACCTTTGATAGCTACAATTATATTTTTTCAAGTAAAATCAAATAAACTGAAAACAAAATTTAAAGGGAGTATTATTACAAGTATTTAGCCTTGCATATACATAGGTCTCTTGCTTAAAGTCACAGTGAACATGCAGTATTCAGTTCTCTGCAAACATTTTTAACCATTAAATTCTGGCCTTCTAAGCAAGAGCTTGGCCGTACTACATTGTACTAATATATAGATAAGTTGTGATGAAACTTGAAAGTAATTTCTTGTACTTTTTTTGAACTTTATCAAAGAACCTCTTTTTCTTTCAAGTTTGTCATATCTGTCTTGCACCAAGATACATTGGATCTATTCTGTACCTCTAGACTACGAATAGCCCTGATTCTACTGATCTTTTGCAGAAGTGAGCTTTGTGTACTCGTAGCGAGCAGGAGGCTGGAGAGAGTTTGAATTTCTTTTTTTTTAACCTATTGTATTTAGAAGTTCAGGTCCTCAATTAAACTGTGACCAGCAGATTATTATTTAAGCTTAGGTTGTAGGTTGTAGGTTGCTTCGTCTTCTTGAAGTGAGCCATTGTGAGCAGCTCATTAACCCAGCTCTGTGAAACTGATACAATTTCTCATAGTGGTGCTGTTGATTTATGGCCTTAAGTTCACTTGCACATCATACAGTGATGTATTATAGGGCAGGTGGTTGTAGCTAACAAACATTTGGTCTTAATTGTCCAACTGAAATCTACTTATCAGAGTGTTGTAAATATTAAAAGCATTTAATTTGTATTCAAAGCAGTTTCTTTAAAACAACAAAAAAAAGGCAAGCCTAAAATTTCTCTTTAAACTTCTGAGTTTTTTGAATGTTGAAAAATACTTCAAATGCATCCCAATGTATCCTGGAAATATTCAGAAGAGTTAGAAATGTTATGACAGACTTAAGAGTTTTTTAACTGCAGTCTTTGAAAGTTGAGCATTTTAAATCCAGATTTGTAGGTGAAGAGGATTTTTTTTTTTCCCTCCTGCTGCTTTTATTTCTTGTATGTGGTTGCATTAAATTGTAAGTTGGTTGTTGTTAAAGTAGTGCCTAATAAATAAGAAGTATGTAAACAACTTACTGTCTGGTAAATATGAAGTCATTTTGAGGATGATCTTGACTTTATTCTGTAGTTGTATGTTTCTTATTATGCTATGACTAGTAATTGTCATAAGGAAACAAGAATAAAAATAGTAAGATAAAATTAAGTGCAATGCACACTGCAGCATTAAGAGTGGTCAAGATATAGCAAGCATTACAGTCAAAATCATGTGCTTTGTGAGTAACTCACATCCTAAAAGTGATCTTATTTGATTTTGAATTCTACTCTTTTCATTTAAAACTTCTTTAAAAAAAATTTTGATAGATTCCTAGAGCTGTCACAAAATCTGTATGGTTTGGCTTATATCTGCTTCTTCTTTGTAAGTCATAACCATGAAGTATGAAGCTCTAAGTTTCCTGCCTAGTGAACCTGTGTAGGTGGGGCCTGGCTGGACGGTGGGGTGTTGACTGGTTGTTAATGTGACTGAATTATCTGTCTGAATTAACCCCATTTTTACTTTGCAAATGCCTTCTTCCAGATGTTCGGTTGCTGCTTAATAATGACAATCTTCTCAGGGAAGGAGCAGCCCAGTAAGTACTCAGATGCGTAAAAGAAAAATGTCTTTCACTAAGACTTTCACTGCCAGTGAGTGATCTGCTTAAAAAGATGTGTGGTTGGGAAGTAAAAGCCTATGGTGTGTGTTGTCAGTCTTGTAATGAAGACTGAAGTCTTGGCACAGGGGAAATACAGTGATTTGGGTGGGTAACTGTCTTGGAAATGGGAGACCTGAATTTTGGAACTCTGGAACTCCACCTTTTTGGATTGGATTTTGTGTTTCTTGATAGATGTTATAGGCTTTAGTGACTTTGGCATCTATCAAATGCTGCTTATTTAAACCCTGCTTTTTACATGAAAACATTAAGCCTACTGTATTTGGCACCAAAATTCATTTGATCTGAAGAATGGAGATGTCTAGTTTAATAAGTTGGATAGCTGTGAAATTTAGATTTCATTTATTCCTTTACTTTCTGTGAGTTCCTATAAAGCTTGGGTGTCTATTTATATCAGTCTGCTTTTGAACATGAATCTTGGTGTAGTGGTTGGCATCTGTAATATGAGCACTGAATGAACCAATATGGCTCCAGATTAGGGGCTTGCTGGAGTGTGAAATACTGATGCCATTTTGGCTTTGACACATCACTGCTTAGGTTTCACTACAAATAAGGAAAAAGAGGGTGCTTATTGCATATTCATGGTTTGGTTTTTTTCTTTTGTAGTGCATTTGCACAGTACAACCTGGACCAGTTTACTCCAGTAAAAATTGACGGTTACGATGAACAGGTAGGAATACAAAGAAATACTTGCCATGTTCCTTAAAGATATTTTGATATTTGAACATATATCTTCTCAAAAAAATGAGAGGGTACACGTCTTCCCTGTAAAATACAGAGATTTTGACCCTCCAGTGCTACCAGTTTCATAAGCTAATCATTTAGAGTACCTAAATTAGCTTTAAATTTTCTTCTACAGTGTCATCCTGAAATTGGTTGGAGCTGATACAGAACAATAGATACTGTTTGCCCTATCTTTAGTACTGAAAGAGATGAATTTATTTTTTACAGCAAGAGGGTAGGATTCAGGGTTTTTCTGTGACTTGTTAACTGCCACCACTGTTTCTATGTGAGGACTTTTAAATGTTGGTCTTCGATTGAATATGAGTAATTCCAGTCAAATGTGCATAATTAAGTAATTATATTTGACAGGATATTTTTTCTTCATTACTCAATGCTAAGTGTTGTTAACTAAAATTTTGTAATACAGGTTTTGATAACAGAACATGGTGATCTGGGAAATGGAAAATTTTTGGATCCCAAGAACAAGATTTCCTTTAAATTTGATCACTTAAGAAAGGAGGCTACTGATCCTAGGCCCCATGAAGTTGAAAATGCCATAGAGTCCTGGAGAAATTCAGTTGAGACAGCAATGAAAGCGTATGTTAAAGAACACTATCCAAATGGTGTCTGCACAGTAAGTACTAAAATAACCACTGTAATATTAGCATAGCATAGAGTAAAAGAGAAATTTATTCAGGAATATGACTCAGTAGAATTATCATTCTTTATTGTGCTTTTCTGGTCTTTCAAGGAAAGTTAGAATTTGTTCTTCAAAGGCTACCAGCACAGTTACTCCCTTTCCAAGTGCACTGCAGGACTGTAGTGTTTTCAAATCTCTGTCCTCTTAAAATAGCAAAGTTACTTGGTGTGTTGATGTACCTTTATTCATCAGATCTCTTTTTAAGAGCCATGCTAGCGTTGTTGCTGAGGGTATTTTAAATTCTGTTGGTGAAGACTAGGTTGAGGAACTTGCCATTTGAAAATCGAATTTGTCTGATCTTACTTTGACTATCATGAACATTTACAAGTTAATTCCTAGTACCAAATAAATGTAAAATCAAGTGAAATTATGTAGTATCTTCATTCTGCCATGTGGAAAAGAGAGGACATGGCTATATTATTGAGTCATAAAATATAAGCAATTCTGCAACAAGAATTTCATAGGGATTTAATTTCTACAGATGAAAATTTTACTTGTGCTAAAGCAGGAAGATGCCATTAGTTTCAGCTCTAAGGAATTAGTCCAGTCAAGAGTTCATACAGCTAAACAAGAGAAAGCTTTAGAAGTTTAATATTTTAGCTATTACCAGTGGGTGGTTCCTACAGGTTATTATGTTTTGGCCCAGTCACAGTTAAGACTTAAACAAGAAATTCTTTGAGTGAGAGGTGAATTTCTAAAAGCATTGGGGCTTTTTGTAGATTGCGGAAGACTGATCCCATTAACTCTGGCCTCATGTCTGGTTACTTTAGAAGTCCTGAAGATACAGATGCCTGTCAGTTTACTGATAAAACTGTCAGTAAAGCCAACTACTTGATAAATGACAAATGCAGTAGAGAGAAAAGCATTTTATTCTTATCACCAGGATCAGTGGATTCTCATAGCAACTTAAAATAGAACCTCTGACTGTGAACCAAAATAGCACTTCATGTGCTTTTAGGAGCCCTGTGACTACATAAAGTTCAGCAAGTTGAACTGGTGATAGCTTCCTCTTCTTTGCATTAACCTGCCAGAAAACTAAGCTTGTAAAGAAATGCCTATTTCCATGCTGAGTTAACAATCAGAATTGGAGTCCTAGGCAGTCGGATGTGTGCCAGAGCTGCTGGAAAACAGGCTGCACCTTCAATTGAGTTCCTTCTTAATATTGCTTGGTTTTGGAGGACAAAGTAGAACAAAGGACCAAAACTGCTTTTTTTTTTTTTTTTTTTTTTAAATCAACTTTCGATTAGTCTGTAAAGGTATATAGCACCAAATAGATGCAGATTAAGTTGTATTTGAAATATATCTGCTAATAAGTATTTTCATAGAAGTCATTGCTATGGGCTTAAATTTCCTAGTTGCAGAAAAACGTTAGTTCACAGTAAAACAAATTTCAGATTGTTAATATTGGCCATGACTGTGGTGTTTGAGATTTTCAAATCTTAAATTTTTCTGCTTTGTAATGTGCACTTTCTTGTTTATTATACTGATAGTTATGTAAAAATGATAGTGGTTATAAAATTTAATATTGCTGTCTATTATACATTGGAACTATAATCAGACTGGATAGTTCTAAGCAATTTGTGTAATACATACTGAAACTTATATTCTCTCTTTTTTTCATTTTTAAGGTATATGGTAAAACAATTGATGGACAGCAGACCATTATTGCATGCATAGAGAGCCATCAGTTCCAAGCAAAAAATTTTTGGTAAGTTTTTGTGTTGATGCAAATACAGTAAAAAAAGGAACTCTACTGTTGCTAATACATGCATAATTCCAAGTTCAGACACTTTGCCTGTGACTCTATATATTCCTCTGTATATAGAGAGTCCTTTCTTTGTAGGAAGCAAAACAGCAGATTGCACAAATCCTGTTTTGCAGAACTTCCACAAAATTTTCCAGTTTTACTTTCCAATGCATCTTTCTTACAGCTCTTCATTAAATATTGCTCCAGACAGTCTATATGTTCTTGAATAATATTCTTTACTATGTACCATGACTCTTTACTATGTAAAGTATTCTTTACTATGTACCATGACAAGGAGAAAAAAAATATATATATATACGTATGTATTGTAATCTTTAGCTGTACTGGTTTGTAATGTCTGTATCTATACAATGTCTATGTCTTTGTGGCCAGAGCAATGAATCAGCACATATGAGAAGAAATTTGGCGGTGGTTGCCATGCTTTTTTTTTCAAGGTGGTCATGGAAACATTCTCTTGCATAGTTTTGAGGATATGCTGAATTAATTTGGATAGCCGGAGCAGATATGAGGTCTGCTACAGAACATCATCTTGTAATTCCCAATATCCATAGTTTGGTTCTCTGTTTTCTAGTTGCCTCAACTCCTTTGGCCTTGGCTTTTTTTAGGGTGCAAAAGTGATTTCTTTGCTTACTCAAATTACAGCAGTAGAGAAGCAATTTAAACTGTTTGGGTGTGAGTGCTTGATGTGGACAGAGTGGAAAGGGAAAGTGAGGAACTATGAAAGAGGAAAGAAAAAGCAGAGTAAACATTTTTTTTAAGTGCTTGAGGAGAGTCCTTGCTAGCTAATAGCTAGTTTTGTTTCCCCTTCCACCACTTTTTTAAGTGAACTATTTTTCTGAAACACTTGTATACCATGAAGTGTCTGAGGGAACATGTTACAGGGAATAACTGGTTAACTTTCTAATTCTTTTTTTCTTGATGAAAATTTAACAGCCACAGGAACTTTCAAAAAAAAGAGATGATTCACTAACTTCACTCTAAAGTAAAGAAGTGTATCAATTGCTTAGGCAATATACTGAAGAAAATGCAGAATGGTCAAATAAAAATATGTCTCTGTCAAGTAAGAAATACTTAGTGGGGAGAAAAAATGTGTTTTTTTTTTTTTTTTTTTTTTGATCCTCCTATAAAGCAGTCTACCTAGAAAGATGTCCAGTAAAAAGTCAAATTATGACTTCCAAGGCCCAGTGGCTAGAACATTTCAGAGCTTATCTCTAGATAAGAGCAGGGCTTAAGGTACTTTCAAATGAAATTGCAGATATTACAAAGAAAATTCCTTACTGGCCAGTACATGTTCATGTGTTCCCTAATGTAGTGGTTTGTGCTTGGTGAAATTCTACTGTGAATAACGGTGTGAAAACAACTTGTTCTAGTTTGCATGTTTTAGAGAAAGAAAATGGCCCAAAGATTATCATTTAGTCTTACAGTAAATTAAAAAGTTGTGATGCGTAGAAATAAGTCCTCCCTAATGAACCAAACTTTTATGAATTTGATCATATACCCTTGGTTGAAGGATGTTTTCCATGATCTGGAGTGAACTTTGAGTTATTTAAATATTTTAGATTGTAGTTTTATTTGCTGTGCTGCATCAGCCATGGGTAATACCAGTGTAAGGTCACAAATGAAAATGCACAAAGCTCTTTGGTTTTTGATGCAGAAGGTCAATGTTACATATAAATACTTGTTCCACCATGAGCCTGTATCGGTGAAATGTTTTGCCTATCAACTATCCCATACACTTTGAATTGAATTTGCGCAGTTCATAAATATATTTTAGCTCTTATATAAAAGAGGAACAGATATGTAACAGTCTTTGATAGCTAAAAATTTGAAGTTCCTTGAGGCTACTCTTTAAAAAAATTTACGGTCAGACATCTGTGGGTAAATAATGCCTATGTTTCTAAGTTTTACAAGGTGTTAGTCAAAACACTAATTCTTGTTCTTGGCAAGATATGCATTAATAAAAGCATATCCGATCTGGGGCTGGGGAAATGGATTCCAAATTGACAAGGCGCCTTAGCCAATCAGTGTTGTGCCAGTTTGGTGGATAATGAAAAAAAGTGACATCCCCAAGAAAAAAATCAGCAGTGGCAAATAAAGCAGAGATGTATTCTGTTTAACGTAGAACACTTCATAGAGAAGGATGCTAATATATTTGAGTGTATATGTGTGTATGTGTATGCATATATGTATTTATATAAAATGTCAAAGTAGATCCTTTGGTAATGGATCTTCCGGTAATGTCCAAGTTCTTACGTCTCCCTATGTTGGTTGCACTTGAATCTACACGTAATATTCAAAAGTTCCTTTCCTTTAAGTGTAATTAAGAAATTGAGAGACAGCCACAGTGTCGTCTCAATATAGCTCTAATGTAACCACCTAACCCACTAACCTAACTAGGTCAAAAATGTCTAGTTTGCAAGAAAGAAAGTAGGTGAAACTACAGTCTTTGTGCTGTGTTCCAGATGTTTGAAACTCCTTTTAAGCAATTTGGTGTAAAGGAAACAGTTGCCATTCTGGAACAAAAATGCCTGAAGAGTTGAAAGTCCTATTAACAGCTTAGTTCTGCTGAAAGTCTTGCTATTTAAATGCTTTTTTTTTTTTTTTTTTTTTTTCATTAGTTTCACTTTTTTTTTTCCTCTGTCTTTTGCAGTAGTTTCCCAATTGCAGTAGCCTGGTCCTGCTTTCGTTCCCACAAAAGTATTTTGTCTGAAATCAGGAAATAACTTGCCCTCATTAATTTTAGACTTTTAAAGCCACGGTAAGCAACAAGCTTTTTTTTTTTTTTTTTTTTTTTTTTTTTTTTTTTTTTTTTTTTTCATAAAACTTTTGCAGCCTGATGCTTTTACTTAAGCATGACTTCGACTCAGCAGGAGATTCAGGACCTAGGAACAAAATATTGACTATATATATGCCTATTTAAAAAGGGAAAGAACATTGGGAGTCCTTGGATTTTTTTTAGAAGCGAAGTCCTATTGTTAAAAGGTCCTCACTTACAAATTTCCTTGGCTCTCATCCAAAAGAAAGGATAAATATTCCGGAAAACTGTTCTTTCCTTGATTGGTTGTGTGGCTGAATGTTTACAGCTTGAAAGATTCTGTACATGTGTGGTCGTTTTGGGTATTTCGTTCTCTTGTTTTCCTTCCCCCCTGCCTGCAAACAATAGGGTGAAAACAAATCCTCAAAACTGACCACTTTATTTAAAAGAGTTCTCTTTGCCTCACTTGCATCTGATTTCCTCTTTTAAAGGAACGGCCGCTGGAGGTCAGAATGGAAGTTTACGATCACCCCTTCAACCACTCAAGTGGCTGGCATCTTAAAAATTCAGGTATGTTTACCCATGTTGTTTTCTTAATTAAAGACTTAATATGGGGAAACCCTACCAAAGAGGATAAAATTATCAAGGGAGTCTGAGGCCAGTGTCTTAAATATTAAGAGGAATTGAGGTCCCAAATAAAGCAGAGTAGAGAGTTCAGTGTGTTTAGCCACTTAATTGTGTATGCATCTAATCCTTTCAAGTAAGTACTTAGTATGCTGATTTTGATGACCTTGGCTGGGCCCTCCTTCAGCTTCCTGTGCCGTGAGCCAGTGGGAAGTAGCATTCCCATTTGCACAGATGCTTCTTGAGAGTAGGTGTTTTCTGATGTAGGGCTACTGATTTTATTCATTTATTTTTAAGTGATAGTAATAGTCTTTACTGTACTATTCATCCTACTGTTTAGAAGGATGGGAACCTTTGGTTTTAGTTATTCCATTATCTGAAACTTTTCAACCCAAATTTCCTTCATTCAGAACTTGCCCCCTCTATCAACTTTAGAGCATTCCGAAAGGAGACGGTGTCCAAGCAGGAATGCAAAAATCTTGAGACCAAAGAAAGGGTGACTATCATGTGGGAGGCGGCAGAATTAGACTTCCTGGTCAGATTCCCTGGAATGTGTACACATTCTGCATGAGTTTATTAGAACAGTAGGAATAGGTGTGGCTTTCAGCATTATATTATCTCAGAAGAGTGTGGTACTTACCAGGCACAGAGTCAAGTCTGTTATCCTACTCTGTAAGGACAAACTGTGCAACAGCAGAGTGTTCTACTAAAAGTGAAGCCTCCCTGATGCTTGACACACTCACACTGTGCCGGGAAAACAACTGATAGCTGTCCTGGCTTGAAATACTACCTGGTGGATAGTTTTATTGTCGTCCTTCCTTGGCCTTTCCGAAGAAGTTCTCTTCATAAACATCATCCTTCTTGGCTTGGTCTGAAGCCAGACCTAGTGTTACAGAAGGATGTCACTGTGAGGAATGCATGTACAGAGCTGTTGCTTATCATATTTCCTTAAAAGGAACAACATGTCTCAGAAATGGATTTGACTTTTCATCCCTGTTCCTCCTGAGTATATTCACTAAGACGGTGACTCAGTGAGACACGTGAGATCTGCACTGGTGCCGACTTTCGAGCACAAGGCAGGTTGGACTCTCTGCAGGGGATTCTGATTGGGTTGGAGGGGGGATTGGACTTCTTAGTCCTACCGTTTCCTTGGGAGATCTGAGTTTTGTACTGAGTGAGCACACCTTACCTCAGAGGCTTCTTTGTTTGAGATGCTATTTAAGGCATATCGGTATGGAAAGGTATCCATGGAATCCACAGCTTCTTCACTATCTTCCTTCGAAGATATTTAAATATCTTAAATACACTTATATTTAAATATATAATTTTTCATATTCCTACATGTTATTTTTTGTAAAACTTAACATTTTTTTTGTCTACTTTTGTGTAGGTTCACTATTATGAAGATGGTAATGTTCAGCTAGTGAGCCATAAAGACATACAGGATTCTTTAACAGTGTCCGTAAGTAAACTTTTGAGACCTTACTGTGTATGTCAAAGTGGCTTTTTAATTTTGAAAAAGAAGCGGGGCTTAAAAAAAATCAGAAATTTGAGGGCAGGTTTGCTCTTCATGAATGGAAATCACTGTTTTAATTTCTATGAAATATTATGTAATATTGTATATAACTTGATATGTAGTATTAATGCTCCTACCTGGCATGTAGTCACTGAAGGAAAAAGTCAAATGTCTGAAGCATTTGAAAATTAATTTAATGTGGGCTTGCATGTGGCTTGTATAAGTTAAATTAACTTTGACTGTCAAGTTGAAATCAGCTTGCTTTCTGCACTTTGGTTGTACGTGTTTATTCCCAGTAGTCTCCAGAGTGACCTGTACAGTTGCGTTTTGAATGTGGAGTTAGAGTTGCACCTACTCGTTAAAATAGCGCAGGCTGCCGGAGCCAGCCCGGAGCGCCAGCCCGGAGCCAGAGCACCGACGCGCTGGACATAGTGAAGCCGCAGCAAGTGTTCCCTGGCCTTGCTCTCCGTCGGGAGCTGGAGCTGAGCCTCCTGCCTTCAGCAATACAAAGAGCCCTTTCAGAGCTGCCTCAGCTTGAGAAGCATGACACACTTTGCATTTAAGGGTTATTATTACTATTTTCAGTTTCTTTCCAAAAGGGATGTTTTAGTGATGAGGAGTAGATAGTGTTTGGAAATAGTCACAGATGCATCCTTTAAGAGTAGATAATGTTGCACCATGAACAGCTATTACTTTGGAGGTAATATTCCTCTTGCTTAGGAGATCATATTTATAAACAGTAATATTTCCTGTTGGAAATACTACTTGAATAAAGCTTAAGCAAGCGAGGTTAAACTGACAAAGAGAAATTTGAAAAGCAAATGGTAGAAGCATTTCTAGCTTCATGACTAGTAATGACCAGATCATCAATAAAGAACGTTGTTCTTTAATATAAAGCAAGGCTTGTTAGCTTTTCATTTGCAGTAGCAGCATGAGGAATGGGGGGAGTGTGGTACCAAGTGATAACACTTCTGGAGATGTAGACATAAAATTACTTCTGACCCCAAAGGAGAGGGGTCTGTTTAGTCCTTCATTCAACCAACATTTGCTTTGGGGAAATTACTTGGGAAGTTCCCCTTTCAGTAGCTTTTGCTTCATTTTCGTATTAGAAGTAGCCTAGTCCAGTTCTGCCATTTAAAGGGCAGAAGAACAATGAGTAGAAAAACATTTTTTTCTTAAGTTTCTATCTATCTCCTGATGGGACAAAAGCCATGATGTCGCTGGTTAGCAATGTACAACCTTGGACCTCCACCTCAAGGGGAGCAAAGGCAGCACAGAATCTTACATCACATAAAAGGACTGGTAGATAAAAAGGGCCCCCAAACTTGTCCTTTCTTTGTGTGGCAGTTTTCTGTCCGCAGCGAGCACGTAACCAACATAAATAACGAGTTCTCTTGCTGATGCAGCCATGAGGTTGTTTTATGCCGCTGGTCTGCACCTTCCCCTGTTTCTGCTGTCCAGGAGCAGTCTCAGAGCTGTCAGGTGCAGTTTGACAGAATCTTTACTTCAATTTAAGTTGAAGCTACCATGGTCTTCCCCGGGTTATTCAATCCAGTCTCTTTTCTTGCATGCACTAGTATTTTGTTATTGGTGACTTAAACTTAAAACACTAATCTTGAAGGCCTGAGGGGACCCCATGGGACCTGCCTGCTGGCAGCAGGTTCAGGAGGAGCGGGCTGTTAGGAAGGTCTCCAGCACCCGGTTGAGAGTTCTGAAATTCCTGACACCTCTCATGTTACTGACTCTTCTTTCAGGCTGACTTGTCTGCAGATTTGACTTAGTGGGTCTCTGGGGCTTAAAAACCAATCAAACCAAAAATACACTGACAAGCTCAAGGATGAGGCCTCAAACCAAGATCTTGTTGGTCAGGATCAGATTCTGGAATAGGGTGAATTGCCTGGTTTTTGCAAGACATGCTTGTAGATATGTTTAGAAGACCAGATATATAACCTTGAGCTATACAGCCTTGATTCATTTGCCAGATGCAAAAAACATTTCACTTGACCAAATGTTATTTTGTGAAGCCTTTTTGTTTGCTTTTTGTGCTGTGTACTATTTGGTTAACTGAATTGCTTGAAGTTTTTCTGAAATTGTAGTGAAGTTATGACATGGATAATGTTAGGGTCTGTGCTTTACATGTTCTTAGAGATTTGCGTGTGGTGTGATACTTGCAAACACAGTTTTCTTTACAGAATTCAGTTTATTTACTCAAACCAAACATAGTATTTTTAATCAAGCTATTTTTAAAGAGCTTCGTGGTAATCTTTATGCTCTTTGCAGTTGGACTGTTTTGATTTATATTTATTTGATTTATATTGATTTTATAATGCATATATGTAATATGTATATTTGCTACCATTTAATAGATCTGTTAGCTTGCTGCATGTAAATAAACCAATACTGCTTTGTACTTGGTAGATTTGCCTCCTCATAATTTTAGTTTCTACTCTGAACCAGTGCAACAATGAAGTGTAATTCGGATGTAACAACAAAGTACGTGGCATGTGTATTTTGGGGGTATATTTGGGTTAACTGTTTTTAGCCCTGAATTGGTCAAGTATTCCCATGGAGTCTAACTGACATCTGCCATACTTACAAGGGAAAAACATAAGTCAGTCTTCGTAGAGTCACGCTGTACATCAGGCCTAATTCAGATGCTCTTTTTTTTCTAGAATGAAGCCCAGACAGCAAAGGAATTTATAAAAATCGTAGAGGCTGCAGAAAATGAGTATCAGGTGAGTTGGAAACAAGTATTATATCCTTTCTCATGTGTAAAAGAACACTACATACTTAACCAAAGCTAGTAGTCTGTATGTAATGAGCAGATGTAATTAATTTACTGAAGTAGGAAATCTGGCTTTTTGTTGGTGAAAAAAAACACTAGCCGCTTCAGCTTATTTTGTGAAACTTATATTAAGATATTGTAGTTGTTTACAAATACAGATAGATTACATGTTGCTGTTAACTGTCTCCTCCTTCTCCAGACTGGTGTTTGCACTCACCTGCTCACCTTTGCATTAGAAGGTTTCTTTGAGAGAAAAAAGTGCATCTCTGCAGTGCCTAGCGTGATCAGATGTCAGTGTGTTTGATCTGAGTTTTACTGTGTTCCTTAAATGGGATTTTTACATACATTTTGTTCACAGGATACCCTAAAATAGTTTTGTTACTTATGTCTCTAAGCATTATTCATTTCAGTTGCTCGTTTTAAAATCAGAAAAGTGTAACTATCCTAGATATGCTCTGTAGAAGTACCTTTGTGTTCCCTTAGGCCATGCTAAGTTTCAGACACAGAATAATTTGTCAGTTTAAAAAAAAAAAAAAAAATCTTTAGCAAAATTTTACTAAATATACAGCACATGCTTTATATTTATGTTTATGCTGTGTTTTGGGCCCACTACCATTCCCGCGGGGGGGGGGAAACGGTGGAAGACTTCGGTGTGTGGAATTAATAGAGCTAACTGACCAGCACATGTTCATGTTGTTGATTAACACATAGTCATTTGTTGAAACACACCTTGTTTAGAGACAGATCTATTGCATCTGTCTTACTGCAACTTTCTTCACACACTTTTGTCCTAGCTAATAGTTTACTTTCGTAACTGATGTTAATGTAGCATATTTTTAATAAACCTGTTTTTAAGAGCTATCAGGCGATGTAGCCACTTGTTATGTAACGTGCTAGTTCTGGTCTTCACGTATATTTTTGTTTTGTGTGACTTTGCCTGTGTTTAACAGACTGCTATCAGTGAGAACTATCAGACTATGTCGGACACTACTTTCAAGGCCTTACGTCGACAGTTGCCAGTTACCCGCACCAAGATTGACTGGAACAAGATTCTTAGCTATAAGATTGGAAAAGAGATGCAGAATGCTTAAAATGAACGTTGCATGACTGGATCATTTTAGTGTCCTTGTATAAAAATAAAAATTATTGCAAAAAGTATTTGGAACTGTCGAATCACCCAGTCAGCATGGGCTTTTGCCATTGAAAATCACTGTAAGTAGTTTGGTTAGAGCACAAAGCTTAGCTAATTGACCTTTTCTCTCTCTCTCTCTCTCTCTCTCTCTCTCTCTCTCTCTCTCTCTCTCTCTCTCTCCTTTTTCTGTCTTTTCAGAGGGTTGCAACTTCAGTATAGCTGAATACCTTCCTTTAGAGTTTCTGTTGTACCTTTATTTTTTTATAATGAAGAGACCATGCCTTTAGTTTTCAATTACAAAGAACAGTTTCAAAAATATTTTTGCGTACAGTAACCCTTTCTCTTGCTTCCATGTGAAATGGACCCAAAAACTTCCTTTAAGAGATCATTAGTATGCATTACTAGGTCAAGCCCAACCTGGAGTTAGCCATAGGTACCCTTGAAATCATCTGTCCTTTCATGGTATGTAAAACTGGGGAAAGCATTTTCTATATTGTTTAAACCTTTCAGAATACTTATTTAGCTAGCTCCATGTTAACTAAACCTTTTTTTTTTTTTTAAGGGCAAGGTCTAATGCTGTTTTAAGATTTTGAAATTAAATAAAAATACTTACTTCAGAACTGCATTTAATGTTTTGTTCCTGGTAATTACTTAAATGAGCTCAGATTCCATCTGCCCTTGAGTTTTTTACCGTGAAGCCACAAATGTATTATAACAAGGCATATTGTAATATATATAATCCTGTACTCTTACCATGTCTGTCAGTTTATTTTTTTCTTGGATTGAAATGTACTAAAACTCAATGTGACATTAAAATGCAAATTTTCTATTTATTTGAGTATCAAATTGCTTCCTGATAAAGCCTATTTTGTGATGTTTATATATGTTTTTGAAATGCTGCTTAAAGCAGCCACGAACTTTCGGCCTGTTGGCTGTAATAGCATATTTTCAGTGTTTCGGGAGATTGTAGTATCATCATCCACTCTTTCCCCATCTCTATTTAAGAAGCATCTATGTATAGAAGTCAACTTAAAATTTGTAGCTCATGAGTTCATATTGGCTACAGAGAATGGAAGAAACTACAAGACCAGAAATAACAAAATTGTCTGGAGAATACGTTCCCTGTCTGATATATCTGGTATTGAAAAGGGACTTTGGGCTTTTAAGAGCACAGACAAAATCCTTCATAGATACCAGTTTTAGTTGAGTGAAAACATACATTACAAGATGTTACCTAATGATATGCTCTGATGGTAAATTAAAGAGCTTTTTTTTTATGTATTGGGAAGGTAGGTATTTGTGCAGACTTATAAAATAGTGAAGCTCATACATAGGGCTTGTGTATCTTTGTTTACAGCATGAGCCAATTAATCACCTTTCATTGTAATCACAGCACAGCAAGAGAAAGAATCTAGTAGATTGAGTAGAAAATGTATACACACAAAGTAGCCTACGTTTTAAATTTTAATAGCAATACCCCTATATTTTGTTCTTCAATGTTTTTGTATAAAGGAGCAGAGAATGAACTGAAGTTCTTTATATTGCTGCTGCTACGTGCAGTGCAGACTGTGCGGCAGAGGAGTGGGCTCTGCCCTGCCACGTTCTTCCCGGAGAGTTGCCCTCTTAGCAGTCTTCCTGTATGAGCTATGGTACCACGCAGCCGTTGTCCCTTAGAAGAAGCCTTCTAGAAGCTCTGTGTAGGCTCGTAGAGGATCCCGAATCGCTGCCCAGTCAGTCTGTCCAGCTTTATTGAGATCGAAATACAAACCTTGGTGGCGGTGGTTTCTTCAGCATACTTAAAGGAGACGGTGAATTGGACAGTTGTGAGAATTGCTGGTGGGCAACAGTGGTGCAAGTAACTATTCTAGCTGTTAGAATAGTCTGTTTTTGCCTGTGACCGGATCAGCACTGGCTGCAAGTCAGAATGCTATTTTTCTTACCTGCAACAAAAAGCTAATTTTAAATATATTCCTAATAAAGAGGTATTTTTACCACAAAGAGCTCTATTGTTGTGTTTCCCTTGATGCTCATTCAGTCCCTGGATAGTCTAAACCCTTATCTTCAGAGAGTAGCATCCTGCAGGCTCAGTTCTGCCAGTAGGATGACATAAATAGGTTTGTATTGCTAATGGATTTTTCTTGTTAATTTTTGGTCTGCAAGCCAGTTCTACACCTTAAGCTTCAGATTTATTAAGTTACAGCTTAAAAAAAAAAAAAAAAAAAAAAGCCACTTACATGTAAATCAAGTATTTTGCTACTTTTAAACAGCATATTATATCAAACTTGTGGCATTGACTCTTCAGATGAAGTTGACCTGAGTTTATCAGTTGAGGTACATGGTAGACTTGGACGTTCTCGACTGCTTTCAAATTTTCTGGATGTCACTTGTACTACTTTTATTTCTACCCCTACTCCCTCTAAGGTGAAGAACTTCAGAGCTTGTTTAGTAGGCTTTAGGGTATTTTGTGTAGGTAAAGCACTTTCTCTGAGAATTTTTGCTGTGGCAAGTGTCTTAATGTGAATTAATATTTATTATATTCTATTTTAAAATATAAAGATGAACTTTGTATTGTGGAATGTTGATGTACTAGACCTTATGACTTGTAATATGGACTTGTAAAATGCTTGTGTGTATGAAATGTATTGACTCTTACGCATCTCGGTGCCCCCTTTTTTACTAGTTAATTTTTAACTTATATGCAAGTAAATAATCTCTGAACATCTGGAACAGGAGTTGTGCTTCTGCCCTCAAGTTCTCCCGAGCAGCCCCTTTTTGAATGTCCATCTGAAAATCCACACTGGAGATAGAGCCAGATGGGACGCGGTCGTGTTGGTTGCCTGGTTGCTGCTCGTGTGCCGCACGCGGGAAGCAGTGCTCCCCGCTGATGTGGTCAGAACACTAGGACACAATTCCCAGGTAATGAGCAAGTGGTTACTCAGCCCCAGGGTTGAATCTGTTGTATGAGATTAAACATGGTGATAGAGGCCTTCTCTTTAGGGGAGGGCTCCAGATAGATTTACCCCACTGTGGTAGTCTGTGTGGTTTTGGAGTAAATTCTTCTCTCATCCCCCCTTACCCTATATTGGTTTGGCTCCCTGAGCAGGTTTTGGACATTTGGTCAGTTGAAGTCATTTCCTTTTGGAGAACTCACCTGGAGCCCGCCCTAGGCGAGCACCAGATGTGCTCCAGCTCCCAATGACCGTGCGCATCCATAGCAGTGATTACTCCCTCAGACAGCTGGAAGAACCACATGTGTGTTGAGGGTGGCTGGAGGGCTGGGCTGAACGCAGCCTTCATCAACACGCTGCACGGCTGGCTGCAGTGTAGGTGTAAGGTTGAACGTAACTGCTCTGTTCTGTGCATTCACTCCTCTTGTACCCAGTTCCTTGCTGATACAGACACAGCTTCTGCCACGTTCATTTACTGGGAAGACTGAAACTGTGCTTCCTCTGGTGCAACTGTAAACTAGGTTTAGATTAAACTTAGACTTTGTTCATAAACATGAAGTGTCCATTTTTGTGTGACAGTGTCAACTCTCTAATCCATCTGACCTTGCTGCAGAAAGAAGAAATTTGTTTCCAGGTAAAACACATGCACGTTGCAGTATACTCCCATGGCTAAGGCAAAAGAGCAGTGAGAGCTGGCTGTGCTTTTATCCTCCTCTTAAAGAAAAAAGAAAAAAAATGAAATGAAAAAAGACAAGACTCAGCTGTAAATTTCCTTCTTAGTGAGCTCCTCAGCTGCTGTCTTTGTCTCTCTTGTAAGTGGAATTGCCCAGTATCTTATGATGCATGTACAAGGGAAGATAAAGCAGTAATATTGGCCTTAAGGGATGTATTTTGTAAATAAGACTTTGCTTTCCATCTTTCCTTCCAGCTCAACAAGAACTGTACAGGTATGGATCAGTTGAGGTGTTTTATTCCTCTTTGCTACAGAGCAGCACGTAGGACTCGAGGTCTGAGTAGCTCTTGTTTGGAATAACTTAACAAACATTTTGGACAACTTTGATCTTAAGGGATTGTGAATATTCTTGCACAAGTAGTACTTGGGTGGTTTGGCGCTTGGAGGGGATCATTCTATTTAAGGCTTTACTGAACTGTGCCTGGTATATTTTTTTCATGCCAAGTATATGCAAAGTATAGTTTCTGCAGTGACCAGTGACAGAACTTAAAATGCTTTTAATGCTTTCTTTTTCTCCACTAAGCAGTTTGTTGCTACGTAACTCGGAGCCGGGGCGGCTCTTCAGGGGCACCGGAGGGCGGTAACGCGGCGGCCGCACTCGGGCGAGTGCTCGGCCTCCCCTGCCCAGGGGACTGTCCCTTACTCCTTAGGAGGCGACGGCTTTTGCGGTAGCAGCTGGTCCCGCATGGTGCGTCTGCCCCTGGGGCCCTTTTCTTTGACTGTGGAGGAGAGAGCTGAAGGCCTGTCTGGAAAAATGCTCTTACACAGTGGGCTAAAAGGAGGCGAGTCTGTCTCTTCCTTTATGAAGAAAGTGTTTGTGCTCCTAACTAAAATATCACAACCACAAGCTCTCCAGCGGAGGAAATGTGTCTGAATTTCATCTTCTCATGATGTCATGAATTTTGAGTAGTGGTGTTTGTTTGTTTGTTTTGTATATTCTCCCTTGGTACTTCACTTTGAGATAAGAATTGCTGGAATTGGCCTTTAGCTTAAAGGCTGCAGAGTCTGAAGAAATCTTCAAATACAGAAAAACCATTGCAACGAAAATGGAAGCAACTCACTCCATATGCTCATAGTGAGAGTAAAAACGCCTTAATATGCAGCAAGGAAGATTTAACTTTTCCTAATCTCTAGCAAATACTAAAGTCGCTGAAGCCCTCAAGGGGCTTGGACAGGAGGAAAAACTCCGTCGCTGGCTGGCTTTTTGCAGGGCAGATCCTTTTCTCTCCACCAAGGCCGGCTGAGATGCGGATGGGCTGGGGAAGGAGGCGGTGCAGGGTGAGGGGCTGGGTCGCTGCGGTTTCTCGGGGGGCCGAGGTTCGAGCGGTGCGCCGCTCCTCTGTGGCGGCGCTGGTCCCACGCTGTGGCGCAAGCAGCCGCCTAGGAGGCGCCCGGGTCTAGATGGATTCAGGGGCTTCCTGGCTGTGGAGGTGCCAGAAGGGCCAGGCAGGCAGCCAGGGGCCTCAGGGCAGGCCTTGGATTTGGGATACCACCATCCTGCCTTTCCCCAGGCACGGCAACATCGCTAGCTATCGGCTAATAGCCAAAGAGCAGCGGAACAGTAGGAGGTACAGGAAGGTGCTCTACTGCGCTCTTCCTAAAGAAGCCAAGGGGCCGAGCGCTTCCACTGAGCTACGTCTCCTGTTGCAGCCTGGCAAGTGAGAGCCTGACACTGCAGCCCTGAGGAGGTGGATCAGTTCCCTCAAAACCCAGGATCTCTTTGGGAAGCGCAGCTCTCCTCGCGGAGCCCGGCAGAGCCGCCGACACGGCAGCGGGGCCCTCTGCGGCCTGCGCGCGCAGCGGCCTCCCCGGGCCTCCCTCCCCGTTCGGCACGCTCTGTCTTCGCCCAGTGAAAACTGGATTAAGTTGAAAGTTGCTTCAGAAAGTTGCTGAAGTTACTGCCCCACGGACCTCTGTACTTGCGTGTTGCCCTGGCGCCTGGTTTTCTTAAGCATCTGTTGACCTAACAATGTGCGTTATTTTTCATGCAACTTGGCAACTGGGAAGGAGGCTTGGAAAAAGAAGTAAGCTAATTACAAAACAAGTGTTCAAAAGGTAAGCAGACTTTTTGAAACATTTTTTTAGTTTTGCTGGGACACTTCAGATTAATATTGACATAAGCAACTGAAATAAAAGGCTGAACTTCCGAGAGCCGTCACTAGTTTTAGAACTTTCTCCTTGCTAGTTAGTTTGTTGCCTTCTCTCTTCTACCAAGAGGCTGCATTGTTTAACCAGCTGTTAGATGGCAGGATATTGGAAAACTTTGCACTTCTTTCAGGGTAAATACAAGAGCTTGAGGCAGCTAAACTATAGTGGAAGCAGCAAGAAAAAGCAGCTAGAAATCAAGACTCAGAAATTCAGATATTTGATTAGAAGAACTCTGAATAGTCTGATTAAAAAGCTTGAAATCCTTGAAAGCAAATGTTTATTATTTTTAGATTTTTCTCCCATGGTGTGACAGGATCAACTGCATCTCAGCCAGTTTTTGATGGAGACGAGGATCTGCCCTGCACAAAGCCAGCTAGTGACTGAGAGTTTTTTGTCCTGTCCAAGTCCCTTTAGGGCTTCAGTGCCTTTAGTATTAGCTATAAATTAGGTAAAGTTAAATCTTCCTTGCTGCATATTAAGACCTTTTTACTCTCACTATGCGCATACAGAGTAAATTGCTTCCATTTTCTTTGCAACAGTTTTGCTGTATTTGAAGACTCTTCAGATTCTGCAGCTTTTAGGCTAAGGCTTGATCTTATTTCAAAGTGAAGTACCAATGGGGGAGTATACAAAAATCTATAATAAAAGAGGCGGGGGGGGGGCAGCAGACCAGGAACATGCAAGCAAGTTTCTGTCTTCCTTTCTAAAAATGGCTTGAGCAGAAGCTCGAAGTGAAAAAGCGAAATTATTTTTTGAGGGAAAACGCCCAGAAAGGGCAGGGTGCCCTAAGGGCAGGAATTGAAAGCCGCTCGGCCCAGGACCCTGTGTGCCACCTGTGCGCAGCGCGCCGGGCCGCTCGCTGCTCCGGGCCGTGGGAACGGGAACGGGAGCGTGAGGTGCCTTTCCGAAAACTCGTGCGCGCCGAGGAAGGAGAAGGAGCCGGCGGGAGCGGAAGCGGCCAACAATACCTAGGCTCTCCTCGCAGACGTGCTCTGTGTGAAACTCCGCGCTGAGCCCTCCTGAAGGAGCCCGGGCGCTGAGCGCAGCCGCTCGGCCCGGAGCCTGGGCGTGCGCCCGGCCGGCGCTGCCTCTGCCCGCAGGGAAGGCCGCAGCCCTGCGGCCCGGCAGCCGCGGGGACCGGCTCTTCCCACGCAGCCGCAGCTCGCGGGATTCAGCATTTTGCTGGCGTTTAATGTTCCTTTCATTCGCCCTTTGTTATGGGCCTGCTGATGTTCCCCTCTTAGGGCACTGGAGGGATACATCTTGTGAGAAACCCAGAATGTCATTTGTAGAAGTCCTTGCTATTGTAAACTGAGGTCGGACTGCGGTTTAGTAAGTGTCGTGTAATAGGTGTGAACAGATCTCTGTGTGTGTTTAATCTGAGACACAAAAGAGATCCTGTATTAGTGGCTATATTAGTGTTAATTGTTTTTGCATCACAGCTTGCAAAGGAGGCTATGAAAAAAAAAAGTCTATTAATCTGTGAAGTACTTAGATCATGTAGTGATAGACCATCAGGAAATAATTAGGGCTGTATATATAGTAGGTTTTGAATAATAGGTAGTAAACTGGGACATGGGATGCTTGTTGAGGAGCGAGACTGAAAATATCATATGGTGCTGTTCAGTACAAAAAAAAAAAAAAAAACTTATTCAGGGCAAGTTAGTGGGGAGGTGTGAGAAACCTCCTACTGTGTTTCCTGGGTCTGCAAACAGCCCCTCGCTGCCACGTACATAACCATGTCAGCTGAGGCTATGTGCATCGTGCTGGCCTATGCAATAAATTCAGAGCTGCGTGCTAAGCAATAGTAAGTGAGCTGCAATTTGTGACAGAGGAACTTTGGGCTGTACCAACACTAGTGCTCAGGACATAAAATAGAATCCTGTGCTGTACAAACCAGGTGAGACTCTTGCATTACTGGGTTGTTTTGGAGTCTTCAGAACAGAAAGGAAATACAAAAAATGTTATTTAAATGTTATTTTAAAAGTGTATAAAAAATGTCATTTAAAAGTGTATCTGTGTAGTGGAATTCAGCCATGTGGGTATGAGTTTGGCTAAAAAGCCTGGAACCTATTATAGTAACGGAGGAGAAAAGAGGTATGAATTATTCAGATCAGTTTTGAGAGCGGAGGCATACAGTTAAATTAGTGAAAGAAAATTATCCTCCTTTAAAGCATGCTTCAGGTAAACAGCACGAGTATCCAGCTTTAACGTAAGGCACGAGGTTGGCAGCAGCAGTTAATCCTGAGCTTTGATGTCGCATCTTGGGTAGCCGAGATGCCTGCCGCAGTGGAAAACGTTACCTGTCTCCTTCCTAGAGACCCCTCCTGCCTGTGCAGGGGCAAAGGCGGTTCGCAGGACCTGCCAGTTCTTCCAAAGGGGCCCAAGAAGGCTCTGGAGACAGGACTACATCTCCGCAGTCACCGCTGAGGTGGGACACGTTGCTCTGGTGGTTGCGCTCCTGCTTCATCAGCATTTAGAAAATGGATTGGCTTAAGAACTCCAGTTTTAGCCTTTGAAATGTCTCTTTCACTGCCAGACCACTTTTACTCAAGAAATGGCTAGTTTTCCCGCTCAGTAATGGACTAAATCACAGTACCTTCTGTTATTTTCGAGCTTTCTATTTAGGCAGAAATTACTGGATGAATTGACTCATTACACACAAGACACGTTCCTCCTTTTCCACAGTATTATAACCTAAACACAGTGAGGTGAATGTAATTTGGGATAGTGGCTTCGTCGTTATTAAAAGAGGAGGCAGGATGGATGAATGAAAAGGAGCTTGGAAAAGGTTTTGGAATACAAGAATGGCTGCTGCATGGAAAGGAGACCTCAACCAGCAGCAATACGACAGCCCACACAAGAGCCTGGAAGGCGAGGGAGGGATAAGGCAGGGTGAGGTGAAGCTGACCTGTAAGTAAGATCATCTGGAAGCTCGAATTTAAAGACAAAAGCTAATGGTGGCTTTTTATTACCATGGAAAGAGGATAGGAATAGCAAGGTCTGCAGGGAGAGATTTTTCTCAGCAAAGACATGTTGGGTGGATGTGAAGGGCGGAGGCAAGCAGGCCATGCAGGAAGGAGTTGCATCAGATGAGGCAAAAAGATATCCTGCTATTTAATTTTGAAATGATTTAGTAAGATATTGGCTCAGCAGCCAAATCTCATTGTAATGTAAGGAAATTGAGCATGGCATTTGAATGCTACCTGCTTAGATTATGGGAGATGAGCTTCTGGTCTGCCTGCAGTCAAAGCTATTCTTATCCTTGGTAATACTTGCCAGCTTCGAGCAGCAATAATTATCTGTACAGGACCCAGCACTGTGACTCTTCTGATTCCTTAGTCTACACTTAGTCTACACTTCTGAAGACTAAGTAAAGTGAAAATGTCAGCGAATACCTGTGTTCCTACTTACAATTAGTGAAGACAAATCGGTGATTGACAAATGTGAGGGGAAAGTAATCTGTGTTCGTTAATTTTGAATTTCAGAGATCTTTTTTCACTCTATTAAAAAGATTTGCTTATTAAATACAGTTACAATGCCCAGCAAGCTGAGAACCCCTCTTGACATCGTATTTCTTAAGGAAAGGAACACAAGCTATTGAAAGATCAGAAAAGTCGAAGTCTTTTCCACCTTCTGTAGCTCCGAATTTTTCTCAGGAAAGCAAAGCAGCTTTGCGATTTGGCTCCAGTCCAAGGCATGGATGTGGGAAGCGGCTCCGTTGTCCTTCTCCTCAACCTGGGGGGCTGGGGGAGGGAGAAGGCGGTGCTGCTTCCCCGCCAGCCTTTTAGCCATCTGTCCCTGCCTCCCTCTTTCTCCCACAACCTCGTTTGCCTCCCGTGACGTCCAGAACATGTGTGCGGGCAGATGCCAAATTCTGACTCGCCAAGAGCTTGTTTCTGACCGGCTGCCAACCTTGCAGCTTTCAGTATTTCCTTGTGAATCCTAAGCACGTACAACCTTACACAGATACTGATGTGGCTTTGTGCACCACCTGATTTTATTACGCATATTCATAAAATACTTCAATGAATATGTGTGCCACCCTATTATATAGAGAAAAAATATGTGGAAGTGCTACTGGAGGATATTCCGGTGGAGTTTTTCAAAAACATTTCAGTATGCCTCAGCTAATGTGCTTATGTTGGGGAGGGAGAATTATGCCCTGCACTGACTTCTAATTATGCTTATATTCAGTGTGGAATTCCTAAAAGAGGGAAAGGAAAACTGGTGATTTTTTTTTTTTTTGCTTGATTTGATATTTATTTTTTGTTCTGCTTGAGGTTTATTTTTAACAATGCCTGAAAGACTGTTCTGATTTGCACTTATCTATTTGATAGCTCCTTTCTTTGCAGTGCGTTTACATTGACATCCTAGTTCACAGAAATGGAATTGGCTCTGACTCAGCTAACATGATATGCCTCAACTGAGAGCAGATCTCCGTGTGTGTTTAATCTGAGACACATGTCTGCTTTTATTCAGACTTGGGGATGTCTCAAAAGGGCCGAGCAAGGTACCCCATGAACCTTCCTCCAGGGCTTTCAGCCGATGAGCAGGCATTTATTTCACAGCTGTTACTGCTTTCAGTCCAGGCTGCCATCTCCAGTTCATCCCTGATACTGTCAAATATCTGTCTGCGCATGTTTAAGTATACAATATATACATATGTTTAATATGTATGCTAGGTGTGTATGTATGTGTCTACATATATGTATACATGTCAATATGTAGCTAGGTCAAGAGGTCTCAGGAGTGAAACTGCTTCTCAGGATTTACTTGCTAACCAGAAACGAGTGTCAGCTCTGGCTCTTCTGAACCAGGCAGACCCTGTAGCTAGGGCTCCAAGGGTATTAAAGGCCTGGGAAAAGTTACTGATCTCCTAATTGTTCAGGCAGAAGATACTGAAACTGAACTGTGTTATTTTAAATAACTAAAAAACTCATTACCTTGGATCCTGAACCCTAAAAGCAGGTGTTGAAACTACTTTTGTTTTTTAGCAGTAACATCCTACTTGCCAGGACCAAAGGACAACAGTAAAGCTGACAACTTCACTGTACCCAATATTTAGCAATTGTCATTGCTTCTACTTCCTGGTTTAATTTAGCAAGTCATCCACAGTTGTATGAGAAACTAAGAGCTCTGAACTTGATTTATGGAAAATAAATTAGTAGTGTTTGCATTCATAGGCTATTTTGAGGTAGGAATTGGGATATTTGGGAAGCTGTAAAAAAAAGGGAATTTAGTGTAAAAAAGTAGCAGTAATGTGTAATGTTATATTCCATTATGTCCTGATTGAGCAAGGTATGTAGTGCCTTGAGCTACGTGAAACTTAATAAAACCATATTTCTATATAAAGCTGAACAGCTTCTTTTTTCACAAGTAAGATATGCATTTGAAGACTTTGTGTTGAGATTTGGCCCCGTTTTCCAACAGAATTGAAAGAGGAGAGGCGATTTGCTTTAAACAGAATGTTATTTGCAACTTGTCCTGAACGTGTGTGTAGGCACTACCTTCCCAGGCACAACAGAGATTTCACTTGCCACATGGGTGCACAAAGCTGGTCGTGATTCAGAAACATCCTCATGGGTAATTCCTGTTCACCTCCTGCCTCCTTTTGGACACATATTTTTTTGTTACTGTTTTGTTTTAGTACACAGTGAGGAGTCTGTTGGAGCATCCTACTGAAGCTTTAGATCCTTTGCTTAAACACTATATGCTCACTGCAAAAATACTGGAGCTTGGTGAGTAAAAAGCAAAAAATCACTGCAAAATATTGGTAACTCCCCAGATCCCAGGGGAGAAGAAACAGTGGTACTTAAAAGAAAGCATGAAATTAATAAACGCATTATTTCAGTGGGCACAGTTCACAGTGTTTTGATCTTCAAGTCTTATACCAACTATAAAGAAAATACAGCTGAAGAAACCAACGCAGTCAGTTCCAGTCTTTGGAGACTGGAAACCAATTTCCACATGGCTTAATAGAAGGAGAAGTTTTTAACAAAATTTTAACAAAAAATTAACAAAACAGTATTTCTAATAACACCATCTGTCTTTCATGTCCAAAAAAAATCATACATAGGTCTCTAATATTGGCAATAATCTCAAAACACGTGTAGGTGTATGTGTTATAAAACGCGTAGGGGAAGTTTAGGGATTTTTTTTTTTCTTTTTAATCAATATTTAAAAGAAAGTGCTATGAATGTTTTAATTTGGGTAAGTGCAGTATGGCATAATGTATTTTTTTCAGATGTAATTTTTTTTTTTTAAAACACCTTTTAAGTGGAAAGGGAAGCTTGAATAGTTGAAACATGTTTTCCTTTCTATGTAGTTTGGCTATTAATGTCTGTTTAACAGTTAATTTGAAAATGCCATTTGTATATTAGAAGTTTTGTGATTTATTATGGGAGTATTTTCTCTCTCTCAGTCTTGCACCATTATTCTGGTATTATCCCTTAAGCAGAAAATAGCATTGCTCTCTTCAAATGTCTGAGACATAAAGCCAGCATTGCAAGTATATCCGTGAGTGCCACTGCAGAGTTTGAAAGAATAAATGTATGATTCTTTGTGTCTTTGATTGTGTCTTGTTTATGTAAGACTGCATAAATTTGTAATCAGCTCAACTACAGATTTATTTTGGTGTAACATCTTGCCTTTAGATATTGTAAGCATTCTGGAAAAGTTGTATTTACTATGTCATATGTATGATGCCATTTTCCTAGATATCAGTTTGAAAAATTCCATGGGATTTTTTGTTCTATTAGTATCGCCTATTAGTACTAGCTCTTTCTTAAGACATTGAAAAGCGGCGTCACACTCCCAACATTGTAGAAAGAGGATTATGCTTCACCTAAACTTTGCTAGTAAGACACGTGTTTCTCTTGTCATAATATTTTGAAGTGAGTAGATTCGCAGTTGAGGACTCCACTGGGCACAGTGCACTCAAATACACCTAGGGTAACAAGGAAAAAACCGTCATTTTACGGCTCTAATATCACCAAAATAAGACACTGCAAGACGGTTTAGCAAATAAAACGTGAACAAGAGCAGTGCCCCACACGCACTTTCCGGTGCTGAAGCTCTGCTGCGGCGCGGAAACCGGCGCTCGAGTTCTGCTTCCAGCCCCAGCGCCGCAGCTGGGGGCTGCCGCCCGAGGCGGCCGCAGGGCGCGGGCCGCGCTCCC
>VZSV01000004.1:14666234-14693703 GCA_013398735.1 Nothocercus julius
ACAAGCCTACCAATATGGTAGTTAACACCTTGGCTTGCTTGTGAAATAACCCTGGTCTGTCATGTGCGTCTCTGCCAACCAGCAATCCAACAATATTTAGTGTGGTTCTTACACCATGTGCTGCAAGGTTCTGTATGACACTGCTGTCATTACACTGGACAGGATTTTTTGTAATGTGAGATTTCTGTTATTTCCCAGGCCAGGCAGGAAGGGCGCCTGTCCCCTGCTCCGGGAGTGATGACTGGTGCTTCCACTTTCACTGTGTGCTGCGAGCTGGGGACAGGCTCTGTGGAGGGAGGGAGCAAAACTTCTGGAGAAGCTTCATGGTGTCTGCCTGAAGGGCAAGGGTTTGCCATGCAGGAGGGCACTAATGGGTGATGTTGCAGAAGCGCCTCTGAGAGCAGTATAGAGAGCACAGACTGGCCAACTGCCTGCAGGCTCTGAAGATCTTTAGATGGAAACCACATTAGAGCTCGTGGGGAAACTGTTGCCCACAGTGCAGGAGGCACTCGGAGGCTCACTGAGCTCTCTGCTGTTGACATTTTCTAAGCAGCTCTGCAGGCTGTGGAGAAAGGATTTGGGCAATTTTGGGGTGGAACTGGAAAGAGAAATGTTTTTGCTTTGAGTGTAGGAGAAAATAGATGAGACTTAGAAAGGTGAAAACTTTTCTCAGGTTTTGCACTGACCCCAGTGCTTGAAGACAGCAGCCTCTGTTAAAGATCCCTCACAACTTCTCACGCTGCCCTGGGAATTTTGGGAAGGGACACTAGCCCCCCATTCCCCAGGCTGGGTTTCACTTTCCTAAACTACCTTGTGCCTTGAGATCATGAGACCAAGCACGCTGCTTATGTTTAGGCAGCATCTTTAAAACGTGAGAATCTTAAATTTCTGTTCACGCTTTTTTGTTTTGGAAATAACTTCCACTGCCAAAGAAGTGAAAAAGGATGTTTCATATTTCCCAGGAGAACTGTAAGCTTCTCAAAAGAATGACTTACGCATGCAGTTTCTTGGTATCTAATGGCTATTTTATGTAAAGACTAAGTTCTGGCTGCTCGGAGTACACTGGATCTCTTGGCCTGGTGTGTAGGGGTGCAAAGGTACTATAGGGTCTGGATCTCTCTTCAGTCAGCTAGATCATGAGCGTGTTTGCTGCTGTGACAAGGTTGCAGCAGGAAGCCCAGATAGGCCTCCTAAAGAGAGGAGGTTTTACCCTTCCCTTCTTGGAGTCAGGGAATGCCTGATCCCGGAGATCAGTTGGTGCGGCTGCTGGGGTAAAACGGCATGCAGGGAGAATCACAAAGTATTTCTAGCAGAGCTGCCCATGGAATGATGCTTGGAGCTTCCGGGAGCCAGGAGACAGGCAGGCAAGACAAAAACCATAGCTGGCTGCTGCAGAAGCAGTGAAATTACCCCCCAAATCACCAGCAGCCGTATGGATTTATTTTCTTGGGAAAGTAGATTAAACAAGGGTGTTTTTCAGTATTAACTATATGCAAAATTATGTATCATAAGAGGATGAAAAGTTTTGTTTTTTGCCAACAGCGTATTAATTCCTTTGTCAAATAAAACAAGGACTTTCTTGACAAGGTCATATTTTTCTCTGAGATCACTGATGCCTCAGTCTGAGGAAATTCAGAATATCTTTGAATTGTTTTACAACAACGGCAAGTAAGCAAATCCATTTCCTGACTATTTTCAAGACAATAGTAAAAAGCATCATAACTATTTGAAAATATAAAACATTTGTTTCTGAACTACTATATAGCTCTTGTAATATGTAATACTCTTGTAATATGTAATATGTAATAATAAGAAAAATCCCTCATATAGGAGGATATGAAATAAAAGATTAAAATGATCTTTCTTTAGAAGTTCCAGAATTACATGAAAAGATTTCTCTCGTTAGGCTTGATGTCATGGACTTGTCCAGTCATGTCATCATGGCATGATTTTTTTTTTTTCATTAACCTATAATGTAGAGTTACTTTGTTCTAGTAGGGCTACAAAACAGTTCTTTTTAAGTGTTGTTTGTTTGTTTCTTTTAGTGATGGCAGAGAAGGGATGGCAAAAACATGCTTTTAGTGGCTTCTAACCAGCAATTTTTAATGTACTAAAACCTATTTATTATACACTCTTAAACCTAGCTCAATATAATTGTTAATGAGGAGTCTTAATTTTGCAAAAGTTACTGTTTATTGAAGCTTTCAGGGTAAAATATTCCTCACAAGTACCTGTGTATACGCTTCAATAGCTTTGCAGTAGCAGGAGCTGTGTGGCGTTGTGCTTTCAGATCCATGTGTCCTGTTTCACTAAAGCTTGTTAACTTTATTGTATCTCTTCTTACCTAAAATGAAGTGCTAGAATATTTTTCTTGCCTGAATGGACTTAGGCAGATTCAGAAGCCTGAAAAACTTTTAATCTGTTTAGGTTAAATTTCAATTTAAAGTTAATTCTAAAAGTATTGCAAAGACAAAAAAAAAAAAAAAAACCTAATAGTATGATTTTAGAAAGAAAGAAGAAATGGCAACACTTAAACAATTTCGTGGAAATTTGCATGTTGATGTTCCTTTATTTGCACTCAGGGGACATCTGGCTGAGATGGAAGTTTTGATCAGGAGGTTGGAAAGAAGGAGGAAATCTGTGCTGGAAGAGGTTTAAGACTTTGGGATAGACTGGACACGCAGTTGTGTGGCAATTTAGGAGAGGCTTAAAGCAGAGGATACAGAGCGAGGAGAGGAGTGGGGAGGTTTTAATGTGGGTTGCAGAAGAGGAGGCACTTGGCTGTTCTCTGGAGCTCTGCAGGGCAGGAAAGGGCGTTACGGGGAGGCAAACACGAGCACTGGTGCTCTAGGTGTGGGGCAGGTCTTGGTGGTTCGGATCTGAGCCTGGCTGTGGTCAGGTAGGTCTGGGCCAGGAGGAAGAAGCAACCCTCAGGCCATACCCAGGTGCTCCAGTTCACACTGTGGCTTGGGAGCCAAGCTCTGGGTACACAATACCAAGTCTTGATCGGTTTCCATTCCTAGTGGATGGTTTACCCCTTGGTGCAACTTTTTGCAATGAGGACACTCCGCGCTATCGTCATCTGGTGGGTTTTATTTGGTTTATTTTTGCCATTTTTATTGTGTGATGTAGTAGCCCCTATTATCATAAACTAGTGAATTACTGTGCTTTAAGCAGGCTATATTAGTGACAGCTGAAAACACGCATCATGACAAAAAACAGATTTTAAAGGCAATAAGTGCATCACCTCCAGCTTTTAACCATGAAATGAGCCCTTCAGGGAGTTCCTGCCATAGGGACATCTCCTGGGTCTGTGGCTCTCTGCAGGTAAATCTAGCCTTTGCTGCAGAGCTGAGCTCTTACCACCGCTATTGCAAGTAAAATTTCCAGCTCCTTTTGACCTCCACACGGAGTGTGCAGCATATGTCTCTGGAACAGCGCTGTGTGCGTCAGCACATGGAATTATCAAAGGACGCGTAGGGCGCATTTCAACAAGTGTTGCTATCATCTTGCCTGGGTTTTATCTTTTATGCTATTCTAGAACAAAATAAATACACTGGTATTTCTGTAAGTTACTCTTAGCTTAAAAAATGTGTTTAAACTGATACTAGCTCAAGCCAGCAAATGATAGTGAAAACTGGTGAAGGGTTAGTTGATGATGAAATATAAATTCATTTTTGTTTTTCCTTTGTGTGTGTTTGCAATGCAGAACTATATTTTGAACCAAGTGATTTTTCGCTTGTTTGTTTTTGGGGGTGGATTATATTCTGTAAAATAAATTGTACCAGTAAGGAACAATTATTGCGTGCAATGAAAACAAGGTTCCAGAAGAAAATTGACACTCTATGCACAGATGTGTAAGAAAGATACTTGGAATAAGGGACACTTTGAGAGTATGATTAGGACTTTCCATTGAGTGACTGGCACCTGGCACTGTGCTGGGGACTTCCATAGTTAGACACTTGATATCACATATCCTTTGGTTATGGATAATACTTAATCTCTTGGATTTTTCCATACTTATAATGTGTTATAAAGTTATTTTTGTGCCAAATTCACTCATCCAAATAACAGAAAGAAACTTAGTGAAGCCTTAAAGTCTATTTTTACTGATTTATAGACAGGTGGTGTGGTACAGATCAGAGAGGTGCCATACTGGACCGTGCTCATGCAATGTACTGTTTCCAGTAGTGTTTGATGTGAGCTGAAGTAATCTGTAAATACAGTAGTCTGTAAATTTTTTCAAAAAAAATTTTTTTTCTCAATCCTCTTTAGAACTGTTGTGAAAAAGTTACAACTCTGTGTAACAAGATACACTTTTCATGCTGTTTTACTTGAATTCCAGATCGGAGGATGGAAGGAGACACATATCCTATAGAGAATGCCCGTGCAGTGGCTATAGGTGGTGCAAAGCCAACCCTGTCAACTAAATGCTGCAGGGAGAGTCGTTCCTCAGGCTGGGGGTTTTGTTCTGCCGAGAAACAAGCCATGTTCCATGGATAAGTGGATATCCATGGATATCCACTAAGGATAAGTGGTGTCAGACACTACTCTGCTGTAATGTAAACAGGGCCAGAGGCTGAAGTGGATAAATAGTAGTGACTGACAACAAGTAAGAGTGAGCAGAGTCTCTAGTGATGTGAAGGCTCATAAGTATCATGAAGCATCAGCAAGAGAGACACAGGCCTTCTGATCGCCCTAGGCAGGTTGGCCTGAGGACAGTCCACATACGTGTCCTTACTGCAAACCAAACCTCTCCTCTCTGGTTAGACAAGTGCCTGTGTAGCTTTAAATAAACAGACCAAGTATGTCCAAAGGGTGACAAACTCTCTGATTTGATGAAAGGGATTTGTCTGCATGTTTAAAAGAGGTGGAAGGAGAATGTCTCCAGGTGACAAGGGAGACTTTCTCTTTGGCGGAGCCACTCTTCCTGTTTCTTACCTGTTTTGTGTATTTGCAGTCTCTGGTCTGAGCATAACGTTCCTGTTTTTATGCGGAAGTTGCTAGGCTCTGTATGCTGTCTCATGCTGAACATAAGCCCTTCAGTCTTTTATGATGCTGGACCCAGAAAGGTGACACAGTGCTTCTGAGTATCGTGACACTGTTAAATCAGTGGTGTAACAGAGAGCTGTGCAGCTGTGCCGGGGTAGGAGTGATGCTCTCAGTTCAGCACTTCCTTGCCAGGTGACTTGATTCTGCTGAAGTCTGGGACCTGCTCTGTGGGAACTTGAGTCTGTGGCAGAAGTCACCATTACAGATGGTTTTGAAGTATTGCCAAGTTTCAGCAAAGTTTCCTTTGCTGCACTGTCCTGAAAACCCATAGGCACCCAGGGGCTTCATCTACCTGTGTGCAGCCACCTGCAGGCAAGCTGCTCGAGGCTGACTCTGTGTATAGTCACCAAGGAGACATGGGCATGGCTGGGGTTAGTGGCGTTGACAACACCTGATTTGGAAAAATCAATGCTTTCTAACTGTACTTGGTAGCACTTATGACCAATGCTGTGGAAGTGGAAACCCGAAGCCTCTGCCTGCCCATCTGCATCCTGTCCTCAGCACGGCTGGAGTGCAGAGCCCTGCAGCTCCCAGCACCCTTGCCAAAGGAGAGCCTTGGCAGCAGAGGTAAGCAGAGGCGAGCCTGGGCGCTATGGTCTGCTTGTGGGGAAGCCCACTTGTATCACAGTTCCTTGGAAACTTAAATAGTGTCAGTAGCTGATGGTTTAGCTGGCGCTCATTCTCATGTCCCTTCAGAATCGTGGTTCTACCATGATATTAATACAGTGATGGTCACTGGGCAGAATGTGAAGGCAGCAGTTGCTAAGATTTCTTTGTATTTTGGCCCCTGGACTTCTGCAGTGTGAGCTGTGAACTCCTAAGTGTAAAAGGTCTTCAGTACTTTCAAAGTGGAGTTCCCACATAAAGTTGGACTTGGGAGTTTGTGCAGTGTTCCATTTTGGCTGGCATTTGGCAGGAAGGACCTTGATGCCACTGAATCTCCCATGCGGAGGGCAGATGACCCCACCTTTTCCAATACTATTTTCCTCTGATTGTATAAAGCAGCCTGCTGTTAGCATGACTAAACACCTCGAGACTTCTCCAGTGCTTTGTTTAGGAAAACATTTCCAAGGTGTTTATGAAATTTGAAAGCCGAGTTCTAAAAGCAAGTGAGACTTTGCTTTTAACATCATTAAATGCTTTGATGGAAGTTTCCTTATCACCTTAACATTTGTTCCTCAAATTGGGCCTTTCCCAGATAAATCTTTTTTAGTTGGAGAACACTGAGATTGTTGAAATTTCAGAAGAGGTTTTATGGTTGAATATGTAGCAAATGACGCTGCTTTGCCCAGGTTTTGTGCCCTGAGCCTACAGCCTTAGCCATACTGAGGGACTTCTCTGTCTTCACACAAAGGGACTTCTAACATTGATCAGCCCAGCAATTGGATTTAGTCCAGGTGTGTCTTGCATACTGTTGAGTCTAAGAAGCTCCTCTTTCTCAGGGAAAGCTTTTGTTGATCAAGCTAATTCAAACATTTACTTTTTTTTTTTTTTGTGGTTAAGATTTTTCTTTTCCCTAAGTGAAAAACTTTCTTCTCCAGTCAGCTAGACAGGCACTGAATGGAAGCTGAGGGGCACAGACAGAAACAAAGGCTGGGGCACTACTGAAATGCTGTGTTTTGGGAAATCTGAATACCTGAACTGAACAGATTTTTATTCTATGGAACTAGTGAACCAGCTTTCAGTGGAGCTGGTTTCCTGACTGACGACAACTGGATTGTATTAAGGTTGCGATGTCAACTTGGCCAGTGTTATATGCACAGGTATCTATCTAGGAAAAAAAAAAATCTAATTAAAAGTTTTTCCTATGGATATAATTTTTATATCTGTTAAGGCATATGTTCAACAGGGCACTGTCTTTTCCAGTAGCAGCCTTTATAGCTTCTCTAATTATTTGCTTTCACAAAGCACACAGGATAACTTCTTGTCTCCTCTCCTTCTGCTAAGCTAGGTCTGCTGGCTGGTTCCAAGGTGCTGAGCGGGGACTCGCATGTGTGCACACAAACACACCATGTTCACGTGAACTTTGTTTCCTTTGGGAAGCCCAGCTAAACACTGCAGACACCTTCCAGTGCTTTGTAGGGGTTCCCTCATCACACTATAAGTCCTTCGTAATTTTACCCATGTGTACAATGAAATCGTTGCTTTAATTGTTATAATGTCAGATTTAATGTTCTTATTATGTTTACTCAGACTGAGATATAATTTGATTTTCCTCTCCTACCAACTTTTAGCTATACAATTTTGACTTCAGATCAATGATATTAATATGAATAATAATGCTATGTGGGCAATGTTTCCTACTATTCCAATTTTTCTCCACTTTTTTTTAAACATATAAGTTACATTTTTTTTTTTTCTAGGGCAAGCATCTTCTTTCTGATGTCAGTTTACATGCAGTTTATTCAAGCAGGCCATAGAGTTGCATAAAAAATGCTGTTTGTTTTTAATAGCTTTTTAATTTGTTATCCATGTCAAGGTGTTCATGTATTTGAGACCTTCATATGTGCAGTCCTTCAGGACAAATCCTGCTTTTAGGATACCAAAAAAATAAGAAGTTCAGGTATTTCCCTCAGTGTTCCCTCAAAATAAACACACTTCTGCTATTTTAAAATGAATTTAAATGCTTAATTATTTAAATGTATTTAATTTAACCATAATACTTATTGCTTATTACCTTTGTTTTCTCACTCAAGAAGTGGTGGGTTCTGCTGGCATATTTTTCAGATGCAGTAGTGGCCCTGCTGCATCACGGAATTGCCTGTATTGTCTTTGGGACAAACACTGCTCCAGAGTTCAGTGAAGTCTTTACCTGCTCTGTTGAGAGTTAGGGTTTGATGTTGCTGAAAAGATAAAACATTTCATCTGATCTGAAATGTGATTTGCACTCGGTGATTACATTGTTTTCCTGAGTCGGTAACTCTCCACATACTCGCAGATAAACAGTTCTAAGATTGGAAACGTATTTCTGTCGTGTTGCTTTCGGTTACTTCATCCTGTGTGTTCGGGTAGTGCCCAGGGGCTAGAGCAGGGGACCTAGCTCCTGTGGTGCTTGCTTTAAAGGCTCTGCTCATGTCCCTAGCATTGGGCTCTGCGCTCCTGCTCTCTAGTGACACGATGAGCTCAAGGCTGGATTTCCACCAAAGCTGGTGCAAACACTGAAGTAATATTCTTCCCATATAACTTCGTATGTGCGAAGCTCTTCAGCGTTTCATAACTGCTGCAGCTTCCTCTCCCTTAGGTGTGTTGCTGAAAGGTGTCCTGGGAGGCACAGGGCACAAAGAGCTTCCCCTGTTAACTAGCTGAGCGTCTCCCTCAGAGCTGCCCTAATGAGTGCCTTGCACTGTCGTGTGTGCAGCAAGCTTGAAGCTAAGACCTTTTTTTTTCTCCTAATTGAAGTTGAAAGACAGTGCAATAACTTCATAATTAGCTATTATAGCTCACTGTATCTCCTGGAGAGAGCATTCTGTCTTTTGAAGTTTAACTCTCAGCTAATGACGAATGCAGGTGTAAAAAGACTTTTAGATGGCAGAATTAAGTACTCGTTCTTTGGTCCTTCTTGTCATTTGTGTGTGCATGTGTAGGTTTGCTCAAAATATGTAATTTTATAGGTAAAAGATGATGCAGAAGTAGAATTTGTTGTATTAAACAGAATCCAAATATAAACAATATAAACAACACAGCAATATATCAAAATTCAGTTAAAGAAGAAATAATCAAAAAGCAAACAAAACAGTCCTGCAGTCAATTAATCAACCTGGTCTAAGGAAATCCTCTTTATATGTTGCGCAGAATAAAGGCTTTGACTTCTCTTGTGCCAGCTCACTCCTTCCCTTGCAAATGGAACAGGAAAGCTGGTGTCTGCTGAGAGGGAATGCTTGTGGAAAACCGCTACCAGAAGGGAATAAGAGTTGTCTGCAAGGAGAACACAAAATTCAGAGGACTTCAAGATGACCAGTTACTCAGGGTTATTTTCCACTGCCCTGTGAGTGGAAAATGGCATTTTAGACATGTCTTGTCATTATATTAATTTCCTTACAATGAAACATTGTTCTCCTTTGCTTTTATTTCCATGTTATCCAAGCCGGTGGACTTGTGGGACCTTTTCCAAACAGGCCCTTCCACGGAGCTACTGCCTGGGAAGCCGCCCATCCTCGGGGCTTCCTTCCCACCCGCCATGTGCGATAGCCCCTCTCTGGGCGATGGCCCCCAGGGCCTGACGTGGAGAGGAGCCACCTCAGAGCCCGGGCTCCCTTCGGTGAGGGAGATGGGAACCCTGCTTGCAAACTGCCTTGCGGGCGTTTGACTTGGCTTGGTAGCATCGCTGTAGGCTTTGCTTGTTGTGGGGGATGTTCTTAATGTAAGCGCATGATCCTGTGAGATAAGAATCTGAAGTTTTGCTCTTACTGTAGTTTCTCCCTAATTTGTTCATCATTTCAGCTTTTTTTTCATCAGTAGTATTTGATAAAGTTCATTAAAAGTTGGTAAAGTTGAGAATTGAGCTAGAAGAAGTGTAAAATCGAGGACCTCTAGCTTAGAAATAAGTGCTATTTCTCTTCACTGTTTTCTAGTGCCTGAAAAAGGCCTTGCAGTATTTTATTTGGTTGCTGCCCATATAGATCAATAGTTTGTATCAGCTGTTGCCAGAGACGACAAAGCTATAGAAGCTGAAGATCTCCACATCATGCGTGACTGCAAGCCTAGAGGCTTTCCACACTTTCAAGTGGGAAATAGCACTCCTGGAGGCAAAATAAATTCCTTTTGGCAGTTCCCAAATCATCTGGTTTACTACACAGTCACTTAGGGATTACCAATAGCACCAAAAATGCCTTAAATAAAACTTCACTGCCCTTATGGAATAGGCAGCTTAGAGAATAAGGCACAGTTTAAAGAAAAATCCTTTCCTGTCTTTGAAGATGATGGAGATTATCCTCTCCTCTCCCTCTCGAGACTTGACTGTTTGGGGTCAGGTTCCTTACCGTAGTGGGAGGTTGGTTCCCCTCTCAAGATGAGTGTGTCATTCCAATAGATTTAATGGATTCATTTTTCTTTCCCACAGTTTCTACTGTGGAAATGGAGCATTAAGCTCAAAATGAAATATTTCTCTAGTGACAAGAGAGAATAACGATTTCTGTTTTAATGGATCAGCATAAAGAATGTATCTAAGTATACCTCTATTAGTAGGTCACAATTTCCTGCTTGCAGTTTTCCTTGAGAGAAATTGTTCTCTATATCAGAAATTCCTATCTGTACAAAATTTTATTACTGTGATTTAGAGACACACATCCAAGCAAAATAAAACGCATTTTTTTGGTAATAAATTCTAGAATCACAGAATAGCTGGGAGTTGGAAAGTGCCGTGAAGACGAGCTGGTCCATCCTGTGGCTCTGCTAGAGCCAGTTGCGCAGGACCCTGTTCACATAGCTCTTGAGTATTTCCAAGGAGGGATCCTGGCGGCCTGCTCCAGTGCGCAGTCGCCCGCACAGGTTCAGGTGGGTGGGTTTGCTTGAGGTCAGGAGGATTTCCTGTGTTAGATTTGTGCCCTTTGGCTCTCATCCTGTCACTGGCCCCCACTGAGAAGTCCCAGGCTCTGTCCCCTTTATACCCTTCCTATAAACTTCCATTAGATCTCCCATTGAGGGGGGATATAGAGGCAATAGCTGCTTGAAGAGTAGTGGTGATTGGGGGCACATCCTTTTTTCCTGCAAATGTGAGTAGTGTAGCAGAGCTTTGAATACTGTATATATTTGTTGCCGTAATAATTTCATGCTTGCCTGCAGAGAAATGTGTTGAAGTTAATACTGTAAGTGAATCTCTTACTTGAACTGTCTTGTGCATATTGTGAGCAAACCATAACAATGCTGAGATTTACATGAGCTACCATCTGACACTTTCTATGCACTAATTTACATTATCTGGAGAGCTGTGTAAGATAAACTATCATATGAACAGATTACCCATCTTTGTAGAATAAACCACTGGCAAAGCTCAAACTAGAAAACATTAATTTTTAATTTTACTTGCCAGCTAAATCTAACTATAAGATTATGTTCCTACAAAAACAGTAAATAGGAAACAGGTTTTAATCCTTTCTGTAAGTCATTTCACTGAGTGTTTTGGATAGACTTTTTAAGGAATTTCAGAGGAAGTCTTTCAGTAGTCTCTCAAGGGTCAGTTTCTCTACAGTGCAAAAATAATGTTAATGAAATAGATTATAATGAAATTATGAAATAGATTATTGTGAAATATCAGATACCAGACTATGAAACCCAGACACCGCATGGGTCGTTTGGACTTTTCAACAAAATCAGTGTGTCAGTGTCCTGGGAACTGTGTGATACCTAAAGGATGTCCTTGGAAGGCTCTCTGCTTTTGCACCTTGATTAGAAACAGTACTGTGGAAAGCTAAAATTTTCTCGTCAGTGCAAAAATTATTCTTAAGCCATTGCATGTTAACACCAGGAGTTTTGTTCCAGCAATTTGTGCTTAAAGGTGCTAGGAGCTATCGGTAACCGAAGGCAGCGTTGACAGGTCTGGATTGTCAGAATAACTGGTTCTGCCCTCTGAATAGCAGAACTTGTGTCCTTGAAAGAGGATCCTTGTCAGAGGTTTTGTGCCACTTCCTTTAGAGCTTTATGGTCGCAGAAATTTGGATGTGGTTCTGGTACCACAGGTACATGACTGCGAATATTTATAATCATTGAACAGGTTACTTATCACCTAAGGGTTGATTTGAGTCTCAGTGCCATCTCAGTGCCAAGTGTTCCACCTGCCAATGAAGAGAATAGATAAAAGCTGCCTGTTACAGAGCATGTTATGAGATGTCTCCCTCCAGGATACGGGCCATGTTCCGGAGATGAAATACACTGAAGTGTTCCCGACGGCGGGTGCTGACTGTTCTCGTGCTGGGTGCCGGATACAGTCAGTGAAGGGGCAGAAAGCAGCCACGGAGAGCGGTTTGCCCCCACAGCGGTCACTGCTGGAGGAGCCCAGCGTGCACGGTGGGTGCCCCTCAGCACTCTGCAGCAGAACGAGGAGGACAAGGAGCAGATCAGGCTCTGTAGAGCCTCTCTACAAAGAGAGGGAGGGAGAAGACGAGTAGAGGGCTGCCTCCTTCCTCACTGTGGCTGTGGCCGGGGGTGTAGAAGGTCCATTCTGACACCGCTGGGCACAACCACATCTGCGTTCCCTCTCCCAGGAACTGAGGAGCTGGCGATGAGGATTGGGGCTGGGGTTGCCCTTGGCTTTCCCGCATGCCGCGGTGTCCCCGGCTGTTGGCTTGGAGGTGCTGCAGCCCCTGGGCATGTTGGGGTCCTCCTGTGGAAGATGCTGCAAGGGCAAAATGTTGATGCCAGCCTGCTGATTACAGCAACATTACATATCTTACCAATAATAGAAGAATCTTCAGCAAACAGAGCAGTAGGAGTGGTTGATAATGGTTAATCTCCAAAGACCAGAAATTAGTTTGTTTTTAATTTTTGTTTTTGTAAAGTACCTTATTTAAAGGACGTGTGCTTCCTTTCTTCTTCTCCACAGCCTATGTTTTTCAGTATTTGCTGCCTTTGTAACTTCATCTATTTGTTCAGTGAGACTTTTTTTTTTTTTTTTAATGTTCCGATTTTTGACTCCTCCAGACAGCTCTGCTTATAGATGACTCCTAATGTCTGCTATCATCTCACTGAACCATCAGCTCACTGCTTCGCTGCTCTTGAAGGCACCAGACGTGAGCTGGACTCCCCCGCCCCAACCTCCTTTTGTCTGCAGCAGGATGGGAAGGAGGCAGCTTTGCTCTTTGTTTCTACCCTTTAACATTTTTTAATTACTGAGTCTCAGGCAAAAATGCACTCAAATTCAAAAACAGTCTTGCAGGGACTAAGAAATACTCAATTTAGTTGGTTTACAAGAATAAAGAAAAATAAAGGAAAATATATTTTGGTTGCTAGGATGCCTTTATATTATGGAGATCAGCGTAGTTGTGAGGATGTTTATTTTGAGTATGTGACTCCTTTCATGTGCTTAAATGTTTGCAATGGTGTATTTGACAATAGGTGTAAGTAAATTAAACAAATGAGTAGCACTTTGATGTCAAAATGTGTACAGCGGTCCATGATTTGAATCTGTCTTTGAAGGAAAAATATCAAGAGTTGGTGATAGAAATTCATGGTTATTCTTTATTGAAAATGCCATACATAGTGTTTTACTGGGACATTTGTCCCCGAAATTTATTCTGCACGATGTGTTTGCGAAGAAACACTTTGCATCTTGTGTAGCTGAGAAGTGTGAATTCAACACGGAAATTCTAGTGCTGGCGTTAAACCACGGATGAGGATTTTATCATCGCAGAGGGAAATGTGTGTCTGGTCCTTTGTCCTCTGCATTTTGTGACAAAGGAATTCCCGTTTGAATCGCTGTGCTCGGCTCAAGCCCCCTGTGAGCCGCTGGTTAACAGCAGTCAGTCCTTGCAGTGTCCTGACGTCATCCAGCGTGTGCATAAGCCCCGCTATTGTCTTACCCGGAGCAGCGCTGGGGATTGCGGTATCTGGTGGCTGCTACCTATTTATGCCTCCCTGTATCACGGGAGGGACGCCAGCCTTCCCTTATCTCTTGGATTTAAACCAGAAGCTCCTGTCTTTCGCTTCTTGAAGAAGGACCTTTGCTTTGATCGCGAGGAAAAGCTGTCTGCAGCGGAGGGGCGAGGAGAGGAGAGCCTGGCAGCTCGGAGAGCTCGGACTGCATTGTCTGGCTCCATGACCCCTGCTGCGTAGCAGCCTCATCCCTACTTCATACGCTCCCTCTCTCTTCCACTCTTGTTTCTTCTTTTTTTAAAAAGCAGCATCTGGGGCCAGCCATGTTTGGCACCGAATCTTCATGTAAGTAATTGCATCCCACTTCCATCCTTTTTCTGTTTGGTGTGGGGCTTGTTAGCTTAGCGCTTGCTTCCCCATTGCGGTAGGTTGTTCGCTAAGAGCAGCGGCTCTGCGCTGTTTACAAAGGGGCTAAAGGTGCTGGAGAGGATGCGTCTGTGTCCTCCGCGGGCGCATCCTTGAGGCCAGGGGCAAGTCAGCTTAGAGCTGTCAGCATCGCTGAATCCAGGCCACTGAGAGATGCAGAGAAAGAGGCAGTTTCACTCGACTGTGTTAATTGATAAGATCGCATCTGTCAGTGATCTCTAGCTGCAAACCCTGTAATGAATGCACTGCTCGGAGAATACGGGCGACGTGTGAGGGACGGGGAGAGTGCTGCAGCGTTAGGTGGGTAAGCGCCAAAGAAGGATTGAATCTGAGGGAAAACACCATCTCATTGCCTTCATTTTTGTTCCTTTGAGAAAGGAGGCTCTCCTGAGATCCCTCTTGTGACTGGAGAATACAAAATTAAATTGGTTCTGTAGAAACCTAAATATGGGGTGAGAAATTCAAAATAATTTATTTGTAGCCTTTGAGCCAGAAAATGTAACTGAGTCTGCTACATAAAAGCTGTGTAGATGTAAGTCACTGCAAAGGAGCTGGGTTGGCTTCAATGGGAAGAACAACCAGTTACCTGGCAAATCTGGCCGAGGATGAAGATGGAGGGTTCGTGTGGAGATGATGCCTCTGGTGACAATGCAGCTGTAGAGAGTGTTATCCGGTGCCTGAAAAATACAAAACCTTTGTTTCACCCTATGTTTTATGTACAGCAGTGCTCTGTGTTGAAAACATTTCTCAATTGAATATGAATGAGTGGCTTTTCAGGAGCGTTCCCGCATGCAGTGCAGTGTAATGTCCTCATGTAGCTACTTTGGAAACCTTTTTGTGGCTTGGCTGCTAAGGAGAAGTGGTCAGAGTAGTCCGAGCTGTCAAAACCTTCGTGCTCCCAAAGGGTTAACGTGTCCTGTCGCTTCCCCGTGGCAGCTGCCCACCTCGTTGAACACAGCCAGGGCTCAAGGTCGCACAGAAGAAAAACAACATTTGCTTTTAGATTTGTTTTGTTCCCAGACTCATTTTTCAAACATTGTTTTAAGCACTTTTGAAGATGTCGGTCAGTGGAGTATGATTAGGAATTCTGAATACTGTAGTTGCATCTGGTTTTGCCACGTCCAGATATATGAGGTACAGTTTGTGAACATAAGGATGTATGTCTGTGTATGTAAAATGCATATGAACAGGCTTTAGGATAAAATTAGCCTTGTACCTAGTATCCTCCTGCAGTGAGTAAGTGCTGCATGCTTGCAAAGGCACGAGTATTGGGCACGGTTCGTTTTCGTGGCCCTTTCCTGTTCTGTGGGGTGTATCAGCACGGGCTTGCTTGTCACACACGGCTTGTAGCTAAAGTCACCAGTGCGCTAACTGGTTGGTACCAACAGCTGCGGGTGCTTTTGTTTCCATGGTTCCCACAGATCTGAATTTAGAGTAGGGAGACGGGAGCTTTTACATAAGCTGGTTCAGCAGGAAGGTCCAGAGGTGCTGTTTGTCTTTGAAACGGGTTCAAGCACAGGATGAGCCCTTGCTGCACACCCAGCACAGGTTGTGGCCTTCGGAGCGGGGCTGTGTGCTCACTCTGTGTCCAACTGCTCCCGCCGCTGCCCTCCGTGGGGACGTGGCACAGGGGCCTCCTGCCAGAGCAGCCCTGAAGAAACTGCGGCTCATGTCTGGCCTGGATGGGAGCTCCTGGCACCCGCTCCAGGATCCTGACTCATATTATTCACATTATTCTTCATGTATCTTACATGGCTGACAGGGCAGGGTAGCCCTTATGTAACCAGCTTGGTCATACTGTAATGCAGAATACTAGTATTTGAGAAACCTGTACTTTTTTCTTTTAAAGCTTTATTCAGTTGAGATAAGGGCTTTTTGGTTTCCTCCAGCTCCATCCTTTCCTCCTTTGTATTCCAGTAAGCAAATGACAGCAGTGTCACTGTCTAATTGTTTATATTGCTGTCTTGATAGAACAGTTTTGGGTCAAACAGACTTTCATGACGTTAAAATAAATTAAAGATTCAGTATCATTTAATCCTTGAAATCACTACAGAAGCTATTTCTGTAGTTGTTCAAAAAGCATGAAATGGGCATATTATTACTACTATTTTTTTAATCTATCTGCTTCCACTTAGTATTTAGGAATTATATCTTTTAATTTTCTTATGCTTCTCTCCAGCAAAGAAAGAAGAAAAAGAGTAAACATGAAACATATCTTCTTTTATTTGATAAACACTTAATGGAAACATACTTTACATGTCAAATTAACCTTCATTCAGCATTTTTTTACCAGAAGGCAGAAGGATAGTATGCGGGCAGTGGGGGGAGAGCCAGCACGCGCTGATCGCATCCTGGAAGTGGGAAAGACAAACACAGGCAGAGCCAGCTGGTGGGGAAGAAGATGGTGCCCAGCGCACGGAGCTGCCAACGCAAAGACCTTATTAGCTAGGAAGGAAAATGCAACGTGGAAATTCTGTTCGATGCACGTGCAAATGTTAAACAGCCGTACTGTGACTTCTGTAAAGTCAGTGTTTTCCATTGGTCATGTGTCCTTTTCTTAATACCTGTGAGAGACACCGACTCTTGAGGCTGTTCTTCCTTTTGCTGATTTTCTGTGCTGATTCCCATGTAGGCATGCCACTAAATGTGGTGCCATGGTGATATACACACACACACACACACACACACACACACACACACACACACACACACATATATATATGTATATCTCCACAGACAGCAGGGGTATCAACCTGTCTATCTCATGTCACCTCCCTAGCTGATTTGACAGACTTGCCTTAGCTGTTTCACATTCTGTAGAAGGTAGAATTTGATTGATTAAACAATTGTGTTGAAAGTAAGTCTTTTTCAACATGAAATGTTGATTCTGTGATTCTGTGAATGCAGTTCAGAGGCCATGATGCAAAGAGGCGTGCGGAAGGCTCGATTAGTGTATATTTGCATATTTCCATATTTCCATTGGAATGGCTGCATAAAAACATTTGATTTTACAGCCCTGGGAAAATCAGTCTTACAAAATTCTGTGTAAATTAGCAGCAGTCAGCAATGGAGGAAAGGGAGACCTTAGTGTTGGATATTAACAATTTCAGCCATCTTAAGAGAGACCCTCTCCTTGTAGCTTCCAGGTAAGTGCTGGAGCGGAGCGAAGCCTCATGCTTCTGGAGCAGCTTGCTCAGCACCCTGTAGGGAGCTGCACAAGTAGCCAGCGCCGGGGCCAGAACCTGGCCAGGATGTCCATTCCTGCCTCCTCTTTTGGGGCAAGTGCCCACACCAGGGTAATCTATGGCAGAGACGGCCAAAGTCCGGTTAGTTGGGGCAGTATTTGCTTCTCAGGCTCGTCTGGGAGGGCATAGGATGAGCAGGAGCACTGGCATGACGTGGCTACTGGCATGACGTGGCTGGGACCGCAAAGCCAAGGCACGGGCAGAGCCGGGGCCGAGCGGCGTGCGCAGTGGTGGGACATGAGCCGTGGCAAGAGCAGGCTCCGCCGAACTGGCAGGGGACCAAAGTGTGCCGTTCTTGAGCGTAAATGGCCCCCTGCAATCCTGCATTAGCGAGACCAGTAAGAACAGGTACCCAGCATCAGATGACAGGTAGAATTTCACAGTGATGTTACACTGGTTTCTTGGGCAATTGTATATGAAGAGAGGTTACAGAAGCTGTAACTTTGAACCGACATAATTGTCTGCTGAGGTCCCTGCTCTGCCCTGTACAGTCAGGGAGGTTGAACAAATAGCAGAACTGGGTCAAAGAGACTGGTTTAGCTTTGACACCTTCAAATACCAGAATAAACTCGGATTATGAAAGGGATTGAGATTGCAGAACTTGTAATAAATTTGACAAAATCAACAGTAAACTTAATAGTTTTTCAGAGGAAAAATGCAGTCTCACCCTCTAGAGTAGTTTTTGAGGATTTGCTGAATGGCAAGGGGTAGACTGATAACATTTTATAAATAAATGAGTGATTTTTAAATGCACAAGATGAGAGGGCTCTGCATTTGGTGTAGGCTCCGTTGGCTGCACTGCGCTGCCTGATGCTCACTCCGCGCGCGGAGCGCATCGGCACATCCCGGCCGCTCTGAATCCAGAGTTTCCGCGCAATGCTGTTCAGAAGCAGCCGTGCAGCTGTCCCTACTCTGCCTGTGTAGACACCCATCTCCCTGGAGACTGATACCTTGGTGCTGCAAATCCTGAATAATTCATCCCTCAGCACCCTTTGCAGTGGGAAACATCGTTCCCAGCACACAGCTCTGGGGCTAGCAGGGAAGGACTTGCCCTTGCCACAGTAGTGGTCAGGTTCTAAATGTAAATGCAGACAGATGATACTAGAATTACTAGGTCACTACCTGCATGCCCTGCTTCTTGCACTCTGGTGTCCTCTGCTGTGGACGCTGAACCTTGTCTTGATGTCATCATCTCTTGTCAGTGCTCCCCTCTACGCATTTCAGAACTGGCCTTTTAAATTCCTGACCTCTTTGTTCCTGGCAGCTGGAAGAAGGATAAACTTGCCCTGGACTGGATTTACCCTCGCTTGGCTCCATCCGCAGGCAGCAGCGCTGTTTCCTTTGCTAGGGCAGATAAGGGATTCTGCTTGTGTGCACAGCTGGGGGGGTGATGAGTCATGGGGCTAGGACATAGTTCGGTGAGGTCACATCCCTGCTAATGCCCACAGCCTCTAAGTGCAATGGTCCTTTGTCCAAAAGTTTCCTAAAACATCATGTTCTGTAGGGGTGTGAAAAAATTGCTTTATGATAAAAATTGCTTTCGTATGAATGCTGTGAATTGACTTATAGTTAAAATGAAGCACAGGGTGGGTTGGTGTCTCCACGTGCTTAGCTGTACGTGCGCTCAGGAATGAGCGTGCATGGAGCTCATCTCTTCTCACACGGAGGCACTGCTGGCACTTTAGATGCGCCGTGCTGGGCAGCTTGCAAGCTTGGAAAGTTAAGGAAGTGAGCGGTGCCCTTTCTTCCTCACCAGGAAAAATGCTAATCTTGCAAGCTAGATTTGCCTCATGCATTTGGCAATCTGGACCTTGTAGCCCTAGATCACCTTTTCTATCTCAAGGGTTTGGAGGTTACAAGGATAGGAAAGCTATTGATGAAATAAAAATTTAATCTCCTGTAAGGTTACATTCACAGGAATTCTTGCAGTTGGGAGGAAACTCAAGTTTCAGGTAGTGAGGAGGGTGCTCTTTATTCAGTGTCTAATTGCAGTTAGTGCTTACCTTAGCTAAAAGCATTGGCCATAATTAATGGAAAGGCCTGTGATTGGTTGAAGGTGATGAAAAATCTCTCAGGTCTTAGCTAAGGAGCTGAAAGATAGAAATCTTTCTAAGCTAAAACCTTTCAAGAATTCAGGCTGGAGGAATCTGTCCCTGGCTCAAAGCAGGAGCAACATCAATGCTACATTCAAAGCAAGATACCTCCTCGGGCCATCTGCGTATTTACAAAATAGTGCGAGGTCAAAATAAGTGTTGAGCTTTGACCAAGTTAATGTACAGAACTGGGAATAGGGATGCATGGGCACGGCCAAGGAAGGGTCAAAGAGGGAGTCCCAGCGGGCGACATGACCCGCATGGGAAGCGCAGTCCATGCAGTGAGGACTGCAGTGAGTCCCTGCATCATCGTATTGGAGGCTGGCACAGAAGCCCACGAGTTTGATGCCATTCTGGTGTGGCTTGGTGTGAGTGCTGGCTATGCACAGCTAATACCCCGTCGCAGAACAGCCAAAGCTCTGTGTTCCTCTTAGCTTGAATACCCTGCTTAGTTTCACCTACATGACACTGAAGTAGGGAAAGGTCTAAAAGATGTATAAAAAGAGCATTTGGAACTCACATCATATTCCAGGTTTCAAGATGAACAGTTATTTTTTTCTGTTTACTGAAACTACTGATACAATATCACTGTTGAGCACCTTTCATATAGAGGTCAATATCTGTAGCAACAGATTAGTCACTAGCAGAAATGTCCACAGGACACGAAGACTCATTATAGAGAATTAAACTGTAAAACTACAGAGCGCTCTTGCTACCCAGACTCCAGCATGGCTCGGTGGGAAGCTGGCTGGCTTTGATGTGGTTCTTCAAGGTGAAGCTTACGCTAGCAAATCACATGAAGGTGCTCAATATCTGGGTGTGTGGGTGAAGCCGTGTTCGGATAGCACCAAGAAATGTTACTGTTGCTTTCCAGCATTCTGTGGAAAGATTTGGGATTTCCTAAGGCTTTCTATGGATTTGTATGTATGTCGTCACTCTAGCAAATGCAGATATCCATGTTGCCATTAGGAATGGTTCTTTGAAAGCTGTTGTGAATTTGAACTTCCTACTGTAGTCATCTCAATGGGGGGTAACTTGTCTTGTGGCACACTGAGGAGTTTTATGAGGATATGGTCTTGCTTTTGGTGACTTGTGCTCATGCAAGTGCTGCAAAAGGGAAACGTGCACAGTCACAGATTTGAAAAGGTGCTGGATGGCAGTAATAAAAGAGGATGGGATATTTTTCATTTTGTACGTTCTCTGCGTTTTTAAAAGTAATAAAGGCTCATCTGAGCCTTTCTACACCAGCAGAAAGCAAATTCTGGAGGGGAATGGCATATGTCACAGCTCTGCAGATCACAGAAAATGGCAGCTTCTTCCATCTGTAAGATCTGCGTCCGAGACAAGAGTGGAAAAAACGCTGTAAGCAGATAGCACCCCAAGAGAACCTGAACCGCATAAATCACTGGCTCACCAGTACTCAGCATGACTCACACTGAACTAACTCAGCACAAGGCAAATACTGCTGGGCACAAATGAAAAAAAAAAAATAGATTGTTGTAATTAACATGCTGGAACGTGCTAAAAAGAAAGATTAAACATTCATGAAAAAAGCTGAATGTGAAATCTACTAGGACTGCTAACCTTTCTTCCTGCAGGCCGCATTTATTACTGGCCTTAGTAAGGTATCGAAGATTGTCTCAGTGGTAACAAACTGTTGCGCAGACACAATAACCAGGCCCTTAGATCAGTCATCTGCTGATAAAATATTCTCAAGCATTGGCTTATATTATCAAAGCACATATAGTGTATCAGAAATGTAAATTAGCTGCTAAAGAAATGCATTGAGTTGTGTGCAAAGACCCCATGCTGAGCACTGTCCTCCGCAAGGAAGTGCAACCAAAGAGTTCAACTTAAAAACAGATTTTGAAAGCAATGAGCGGAGGCAAGGGTCTGTTGGAGGGTTAAGTGTGCTGGAGAAGGTGCTGTTGCAGCGCAGCAACGTGCATCAGCACGGCAGCTCCTGCTGCTCTTGGCCCCTTGCAGCAACAGCTCCAGGGAAGCCCTCACTGTTGTGTCCCAGGTGGTGCAAGTGAGCAGCCAGGGAAAACCCAGAGAGATCTGAGCCATAAACACCTCATTCCAGAGGGGGAGGTCCCCAAGAAGCCACCCGAGTGCAGTGGGCCTGGTGGGCTCAGGCTCCTGTGTCCTTTCTAAAAGGATAGAGTGGGTTCTGGGACGGTGCAGATGGGAACATGTTCTTATAAGAGGATTTCTGACTCGTCAACAACTTCCTTCTGAGACTTCAGCTGGAATGCTATGCTAGCACAAAAAGAGGACATGGGGACTAGGGATTCCTTAGTGTGTAAAATTAGAGTTTTAGGTGCTGCTCTATAGTGAGTTCACTGCGTGTCGCCCCAGCCCATAAGAATATGAGAGCTATAATGACCAAGAAATTAAATCACCTAGTGGTGATCTGTCATGGCCGAGAGGGGTACCAGAAAGAAAGGGCATCTGTCTTCATAGGTATAAATACTTCAACATTTGGTGTTCTTGTTGTGCCAAGATACCGTCCACGTGCCATAGGTCGTGTTCTTGGTAGTCACAGCCTGCAGGGACCTGTCTGCACGGAAACACCCGTCAGCTCCATCACTGGAGGGCATTACCTGCCTGCGAATGACTGGCGGCCTCCACGGGCCCTGGCTGTGCTCAGAGGTGAATGAAGCTGGAGATGTAAAATCAGTGCCCTGAACTGGAGGAGTTCAGTGATCTAAGTGCCTGGCATTTATGTAGACAGGTTATCTCTTGTTTGTGTGTCTGTAGTGACATTTAATTAATTCGTCCATAAAATAAAGTGTATATAAATGCTCGCACAGAACTATGCAAAACGACGGGGCAAAAAAGAGGCCAATGTTTGGGCTTGCCATCCTTAATGGCATCCCATTAAACATATACGCTCCCCGAGGGAACAGAGCAGCCTCAGTCTGGAATCTGAATGTCAGAGCAGTCACCTTCATTTCGGAGGGTCCCTGCCAGCAGCAGTGTTTTCAGTTACTCTGCTTTCCTTCCTTGATTTGCAGGTATTTCAAATGTGTTTTGGTTTATACTAGGAAGAATGAGATGTTTTTATTATATTGCGCAGTCGAACTATAGACAAAGCAGTTCAGAAACTCCCCGTGCCTGTGTATAAATGTGTGTGTATACACATGCGCGTACACATACATATATTTATATGCATGTATCTGCGTGTAAAAATATATAAAACTATACAAAATGTAAATAAATAAATATAACATATACCTAACATTAAAAAAAATATAAATACCATATATATATATAAATGCAATTGTATATAATGCAAATATAGGTATAATAATACACATATATATACATATAATAATATGTATATTAAAAAAAAAAAGGCAGCTTTTGGACTTTCAGTTGTTGGGATTGTACCTGCGTGTAGTAAACTATACCCAACCAGGCTTCCTTTTCCTAGTAAAAGAAGACCCTGAAACTGTTTTCCGATGTAGCATTTTCTGGCTAATTTGAAGCACTGGTCTTTCACCTGGTCTTTTTTTTTTTCCCCATCTCCTCATACATGAGACAAGTCAAATTACGGGCTTCGTAAAGTCACATTTTCTCTGGTTGTCTCTGTGCAAGTGATTTCACCCAAGATACCATACGATGCTAATGTCCAAACTAACCCAACAGCAGCAGGTGTCCCGTGCTACGAATCACTACAGTCAGGTTTCAGTATTGTCTGTTTGTGGCTGGTCACGCTTTCATTTTGAAAATTGAGCAAAACTGAAAAATTTTCAATTTTTCAATTGAATATTGAAATAGAGCAATGAAAATTTCGTCCTAAATGTATGTGGAAAACCTTTGAGTTGGGCTCTTAAGAGCTTTGTTTAGTAGCATCAGTCTGTTCTCCAAAATACAGTAGCTGATTTTCTAAAAAGTTGCTGCCCTTACCTAGATTTAAGCTAAAGTGTGTTTGTGGTTTTTTTTAATGAGATTAATTAAGGTGCTACGAAAAAAAAAAAAGATTCTCAGTTAAGATTAGATTAGATTGAGTTAACAAGGCATAGATTTAAGATCAATGGAAATAAGCTGAAATGGAAATTTAAAGGAAATTTAGCCAAAATGAAGATACCCATAAACTGTTTTGTATAAAAATGTGGGTGCAAACAGGTCAAAGTAATTCGAAATAACATTTGTATAAGAGCGACGATGTGGTTTACTTCTTTAGTTCTTCATAACACCTCCTTCAGAACCACCAGTCAAAATGTCAGCTTGTTGGCTCTGCTCTTGCCTCTCTCGATGTGCACGGAGGGCCTTTCATGGAGGGTTTGGAGTTCTTTGCCACAGATGAGCTACAGTTCCTAAGCACAGCGAATGAATAGCTTTAGTTTCTTTGATCGTATTGGCAAGAAATGGGCCCGTTGGTGATGTTTCTGCAAAGCTCATCTTGTATATTGGAATGTGCCATAAAGTGGATACTCGATAGTGTTAATTGCCCCCCCAGCAGATAGGGTCCTGCTTGGCCAAGATGCTTCTTTGTGGGGAGCCCCGGAGGCAGATCTGCTGATGAAGCCCAGCGCAGCACAAGTTGTTCTCAGAGCTGGGGGTGAGAAGGACCATTGCATGTGCACGGAGGCTTCACCTGAACGAGTGCAGTACCTAAACCAAGGTAGCGTAAGGGCAGAGACCGTGAGGCAAAACTTCACACCACGCCTGCAGCTCAGGTGTTAGTCTGGATCTAGTCACCAAGCTTGAACCAGTTTAGAAACTTCAGAGATTCTGACAAAAAAAGGATTGGTGCACAAAACACTTGTAAGCTGTTCTAAATGAAGTATTGGCTAGACAGCTGGGCTGTGGACACTGAAATAAGCGTAATAACACTTTTAAGTCTGGAGGAGGAGGCCAAATCTGCCTCATTCTTCAGCAAGAATAAAGTTTGTGAAGCCTGTAAGAGCTAGAAGAGAGAAGGAAGTCTGCAGCATGAAAGATCCTGGAATAGTAAATTGTCAAATTGTGCAGGATTTAGAATGCGTGAGGGCTAAAATGTGATCTGCTGAGTAGGCTGTGAGGCAGCTGGGATACATTTGTGTAGATGAAAGAAGCACTAGGGGAGGCAGATGTGAACAGGTTTGATGGTGAAAATTCATAAATCCCTAGAAGCACACGCTTCATTTAATGAAGAACTGCCACAATTCCCATGGAGGAACCACAAGCCATTCTTAAAATGTAAAATTAAAAAGAAAAAGAAAATCTGGAAGTGCTATTAAAGGGCTCCTGCTTGGATTGGGAAAAAGGGGCAGGGTCTCTAGAAGAATCTACTAGGACAAGAGACAACAGCAAAGCTTATGCAGCGCTGAGGCGTTTGCCACAAATGATGTTTTGTTCCAGCCTTTTCAGAGTGTGGTCTGGGGGCACACTGCTTTCTTGTTACCTTGCTTTATTGTCACTGCTTTTCATAATTTTTTGCAGCTCTGTCCCTCCTGACTGCACCCTGTTTTCCTGAAAGCCCCAGTTAAGTAGCCTGGCACGTGCTCTTCCTCCCAGATGGTTCCCTCCTCAGCACTGGCCGTAAGAGAATGGGCCCAGGCCCAAGCCGTGCCCTCCTGTGCAGATCCCTGCAGTCTGTGCCCGAAACAGCAGCAGTAGCGGGGTGTGAGTTGGCCGCGTGCTGTGCGGGGAAGAGCAGAACTGGGGCAGAGTGGGAGGGCAGGCAGGGGAGAAGGCGCCGGGTGCTGTTTTGTTTTAGCCTGGCTCCTCCTTAATCCTGATTTCAGCCTTGATGGTAGCAATAAGCCTGAGTGCCAGCTGTGCCTCCCCACGTGCTCCTGTGTTATTTTCAGCTTCTGTGAAAATGAGACATTTCTATTTAATTTGCATCCCGCCCCCGTCTTTATCTAATGACCCAGTGAATACAGCAAGTGCATTTATGTCTCTCTCTGCGATGCCTCCTCTCCTTTCAGTTGCATCTACTGTAAGGTCCCCTTCAATCCATTGCCTGCTTTACATCTTCTGGCAATTTGTAGGTAAGATAAATAACTAGAAGTCTTTAGTTTTTTATTAGATAATCCTGCATCTTCCAGCTACTCTGTGAGCATTTTGTTCAGAATTCAAATTTCTGAGCGTAGGTCTGTTCACCCATTCGGCACCACTGGGTATGGCCTTACTGAGAAATAGCAGCTGCATGGCTTTCCTTTGATTCTAAAAATCTTCTTATATTCAGATATATATTTGGAACTCACTGGAAAAGCTGCCATCTGAAGATGACAAAGGAGAATATCACTGAATGCTCCAATGTTTCATATTTTTTATGTTCATTCCCAAGATCAGACTGGAAGGCAGTGTCTTCTTGAAAACTTAGTTTTTGTTCTGGAATTTTGTAGATTCTGCTTTCTCCATTGTGAGGAACTTGATGTTCTGTTTTCTGTTCCAGCCACGATGACATGCCAGGTAGGTTGCCTGAGCAGAAAACAGTGCACTGATTTTTTTTTTTTTTCTTTAATGTTGAGAGAGAAGGAGAGGAACGAAGTCCAGGATATGAAATTTAGTAAATTTGGAAGTGAGAACAGTAGCTTTAAATGTAGAAATTTCCCAAGCAAAGACACTTCAGTCTTATTTAAGTTAAATTTTAGCACTGAGTGACTGGTGGCTGCTTTCATTTTTCATTTCTGCTTTGATTATTAGAATCGTTCCAGACTGAAGGAAAACAGCTTTTTTTTGTCAATAATTTATTTCTTTATTTGTAGGGAACTAGTGAATTGCAAAAAGAAACATGTTTTAACATTTGCTTATTGTTCTAAATCCTTAAATAGCAGTGATTTTGTTCATGTTTGTCCAGCCGTGTTTTTCTTCAGGTTTGAGAACGGCTTTTACACGACAGTTTTCTTGGATATGACGCTTTAAGGTCTGCTGGTATTGAGAAGAAAGAAAATGTAACATTTTTAGTCCCCAAAAGTGACGTAAGATGGGGAGCCATTTCTGCTGCCGCTCAGGTCCCGCACCCAGCCTCCAGAGGCAGGTTTTGTCCATGCCGCGTCTGGGTGCCGGGCGTTAAGCAATGTGGCAATCTCAGATGCCTGAGAAACTGCAGGCCTCTTATTTTTGTTTTTTGTTTTGAGCAGCAGGGTAGAAGTCAGAGTGACGATGATAAACTTGGACGCTGGCAAGGCGCGCGCGTCAACTGCTGCAGTCATTAACGGCGGCCGCGCGGCAGCCGGGGCCCAGGGCATGTGGAACATGCTGTACTCGAGGACTCTGGCTTAGAAATACCCTCCGTTTGCCATTTGCAAGCCGCGACAGACTGAAGACAAACATTTCTTCTGCTAAATATGGGACTTGTTACAGCTGAGTTGCTTGGCAATCCACTTGACTGTAAAATAAGCAGACTATTAAGCAACACTACTGGTTCCCTTCCTTCTATGGCTTTGTGGGCTATTCCGTGATCCTTGCACCGCCGCGGCATTTGCAGCCGCCTGCGTAAGTGCAGGGGAAGGTCTGTGCAACTGTCAGCAGTCTGTCTTCCGTGAAAGGAGAGAGACTGCCTTTCCCAGTGCTTTCCCTGTTGCCCTTTGCTCTAGGACGCGGGATTCCTACCGCTTCCATTCCTTCCTCTGAGCTTATTGGCAACATCCGTGGCAGCATCAATTGCTCTCGTTTCTGTGACTACATTCAGTCTTGGGAGAAGGGGAGCCACTGAGCTCAGCCAGCTACCTGTGTCTTCTACATAGGTATTTGAAGCTATGAGTTGATGCTCTGGCGCTTCCAGATTCCTTCATCGCGTATCTTCCCCAATCCTTCTCTTTCAGTCTTATATGCACTAAAAAACATTATCTCTATGTTTTCCCCTGATGTGGAAAAACGGAACCAGCTGCCGTGGAAAAAAAACCCATCAATTTCCATTTCAACTCTCAGATTAGACGGTGTGGCTATCCTCTGATAAAAGTAATATCGCATACAAGGAAAACACTGGTAACTTACTGAAAGCTGGTTTTGGTCCCAAAGTAATTTTACTTCCTGTGATCAAAACAATAATGGTAATTACTACTGAGTTTTAATTATTTCTATTAATCATAGAATCATAGAATGCTTAATGTTGGAAGGGACCTCTAGAGATCATCTAGTCCAACCCCCCTGCACACGCAGGGTCACCTACAGCAGGTGGCTCAG
>VZSV01000004.1:14694163-14723959 GCA_013398735.1 Nothocercus julius
AGACGCTCCTCCTAATGCACCCCAGGATCCCCTTGGCCTTCTTGGCCACGAGGGCACTGCTGCCTCATGGTCAACTTGTCACCCACCACGACGCCCAGGTCCCTCTCTGCAGTGCTGCTCTCCAGAAGGTCAATGGTCAGAGCTAATGATAGCTCTGAATAATGCTGATAAAATACTGATTGCAGATTTTGAGCAGGGTTTACCTCAGGGACATTTGAAGAAAGGTCTTTTGAAGTTCTGAATTCACATCTGTAGGAATCACTTAAGAATCCAGCATGCCCAATATAATAAATCACCTGAGCATAGTAATATCAACTATAATACAGTTGCTATAAGAAGAAAGAATATAATAGAAAAGGTGATTAATTAATATTACTAACTGTAGTATAAAAAAAATGGCAGTCTCACTTGATGTAAATCTTGGTGTAAATTCTCCTCTTGGATGTTTACAGATTAAAACTTGGGCAGTTTATTCTTTTTTAGAAGAAAGTCTATTCTTTTTTTAGAAAAAATAAAGTTTTTTCTTTCATATCATGTCATTAGAGTTTCCCAGCCAATGGGTCCTGAAATATGATTACAATAACCACAGGAAGCACCAAATGAAAAACATTCAAATATCAGCACTGGCTGAACTGTGATAAGCAAATGTGAACGGGCCAACTGAATCTCCTCCATAGCAGTGGGGAAAAAACTGCTGCCCTGTTTTGATACTTGGCACACTGGTGCTTACACAAGAAAATCCCGGCAGCCCAGACGTGCCACGCTGTGGGTGAGGAGGCCGCCGTGAGTGCATTTTCACCCAGAGAGCAGAAGAATCCTGAAGGGTTTGATCAGTAGTTTTCTCTTGGAACAGCAAACCGTTCTTTCAGGTATTAAACTTTAGTGAAACAAGCTGTGGGCACTAAGTCCATAAAATACACAATCCGTATTATTCGCACACATAAATGACATTTCTTCTTCCTTCAGTGCGTTGCTCTTTCGGACTAGGAACAGAGCTTTACTATCAGAGGTAGAATATGGGCAAGATAGGCACAGTCACTGTACACACATGTAAAATGCACAGAGGGAGTTCTGCATTAAAGAGAATTACAGAGATCTCTTTCAAAGAAATCTGACTCTAATGAAATCTGTCAGATGCCAATCATAGAAATATGCTTTCCTTTGAAAACAGAGATCATTATTTTGCCAGAGGGAAAAAGCATATAGAGAACTTAAATTTTAATTATGCCTGAGAAGACTGATTTTTTTTCAACATTTCAAATAAATATGAATGTGCCATTTTATCTGAGGCCTTTTCTGGTTTGGAAATGGCCTCATTGGAGTTAACTGCCGCCTGAGGCCTTCTGCATACAGCGGGAGATAGAAATTTAATATAGAGATTGAGTGGCAAATGAAGTCGGCAAGAGTTTGGTCACTGACCTGATGGAGCGGAGACTTTCATGCGAGGGGTACGACTACGCTGTGCAGTCGAGAGAGTTTCAGATGAGCCCACTGAGTACTGCCAAAGCATCCTGTTTTCTGTGGGGCACTGTCCTCAAACTAGTTAATCTTACAGGCTGTTTAATGGGGTTTTGCTGCTGTCTTCTTGAACCCAAATTAGCATCTGTGCATGGCATCACACCACAGCACCACGCAGGGTTTCTGACCATGAAGCCGTCTTCAGGGCGCTTTGCAACACGCCTTGGTTTAGGGTGGTTTAGGCAGCCCTGGACCTTTTAGAGAGTTATGTTTGCTCATGGGGAGTTTACGTTGAAGGGCTGGTTTGTTACAGAGGTTGTGTGATAATTGCTAGTTGGTTTTTGGCTTTTCCTTTTCTACCTGCAAATGTTTTACTGTGAATAAAAAGCACCATATTTTTTCTAAACCAACTCATGGTAATCTTTTTTTTTAATCAAGTTTTATTGGGTGCTTTATCCAAGGCACGGTAAAGGATCCTTCTGTTCAGAAGGTGGGTTCTGTTCCTCAAAATTAGCAGCTTTTAAAATGCCTCAATTTAAACCTCCAAAATTAAAAGGTATTTCAAAAATCTTGATCTATGTTTGCATCTTACTGTCCTAAGAAACATTTTCTCATTCAAATGTGCTGACAGCTTAGTGACCTAGTAGTTTTCATTTAATTTGCATAAATTCACATTCATACTGTGTACCAGTATGTTGAGTGGTGAGGCAGATGGCTCAAATTCCCACAATTGGCCTTAATCTGACGCTTCATATTCATGGTGACTGTCACTGCTCGTACTTGTAGTTCATTCAAATTAATATACTTCCCGTTAATACAGAGGCAGAGTCATTATTTTTAACAGAAAGATGTATTACTTCCAAGTTCAATTAGCGCCAAGAAAGTCTCCAGATTATTCATTCTGCATCTCTCAGAGGCCATGTACAAAACATGCTAATGGAAGATGAAAAACAGGCCCTTCTTAATAGGAGTATATTTCTGTGAAGGAAAATAGGCTTTACCCAAAATAAATATTCTCATCAACCTAAAGCCTGCATCTCAGGCTTCCCCTCTGAAGAATGTGTGATGGTGCTCAGTCTTTCGTCACCCATAGTGCTCTTGAGAAGGATGTAAGGAGAGGAGAGGTTAAGCTCTGGGAGTGAAAAGCAGTCTGAGGAAATGAAATAGATGTCTCGAAGTTAATTGTAATGCTAACAACCCACAAAGAGTGGTGGGAAGATTCTAGTTTCCAGTGAGGGATGACCAGAGGAGAGTACTGGGAGATGCATCTCTCAGGTGTGGTTAGAGTGCTATACTTGCAGGTCTGTTTAAGCTCTTCCTAAAGGTAGCACCTTCATATATTTTTCCAGCATGGACTGCCTAGATCTTTTACCTGAGGTATTGTATTAAGTGACTTTAAAAACCTGATTGTAGCTAATGTGGAATTCTGCTATTATAGGCCTGTGGAAGACACTGTTGGACTGTCTCCAGACAAGTCTTTCTGAAGCCCTCTCTGAGGGTGGAGAGCAACATTTCCATGGAGGTTTCACTATGGTGCTGCCACGATTCTGTGCCGCACTGTGATCCCAGAGGCATCCAGAAGCCTTCCTGCATTTGGATCCTCACAGCTATTGAAAGGGTCAGAGAAGGGGATAAATCCTGGCTCTTCAGCAGAGCTAGAAGGGCTTCAGGCCGTCTTAACCCGCACTCAGCTCGGAGGAAAAATGAATCAAGGCATCAGCTAGTAGCAGGTGTAAAGCTTCAGAGTACTTAGTGAAGCAGGGAACTTTCTGTTAGATTTTAAACCACTTATAGATTTTTATTAGTATGTAAGCACAGTAATAAATGAATGGAGCTCTATTTGTGAAGAGAAAGTATGTGAATATGCAGGTACAGGGTATCTGGGCTCATTTCTAACCAGCGGCTCTCAGCTTGTAGCAAGTGTCAAAAGCTGAAGAAGCTGAAGTTTTCATCCCTTCAGGGTAAGGAGGGAAGCTGAGCAGCCCAGTTCCTAAAGGATTGCATTGATATATGTCTAGTGTATTTGGATATAAAGTATACTGCTGACAATCAACATCAAGAGATGTTGATGTCCCCGCTAGGACAATGTCAAGACAGTGGATGATGAAAAAGGCGAATAAATTGAAGATGACCATCAAAGCTGTAAATAAAAAAATCAAAAAACCTTCCAAGCACACCCCAGCAAACAAGAAAACAGGGTCTGTCCCGTTTTTGCTTCGTCGCTTCCCTCACTGAGGTCCAGAAAAGACAGCAATTCACAGAATATTAGTCAGTCTGGAATATTATTCTTTTAGTGACTAATTAGTAAAGTATTCTTTTGAAGCAGAGTGCATTAAAACCTCATGGAATGAATGAGTTGATGTACAAAATAATGAAATCAGTTCTGAAACAGACGTTCTTATCTATCGGGGCTTTCTTTATGGGTGCTTTAGGATCATTATTATCTGGCAGCAGGGCTCACATGATGCTTTCTTCTGTGTTTGATATATATGTTAAACTGTTAATTATAACTGATGCGCTGGGGAAAAGGAATCAGCCAAGAGCTATGTGTTCTGTGGGAACCACCTAATGATCCCTGCACATAACTTACTGCTGTAATGACAGCAGTGCTCTGGAGATGAGATCAGATGAGGAAAACGGCTTTACTTGGGTGAGAATTTCCATGCAGACGTTAATCATATCGGGGAATGGGAGAGGCAACAGCCTACAAGAGGGAAATCCAGGCTCTGTTAAAATTAGCAGCAAAACTACCTGTCTTCAGAGTGAGTATGTGTTTCCCTTGTGAGGCTTTCATGAGATCAACCATTGTTTCCGTGTTTGCAAACCTTCTGTATCTGAGTTTCCCCTTTTAAAATGCAAATTTTGATGCAGACTCCGTTTAGCAGAGCAGCTTGAGATGGACACTGGCAAGGATGCTGAAGCGCTAAGTCAAGTTCATTAGGCGGGATAATCTCATCAGACAAATTGTTGCAGTTAGTGAGAACAGGTGAGCTTTCAGACATGCAGTTGTGCCATTTAATTGGGCTTCTTTTTCCTTTGGGTTGTAAAGGCTTTCCTTTGAACAGCAAATTTTGGTATATTCCGTGTTGTGGAAGCAGAGCTCCTACAGTTGTGCAGGTCCAAAGACAGAAACAAGATGTGGTTTGGAAGGGTTGGTAATCTTGTGTTTTGATGGATGCTGGCAAATACAGAGAGAGACCTGAATTTAGCTGAAAGAAAGGCATTTTAAAGAGATTACTGTCACATCCCTAATTCTTTACCAATTCTCTTTCAGGCCATGCACATATTGAGATTGGTTTAGATTTTCCTGGAATTTTCCTTTTTATTTTTACAAAATAACAAACCAAATAAGGAAGCATGATGGTAGAGTGCAAAGGTTAAAAACAGACTTAGCATGACCAAAATGAGTAATTAGGTAAACATTGTGAGATTTTGGTTGGCAGAAGCTGCTAAATTCTCTTTATTTTTTTTTCTGTACCTGTTTTTACTCCTGTGTCAAGATAAATGTGCACATATCCATGTACTGCAGATACAGACAGCATGTCCTGCATTCTGTTTATTATCAATATTTCATGTTGTATTGCGAAGTGAGGGGGAAAAGAAAAAAAAAAAATTGAGTGCTCTTGCAGTTCCCAGGAGCCCCAGATTTCCTTGCAAGGGAGATTTTTCTGCACATGTGACTTCATTAAGTCCATTTTATGATATATCCAGAAGTTATTCTTTTAGTAATTTTGTACTAAAAAGCAACATTATTAAACTGTATTCTAGCAGCTGCATTGAATTCTATATTTTAGGCTGCAGACCAGACAGGAAATCTAAAAATAGGACATCTGAACTATTGAATGCAAAGAAAGGAAAATCAGAATTTCAGGGTGCACTCCTCAGTTTATCTGGTTAGCAGTGATCATGTCACCTGGAAAATAAGCATAAGGTTAAGCAGGATTCTTTGCAGTATTAGGGAAAGGCTTAATTTCTGTTTCCTAAGTTACTGAGCAATGAAACAAAAGATATAAATGCCAAAGAGGCTAATTATTAGCATTGTTTGAAACAGCCATAATTAAAATGATGATTATCATTTGCTATAGGTTCTTACAGTGTTTTGTGTTATAAATTGAAAACAATTTGAGCACAAAAATGGTTAATAGAAGTTCATTAGAAGATTGTTTTCTGTATTGTTGTGTGAAAGGCCAAACATAAAAATAATTAGGCTGAAAATATAAAGCAAAATATTGATCCAGAAATGTTTTCAAGAAAACAGATTGCGGAAAAAAATAGAATCAGCACTCTAAGTTGTCATCTTCACTAAATATCAGTCTTCCTAAAGTAACATGATTTTTTTTGTTCATCAGGAGAAAAAAAAAAAAGTTGCTACTGGAGAGTGATTTTAGGCTGACAATTTATGTTTACCTTGAAACAGTAGAGTGAATCATCCCTTTTTTATAGTTCAGAAAACTATTGGGAAAAATGCCCACCTGCCCCCCAAAAGGTCTTGATCCTAAGAACACCGGAGCAGCGACACAGAGTAACCTGTGCTGCTGTTTGTAGGACTGCCCTGTGTGTTTAGCTAACGGGGCAGCTTTGGAAGAGTTCCTGAGCTGAAGCAAAGCAGCCAAAATCTAACGACACCCCCAGCCTAAAGAAGACTCTAGGGGGGAAGATGTTGGTGCTGAGCACAAAGATTTAGCTGATTAGCCGCTGTTAGGGTTAACTGAAGACAACAAGCTGAGTCCCTGGGCTGGAAATCTCTCCTGAGCCCATCTTAAATGTAGGTCATTTGGAAAACTGTGTGTAGAGTCTTTGGTCCAAGGATCCCATGAAAGTAAGAAGCAGGGGACGAGGAGAGCTGGCGGAGGAAGGAAAAGATACAAGTGATTTTTTTTCTTTTCTGATACGTATTCTGACAAGTGCTCTTGGCATTAGACAGAGCCGGCAGGCGGCAGCGGGCCCCGAGGCTGCCGAGGGCAGGAGGCGCGGGAGGAGCTTGAGCCCCTCCGGGCCGAACGGCGCTCGCCCCTTCCTCGGTTCCACTGTCACGTTCCCCCACCACGCGCCCGAGAGCCTGAACATGCCGGTGAGGTGTTGGAAACGTCAGCACCCCGTGGGGTTTAACCTGCCCCTGCCAAATGGGAGAGCGGTCAGAAAGAAATTGAGTGCCTTCCAAAATGCCCAGGACACTCAGCGAGGGTAAATCAGCAGCCTGTCCCTGGGCACCGCTTAGGCGCTCACCATAGGTGGCAGCAGCAGCTGTGGTGGCCATCACCGTGGTCCTGGTGGCTCTTCACCCCTCATACATCCCTGTCGGGGAGCCCCACCATGCTCCACCACTGCATGTTTCATTCCTGCAACAGAGGAGCATTTCCTTTCCTTTGAAAGGATTATTTTCCTTCAGGGTTAAATGGACTTTTTCAGTCTTCCTTTAAATAAAATAAACCACTGCAGTTCCTGGTCACCAGTCCTCCTCATTCAGATGTGCTCATTCTTCAACTCTTTCCTTGGGGTTTGTTTTCTACCTTTTTCAGCTGAGCTGTACAGAAACCTGAAGTTAGGAAAAGCTTTGGAAAAAAAAAAAAATGGAGCAGTAAATTGTTTTGTGTCGACAGGCAGTTTGAGAGTTTCCACCCATCCGCATTAATGATACGTTTGGTCCAATGTTGTTTACCATATGATTAGACTGTATAAGGAAAAATGACAGGTGATACAGAAGACTTGGGTGCTGTTACCTATTCCTGGCAGAAAAGAGCAAAATAAATAGTAAACAGAAGTTTTACATCCCCGTTCCCTCTCTGAGGCCGTCCCCAATGCACGCAGAGAGGCAAGGGGACGTATCTGCTCGGCTGCTTTGTGTGTGTGTGTGTTTTTTCCAAGTGGAATTGCAGATTGAATCTAGATTGAACTAGCTGACAGCCTGAATGAATAATTTAGAGCTCAGAGGAGGGAAGGAGCCGCAGTGGAGGCGGGCGATGGATGCGCATCACGGAAATGAAGGCAAGGAGAAGCTTTAAAGCTACTGGACCATGACAGAAAGTAAAGATGGCCTTGCGAGTAGGAAACTTCAGTGCTAGGGAAATGAAACTGGTTTGCTAATTTTCTCACTTCAGGTATGCCCTAAAGAGACGGAGGCAAAAATAATTCAGTCTGTAGTAGACACGTGGCCACCTGAGCTAATCTGGTGTTCATAGAGCACTTGAGTTTCCACTAATGCTGGCCTGAAGCAAAAGATTTAATTAGCCCAGATGCTGGAAAAACCTCTATACTTTTCTTGTCAGCTCTATGAGGTGTTCCTAGTGATAAACACAGGATAAAGGGACATAGTAATGGTGAAAACTGCCTGAGTCTACTTAGAGCAAAAGACAGAAAAAAAGAGAAACGAATTTATGAGGTTAATGGCTCTGAATAAAGAACCACAGGTTTATTTCATTTTATCTCTTGACTTTTTTCTTTTTATTCAATTTTGCTTGGAAGAAATGTTTGGTTCCACATAAAATCAGTATGAAACTGCAGAATAAAATAATGTTTTCCCCAGAAGCCCCAGGCAAGGGAAAGCAGCAGTGTTTGGTATCGATGCGTTTTGTGGGTCAGTGCAGTTCTAGAGGCGCTGGGAGCGTGGTGGGCCGCTCTAGCGAGAGGCCTCACGCGCGGAGCTCCTCTGGGCTGCTTCTCACACCAGGGGGCGGCCGCTCGGAAGGCCCTTTAATTATTCATTCAAATTTCTGTGCTCGGTGTTTACTTGTAGTTTTGCCTCAGTGAGGCTCATCCTGCATGGCTTTCTCCACATTATCGCCTGCATTTCGGAAAACTTCAGCATGTGAAAAATGGCAGCTGCTTTTTCACGCCGGGGCACTCCAGTTCTCCTGACGTGTATCGATGCGCTCGGCATTTCCTCGCGGCGTAGCAGCCCCCGTGGCGGTGGCGCTGCCCGACGGGGTGCAGAGCTTTGTTGCTCTACGCAGTGTCCTGTTGCCTTCCTGTCTGCTGTGGCTCCTAGGATCAGTTTCTCTCAGTAAAGCCTAATATTAAAAATACTTCATTGTTTTTGAAAACTGGCAAGAACAACATACTTAGTCTTCAGAAAAGAAAACAAAACATTTTAAGTCTTCTGCCTAGCAGATTTGTAGCCTGAGGCTAATCTCTGAAGGGTTTACCTATTTGATAAGGTTAAATTAGCTAGGGAAAACTCTTGCATGAAAAAGTAGCTTTAGGGAAAAGATAATGACTGAGCAGCATTTAGATAATAATCCAAATTACTAGTGCGCTTCATGAGCAGCAAGCCTGATGCTGTTGCTTAAGGGTCTGATTCCTCAGCAGAAGGAAGCCACCGCTTTGGTGAAGTCCTCAAAACCTCTCATAACCTTTCTAATTCAAGAGGTGCATTTTTGCTTCAAAGCCATCCTGATAACTCACAAATAAAAGAAACCAAAATTGATGAATTTAGTTTAGAAATGAATTGTCTTCAGGGTCAGAGAAATAAAGAAAAAAAATGCTGTGTGTTCAAAAACTATTTAACCCTTTTTAGTGTTATGCCTTTGGGAAGGGGTTAATGCAATATTCCTTTATTGATGCTTTTCTGGAGAAATAAATAAACCTCTCCCCACTGCATGTCAGCCAAATAAATTTTTAATATGGCTACAAAGTGTCAAGATCTTTTGATACCTTTTCAATTTTGCAGACTTACTGGCATCTCCAGCCTTTGGCTTCTGCTGCCAGCATTAACTTTGTGCTTGGCTTTCTTGTTGAGCCATAGGGAACACTAACATCACGCATTTCCCTTGGACTCCCTTTGCTGAAGTTTTCCTTCGGACAGCGATGCCTTAACGAGCTCAGGTGGTTTCCCTCATTTGTACTTTAGTTACTTTAGTAACAATACGATGTTGAGAGTTTTAACCTTTCGGCTCAGTGTCAGCTCTTCACCATGCAGAGAAAAATTACCTGCATGACATGGCAAAGAACTCTTTAAGGGGCCCTTCCTCAACAACGCTGGGCTTGCTGGAGCCTTCTTTTGGGAAGCTAAGTTTCCTTTAAAGGAAAGTAACAGAGGAAATTTTTTTAAAAAAGATGGTAGCCAAATACTGGGAGACCCAGACACAACACAATACACTACAGGTAGCTTTCACTTTCCCTGCTTTCAGAAGTAATTTAAAGCCTGTGAAGTTGCGTTAGTCTTTTGTTTTAATCACCTGTAGAGACCCTCTTGCGCTTCTTCATCTTCCATCTCCTTTACCTCAAGACAGCTGGCAAGTCTGCTCCGTAGACTGCCTCGGGGTGGGCTACCACGCTCAGCTGGGGTAAAGTGGTGAGACTGAGATCAGGTCTGCTGTAAAGCACTGAACAAAATCCCATTCTTTGGCAATAATCCACTGATTTCTGTTCTTCTTGGTTTGGACAAGGGTACCACCTGAAACACATCTTCAGACAAGGCCAGAGCAATCCACTTGGCCAGGGATTTTTTTGCAGCTACTACGTGGAAGTGAACAAGCCAAGAGCTGGGCTATAAATGGGCGCAGAGGTAACTTGTTAACGTTATCTAGGTCTCTTCACAAAGCAAGGAAACTGAGCTTCAAACATTTCATCAAAAGGCTCACAGGCAAGTCAGCCATGAGGATGGAAGCAGGATGCAAACTTTATTCCCAATTCCGTGTTGCTCAGGTGGATACATCCCTAAGTGCATCTCTCTCTAATGGACTCTTCTAGCTAGCAAGTCAGCAACCCAGCTCTTGGTGGTATTTTTGTGCTTTGAATAATGACCAATAAGGGGTTTGCTGGTCATTTAAATGCCACAATTCAAAGCACTTAAACACAATTAGCAGGTTCTAAACTCTCTGCTTTGGAGCCAGCAGTCATCTTGAAAAGCACTAAGTAGTCTACCACAGTAGTTTGGTGTTCCCTCTTTGAGTTTCTATATGAGACCCTTCTTTGAATCTGTATCTGTATTGATTTTGGTGTTCTGCCATTCTCAAAGTTTTCTTCTGAATTTTTCTGCTGAAGTAGTTGCTTATTCAGATGCGTGGGTTAGAGAGAAACCCATTCCAAGTGCCACATGCTTGGCAATCGCTTCCCTGCTGCTCCTTCTCAAGGGCAAGACAGGAAGCCGGCCCCTAACCACACGTGGGAATGGACGTGAGGTTTTTTGTCCGGGTGTCTTCTCCCCTCCCGCAAAAATATTCTAAGAAGTTTTACTACAGTATTAAGAGAAAATATGGCTAGTATTAGTTTCAAAGACTTTTTCCAGGATGATCTGAGTAGGTCAAGTTAAAAGAAATATTTTTTCTTTCAACTTGAAAGAAGCAGCAGCAGAAGAAATCTCAATACTTGCCATAATTAACTGGTATCTGACAATTACTGTAGCAATAGTTACCAGTTTCCCAGATGCACTGGGAATAGAAGCAAGTGGATGCAAGAGAAACAGTATTTCTGACTTAGTTTCTTCAGCACGGCCTTGGCCAGTACTCCAGCACCGTGTTGAAGCCGTGTTCGGTCGTGTAGCAGCGGTTACCGGGTTCACTGGAAGTTCACGTGTCAGGTCGTACCACCGCCTGGAGAATGGAAAGCAGAGCTCGCAGCTGAGTCTGCTCTCCGACCCACTGCCCGCCTGGCCCAACTCCCCGGAGTGCAGGCACTCAGTGTGGGCTGCCCTAGCCTGCTGCTTGGGGCTGTCGGGATCCGCAGAGCTCAGGCCAGGCTGGAGGGGAGGACAGGCGGGACCTTCAGTTGTCCCACGCAGCTGGTGCTTCCTGCCTGTCTTTCGAGACCGTGACGTGCACACCTCGCTGGAACTGAAAAGCAGCATTGCTGACCACGTGCGGACTGCCACAGGGCAGTCTGCAAAAACTGGCGCAGAAAATAAGGACAAGGCCAGTTAAACGCAAAGAGAGTTTTTGTGTTTTGTTGTGTTTTTTTCTTAAATTACATTCTGCACTGTGGTATCTGCAGTTCAGCTGCTATCAGTTATCTGTAGCTCAATACAGCAAGACATGCAGAATATCTTCCTGAAAATTTGGAGACTTGGGCTGGTCTTGTCAGCTGCTTGGTTTTCACCTGGAGATTCTGGACAGGTAAAGCTTATTTGCTTTCACATGTTCCAGGCTGGATCAAAATACGGGAATGATTGTTTCCAATACACTTTGAATTTTCAACTTGAAGCAAATTTAATACCTGACTGGGACAACAATAGGGGAGAAAGTATAGACTGTAAATTAGTCCTGCACTGTTCATCAAGGTATCTGTCTCTGAAGAGAGTCAATCCTTTTATATATTAGAAATTAAAGTCAAACAAGACAGTATGAATTGTGTAGAATGTTAATCTTAGCCAAACTAAAACCATTGTTCAGTTGGGGGATTAAAATCATCAAATATTCACTAAGTAAAATAGGTGCATTCACCTGCCATTTTTCCTACGATTTCACCAAAGGCTAAATAAAATTACGTCTTTATTGTTCATGTTAACAAGGTAGTTGCAGTGTTTTATCTTTGTCTTCTCATGAAACTAAACGAGCTTTAAAACAAGCTTTAAAAAGGGAGAAATGAGCTTTGTCTAGCAGGCACACGAGACCTTTGGAGGAAATAGCACTGCAGAGAGACTCTCTGTAGTGACCTTAGCATCACCCTGCTCAAAAGATGGTAGTATTTTAAAGTCCAGTTTCCCCTTGCTTTGATAAGGTGCACGTGAGCAGCATTGTCACAGATGCTCCACTAGGCCATCTCCGAAGTATTTAGTTGGAAATTCTTTCTCTATGGCTCACTGTATTGAAAATTTTTATTATAGGACATTCTCCATCAAAGTTTGTCTCCTTATCAGTCAGGACCTGAATGCAGATTTCAGTGATGTTTACAGAGTTACCACAGAGCCTTTTCAATTTTAGTAAAATTTGGGTGTCCCAAGAGACCCTTGGACAATGGAAATTATACTGCATTTGTCCAGCCTAGCATAAATCTTTCATTGAAAATCCCCAAACTGGAGACAAAGAGGTGAAAGTTTTTTTGTGTTACTTGTCTTCAATTCTCTTTGGTAGAGAAAGTTGAAGGAGAAAGTTGATTATTAGATGCATAGGAATAATGTGTCTCACTTGATGGAAAATGTATTTTTCCCTTCTTTTTGTGTCACATTATCAAGACCATCAATTATGAAAACATTTCTGCCACATCAAGAAATTTATCATAGATAACTTAGAGAAAAACAGCATGAACACCCTATTCATTTTATAAGTAGGAAGCAAAAATGAGTTTTCAATGACAGGATAATGATATTAGCTAGTGTAGGCTTTCAGGGAGTTTCATAGAGTTGCAGGCTCTTACTACGAAAATGTTTCCCAGTTACCTCTATTCCAAGAAGCGCCTTGCTCTTGTGTGTGTGAAAAGAAAGCAGCACCTTAGAGACTCTGAAAAATAGATGTGGATATATAAAGAGGCTGCCAATGTCAGAACAGGAATGCCTGTAACTGTATTTTTTTCAGAATAAAAAAGTATATATGAAAAATGGTCAAATTTTTAGTCAAATCCCCAAATTTAGCCTTATGTCCTGATTTTTTTCCTTGCTGAAACAATGTTTTTGATACAGAAAACACGGTGAGCCTTATTTTTGTATGCATACGAAGGTAACACATGGACAAAGCAGCTCCTATCTGTAGGTTTAGTGCTTATAGCAAGTTCTGCCTGGAACAACAGGAGGCACACAATAAGGCTGCAGGGGACCACAGAGTTATTCTTTATTCTAACATGGGCGAAAGCTATGGCTGGGGACGAGGAGCTCATGGCATTTTGTCTTTTGCAGAGTGCCAGTAGCTGGTCATGAAAACTGTTTGCATGATTTGTCTCTCTAGGCAGGATTGGCCCTGTGAAGGAAGAGGGCGAAACTTAGGCTCTTCTGTTGAGAGAACTGTGGATTCGGTGCTTGGAACAAAAGCCATTAATTGGCTTAAATGACTCCAGATAATAAGATTTAGTAATGAGCTTTTGTTTTAATACAGCTTTGAAAGGCTAAACCACATAAAGCTGTGTAATGCCTCTGAATAAGGGACAGTTAAGGTAACAGGTATGTTAGTACTGACCACCAACACATGTGCAAACTGGGTAAAGGCGGAAGGATTCAGCTATTTCAATGGTTAGTTGATGTTAACGATATTTTTAAAATTACTCTGTGGATTTGTTTGAACATTTGGAAGTACAGAGTGCTTCTATGGAAAATAAGGTAGTTACTCCTGTAGGTGCAGTATTCTAATAACATATTTTGCTATTGCTTTTCGCTGGAACCCAGCTGAGATTGCTGTGTGTCTTAACAAGTCCGAAATTAACCTAAGTGATAAACTGTGCCAGCCCTTTCCTCTGAAGAGCCCACGCTGCCACTTGCTCGTACAAGAGGCAGATGCTGGATGCGTGTCTGAAATCACATAGAAGATGTTTCTATGCAGAGATACTCTAATATCATCTGAGAGGTCACCAGGGGTTGCATCCTCATTTGAGTGTAGCTTTGTATCAGAATTTCCCCTCCATCTGTGTTGGGGAAATTGCTGATAAATGGATATGCTGATATGTGCACCATTAGTGAAGGGCACCACAAGCTGACTGTGAAGGTGCCCTTTGCAATATCTAGACTGGTGCTGCTTCTGAAGACGCCTGGGGCATTGCACAGTGAGGGAAATCCCCCTTCCAGAACCACGCGAGAGTGTTTCCCCAGGCACTATGCATCCCTTAGGTAAAATTAAGACAAGTCATTGTACGTTTCGCAAAACTCTCAAATCTGCAGGGGTAAGTGTGTATTGAAAGTGGTTTAGAGTAACTTGCAAGCAAATTAATTCTAGAAGAACTGAGGTTGAGAGAGCATTGCAAGAAAATCTGACCAAGAACTGGACATCGGCCAGCTTTTACACATATTGCATCTCTCAGTACAGGTATTACTTATCTTTAAGGAGAAATAATTTAAGAGAACTCACTACTTCATTCTTCATGTCTCACTCTGCTCAGCTCCCACCTCCCACTCCTGCATTATTAATACTAATGTTTTGCTGTTAGCATTAGAAGGCTGGGCTGGTCATAAAGAAAAGCACAGCAGCTCAGTCCCTTCCATGGAGAATTGGTCCAAGTAAATTAGAAGAGCAGGGCTGAAGAAGATAGAGGTACTTAGAAAGTCCCTTGCCCATGTCAGGGACAAAGCAGGAACAAAACCCAATTTTAGGATGCAGGCTAAGGGCTCTAAGGTCCCAGGAAATTACTTAGTCTGCAAAACCAACAATTTGGGGCACGTGCAGTCTGTTTTTTTTTTTTTTTTTTTTTTTTTTTCAGGGTTTTTGCTACCAATGTGTTAGCAAATCCTAGTGCTCAGTCAACATACCCTGCAATTAACAGGAGCTGTGTAATTAACTCATGTCACCAGGGCATTGTGAAAGTGAGAGGAAACATCCCCATCCTTTGGCAGAGGTGGCCATGTGGCAGCATATTTGCATTGTAATAGCTGCTTTCTTGGAGGAAAGCCGGTCTTTTATTCTCCATACTTTTATAGCCTCCAAATCTACAAGGTGGAGAGCTCATGATCTCAGACAAATGAAATGGCAGAACCCTGAGCTTGAGCCTCGCTATCCTCAGCTGGGCTTAGTAGGTGAGTTCACAGGAGAGAATGATTTTATTAGGATAGCAGCAGTGGATACTCTTCCCCTAAATCCAACCTGGCTGTTCCTGGGGAGGAGTGCAGCAGCTGCCCTTAGGGGCTGCTGAAGCCCTGGAGTTCACAGCCAGCTCCATTCAAGGCCTGGGATTACCTCAGTGCTGTGGTGGTTTGGTGGTTGCCATCTCTTCCACGGGAGTAGGAAATCCTGAGGAAAAAATAGTTGGCGCTGGGTTTACTGGCATCTTGTAAGAAGTATCTTAGTTTGAGACCAGGCTTTTGGAGTGTATTTGATACCAAGGTATAACTTACTGACAGTACCACTTCCCAAAAGGACCAAAGCTGTCAGTGCTAGCAGTTACTGCTTTTGTCGGTGAAAGATACCCTTGAGTCACAAACCATCTTTTGCTAACATAAAAATACTCTTTTTGCATTCATCCTGCCTGTGTCATTTCTTCTGCTCCTTTTTCTTTCATCTTGTTATTTCTATCTTTTATTTGTCTTCCTACACGTTATTTTTTATTGCCATTCCATTTTTCATTTTGTTTAACTTTATGCCTGCCTCGTCTCTCTCCAGTCTGATTTTCACTTCTTGTTCTATTCCTCTGATTTCATACAGTACCACCCACAACAGTGTCTAAGTGGGGTTTTTTTTTGTCTTCTAGATCTTGTTTCTGTGCTCTACCTGTATGTCAAGGTTCTCCTTCCAAAACATGCCCAGATTTTTCTCCAACTTTTTTCTAGCTTTACTCTCCTCTTTTTTTTCCTTTTCTCTAACCTTTTCCTAGTTTCACCCTCTTTTTTTTTTTTTTTTTTTTTTTTCCTTTTTCCCCCCTCTCAGTTTACTTTGCCTTTCTCTTTTTTCCCCTCAGCCCTTTTGGTCTCAGCTCTCTGATGTCCCTGTCCCCTTAGCAGTTACATCTCCATGCGTATTTTTCTCAGTGGGGACATACTGTGTAACAGGCTACATGGTTAATGCGCTCGGCTCAAGAACCAGCACTTGCGTAGCAGAATTTTGGCTGGTGGGAGGGAAGAGCGGCTATGCTGCTGTTTCAGGCCAGGTGTTATTCTGCTGCTTTCCCGTTGTCTCCGTGGGCAGAGCTTGGTGAATGCGCCGTTCTCTGGGGTTAGCAGAGGCCATTGGGTACCTGCAGGAAGAGGCAGCTTTTGGTGCATCGCCGCTTTTGCTCAACAGGGCCCCGATCCCTGGGAGCAACAGCCTGAATCCACTGCTCGTTGGATTGGGCTCCCTGCGTCTGACTGTGACCCTCGTTCAGCCTCTTGCCTTAGGCTGAGAGCTGGTAGTTGAGCACAGACAGTGGGTGTCTGGGTGTCCTTGTGCGCAGCACAGAGGCGCCTATTGTGTCTGCCCGGGGTGACCCGGCGCTGGCCCCGAGGAACAAGGCCTGTCAAGTTTGGAAAACAGATGCAGGCAGAGGCCTCGGAGAAGGAAGTTCCTAGAATTTGCAACAGCCCAATTAAAAATGAAACTCGCCCTGCAGCATTCTTAAACTTCTGAAAGTTTCCTTCTTCACTGGTAGTTTCTTTGAAAAATCTGAAATAACAAAAAAAATATATCAGTAGCTTCCCAAGGAAAACCCTGGCGTATGATAAAGTTTTGGGTTTTTCTTTTGAGACTGTGGCCCATGTTCGCTATAAATCTGCTGGGAGTTCTTTGAGGTTATTTTGAGCTGGAGGCCCTCATAATGTAGTGCATAGTCCAGCATGGCCTGAGCATGTTTTCCCCAAAATAATTGCTTTTTGTGTATGAGCATGTTCTATATTAATGGATCTATTAAAATAGAGATTATGCAGCTCTCCATAGTGAGAAAGAAGAATTTTATACATTTATTACTGTAAGTTTGTTGAACTTTAATTCACCAGCTTTGTTCATGGTTGGGTGGAAGAGTCCGATATGATTTTGATGAATTTGGTTCCGGGGGGTCATACTAATCCATGCCGAGGCCACTGTGAGATGGGCGAGTCACCCGTGCCGGGTCCAGAGCACGTTGGAAGGGCAACTTCCGCAGAGCCGCACAGGGAGGCGCAGCCGGGCCGCCGCGTACGCGGCTGCCAGCGACAGCCTTCTGGGCTTGTCACCGTTATAAGGGAGTCGGGCTCTCGGCACTGGTGTTCTAAGAGTTTCCTCCTTGCTCTACACACAAAGCAAATATCTTCATGGAGGGTAGAGTCAGAAAATGCTGTGAAATTTCTTAGTGACACAGGTGTTACAACCACGATGACTTAAAGATCCGTCATGCACAAAGAAGGGCTGTGTGGCCGCTGCCTGGTCTGACTACTGTTCTGACTACTGACCTTGTCTCACCTCAAAGCACAGAGGTTCAAAACCAGCTGTGTTTTAATGTGTATTTCAGCATATTTGGATTTCTGACATTTGATCTTTAAATCTGGGTCTGCAGTGCATTTTGTTATTTACTGTAAGGTATTGGCATGTATTTAAGTTTAGCTCCATTTTAAGATAACATTTCGCCTGGGGAATTATTTTTCCACCCAAGAGGTAGCATAAAATGATGCAGTTCTTTCTTTGCTTGATCTGATTGTGTGATTTGTTTTAAAACTGCTATTACATTTTTTTATTAGCAAATTATTAAGTACCATAGTCTCACATCCAGAAGTAGGAAATGGTGCTGTCATCTAGGAGATGCTCAAGGGAGACAGCAGGTAGTCGGCAGTGCTCCCACCCCTAAAGATTTTCTGGTGTAAAGTATTTGGTACCGCGGCTTGCTGGTTCTTCAACCAGTATCATTCCTTGTCCCGTGCCTCCTCACATGCTTGAAGTTAAAATGCCTCAAGTCCTTGAAGGACTTTGTAATGCACTATAGTGCTCTATTACCTTGAGTGGCACTTTTTAGTGATTTGGGGATTTTGTCACTTGAAAAATACCTGGATTTTTTTTCTTGCTTATGATTCATTCTGAACATGGAATAAGTATTGGAATAAAATGAATAAAATATATAACAGGAGTGAAATGGCATCAACTTCTAAGAAAATTACAATCATCTCTTCAGATGAGCGTCAACAGGAAATATCAGATATGGCTTGTGTGGTTTTGTTCAGCAGTCTGACACAAATGGATATAAATTCATTTCTGTAAGCATGCACAGTTAAAAAATAAATAATAGTAATTCCCTAGATATTATACAGTAGAACAGAATGATTTATGAATGTAATGTAGGCAGTATTGGGAATGTAAATAGTACCTATTCTGGATGACTCAGGTATAATTAAGATGTACACAATAAGGAGAAGGGAAGAAAGGGTCTTGTTATCTCTAAGACCAGAACATACTTGGCTTGTTTAGACAGCATTCACAGGCCATGCTGGTTTTCTTTACAAAAAATAGGCCCTACTGTATTCCATCATCGCAGTAAACACACCAAAAATGAATCACTGATCGTCAAAAGCCTGTGGAAATAATTGGAATTTAACAGTAATTTCACATAACTTGGCAGTGCGTGAGCATCAGGCAATTGGTGTTAAATTGGCAATTTTCTCTCTCTGTTTGGATGCTCATTGAGTGCCCTTTAAAGTGCTCCTGGGTCCCGGACGCGAGCCGCCGCTCCTGGGGAGCAGCCGCGTCACCCTCCCATTGAGGGAGCGAAGGAGGAAGGGCCCCGGGGCCGCCCCTCGCTGCTCCTGCTCCTTGGCTCCCTTCTTCTGAAGGTCTCTTCTGCCAGCGTCTTCACCTCTTTCATTTCTCTGTAATGTCTGCCTGCTGCCATTTTATCAAATGGAAGTATATCGCAGAGGAGAAATACTGCTGTGCACATCTGGGCCGACGGACCATTAACATCTGTAATGGTTCTAAAATACTGCAAGGTCCTGAAGGAAACTTAAGTCCATTATGGGAAGCAGGAAGGGGAGATTATCTTTAAAAGTATAGATATTTGGACAGCTACCACAAATAGTGATTTATCCAGTGTCAGAATGCTGCCTATAAATAGAAGCTCCTTTTTTTTTTTTTGACAATGATACAAATATAACCCAAGATTGGACTGATTTTTATCTTGGGGGTTAATGTTATGAGAACAAGGCCTTTATGTAGTTTCCACTGAAACAAAGACAGAATTCCCATTGACTTAAGAATAAAAACAGTCTGACCACAGATCCTCCAGTGCATTTTTCTACTGTTTGGAAAATATGTTTCTTATTGGAAAGTGTTTGCTTTTGTTAACAATATTTATGGAGACAAAGGGAGGAGGAAGGTGCTCAGTAGCTGGCAGAAGTTGATACTTTTCTTAATGGAATAGAAGATTCTCCTACTTAACCAAAAGGAAGAAAAGCAGCAAAATATTTGAGATAGAGGCCAGATAAGTAGCGCTTGTAATTGAGTGCAAATGTAGCAAATCACCAGTGCTATTCCAGTTAGCTGGGAGTCTGGCTCATTCAATCCAAGTGTCCAGTGTTGTGGCTTTTCTCCTTGCCAGTCCCCCTGACTTAAGTTTTCAGAGTGAACAACTGTAGCAGCTTATAGTAAAGAGCGTGAATGAGCAACCGCTTACAAGTAGGTGAAGAAGGAAGCAGTAACAAAAGAAAAAAAAAAGATACATGAAATCCTATCTCTGCTTAGATGTGATTATGTGTCTACAAATCAGTATAAATTGCTTGTAAAGATGTGGTGACAGACAAAAGCTAGTAGCGTTGCTCATGCCAGCAGTGCGTCTTTGGACTCTCACTCACGCTGCTCTATTGATGATTGATTTTAGTTTGTGGAAAGGACTCGGTGTGATTCCTCCGAATGTGAACACGCTCCTTAAGGCAAGTGTCTTAATGGCAGTCGGATAAGTCAGTATCTGATCACTGTTTATTTAAGATATTTTGCCATCTTTGCAGCATTTCTTAGTGAACATTTACAATACCCTAAAACACAGAGGCCTAGATAGCTTTACAGCTTTAGTAAATGTGCAGTTTTCTGTACTTCATACACTTGGAAATAAAGTTTCCCCCAGGGTAATGTTCCTAGTCGGACAGGAGGAACCGCAGCCCTGGGGAGCTGTGTGGCCATGGCAGGGACGGGAGCTGCTGCCGAGGCTGCTGCCCGCTCGGCTGCCCGCGCGGTGGGGACGGCCCATCCCGTCGGAGCGGCCGCTCGCGCGGAATATCCTGACCTCAGCCGAGCGAGCCATTCCCCCGGCACCCCCGGTGACACAGCTGGTGTCTCTGGTTTACGTTTGCATTCCAGGAGGAGGAATGTTGCTTCTAAAGGACTCACGGGTGGTTTGGAGAAGCCAAAGCTATTTCAGACTCTCTGTTCCTCTTCCTTAACTGAGGCTGCAGTAAGCAGGGACTACTATTTCAAAGTCAGTTTGTATTAGGTATTAAAAATACATACAATAAAAGAAAGAATGGGAACAGGAAGAAAGTAAGTAGGATTTGGAAAAATCCCAGCTGCTGAGCCAGAGCTGGTATATTACTGTGTAGCTCTACTGCACACAACCAAATTACGCCAATTTACACTAGCATGAGAATTTGGCACATAACTCATTTGTGAAAGAAAATGTAAGATGGAATTGAAAAACACTAGGCAAGCCCTTCACTTTATCAGCTTGATGCTTAATGCTACTCTGATGGAGCAGAAAATTACACTTCCACTTTAGCAATTATGACTTCTTCAAGAAAAAAATAAAAGCTGCAGCCAAAGCAAAAACAGATCAGCTGAATTGCAAGGCTGAAGTCTCTTTTAGTGATGGGTTCCTGGATGATAATTTTCTGTTTTATTGGTTATGGAAAATTAATCAAATGTTTGATCATTTGTAACCTGCTTTCTCTTCTCTTCATTTTTTTTAGTAACATTTAATATAAGTATCATTTCTAAAAGTAACAGAATGAGCTGTTCTGGGAGGAGTCCCCAGCTGTATATCCAGTTCTTTCCTCAGGCTTTTTAGCTGTTTGATAGTTTTCTGCAAATGTTTAAATTTACCTTAAACATTTTGTCAAGGCCTTCCTCAGTTATGGATGCAGATGACTGGAGTATTTTTGTCTATGTATGCATGTGTATATATAATATATGCATATATAAATACAAATATATGCATATAGACACATATGTGTGTATATGTGTTTGTATATATATACACACATATATGCATACGTATAAGAAATTCTTTGACATTGGACAAGAATGAAACCAGCGAATTTTTTAAAGAAGATATTCTAAACCTCCATGTAGTTTGACAGAGGATGATTTCCTTCACAGAAGACAGAGGTGATGGCTGGTTGAAGGTTTTGCTCAAGGGTTTTAGTGAAAGAGCTGCAATTCCCACTAGTAGCCTCCGTAGCGTCATTCAAAAACTATCAAAAAATACTTTATTCTCTGAAGTTGATGGGAATTTTCTACAGGGGGCTAAGCGAGAACCAATGGTGATTGTCCCAGCGGCTCCCAAAATGGATGTAAGATGACGAGAACTGCCATTCCTTGCGGCTTCTCTGGATTTGCTTCTGGCCTAAATTCCAAATAATTTGGAGTGACCAAGGCCTTACTTAGACTAGTTATTACACCTTTCTCTCCTCATGTATCAGAAGACCACATTTGTTTTTTTCCTAATGTGTTTTCTATTCTTGCATGCATTGATTACTGCCACATTATCTGAGGGCTTCAGCGTATTTAATGTGAGGTAATGTGTTAGGGAAATGCTTTTATCTCCTACTATGTAAGTGAGGAACCGAGGTAAAAAGAAGCAAAAGGCTTTTTAAAAAACTGGCCCAGATGATTTGACCAAGATCACACATGAGGCCAGGCAGTCTGGAATGCAGGGCACTGGGACGGACTCCTGCGACCTCCAGCAGCAAGTCAGACACTGCAGTCACGGGGAATTCTGGAATGGGGGTCAGGAGGGCGCTGCCGGGAATGGGAAGGGCCCAGGCCGAGGTGCAAGTGCCTTGCAGCATCTGGTGACTGACTTCTGCAGAAACAAAATCCTGCATGTGGCATCCAGTGTTCTGCTTCTCACATGTTAGGCAGATGAAACAGGATGTTCTTTAACCTGATTTTTTAATCAAAATTAAGTTAATAACGTATTTAAATTTGGAAAACAGTAGGGAGGAGGAGGGGACACATGGGGAGAACATGTCCTGAACCTGTACTCATGGTTTCCTCTCTTTCTTTTTCAGTGAGTATGTTTTTGAACACATTAACCCCCAAGTTCTATGTAGCCCTGACAGGCACTTCCTCTTTAATCTCGGGACTTATTTTGGTAAGTACTAGATATATTAATATTATTTTACATATTGCATCTGTTACCCAGAATATGATTTTAGGCTTTGTCCAGATTAATGGTGCCTTTGTCTTTTTCCTAAATTTATATTTCAGCCGCCCATAATTTCTTGTACTGCTTTTCATCTTAAAAAAGAAAAGTTTCCGTGCTGGGTGTCTTTGAAGAAAACAATCTTGAACGACAATGTGCCCAGCAGCAAACAGCCAGATAATGATTCAGAACAAGTGTTTGCATGCTATGCGTTTCCATCAACAAGTACTGCAAAAATAAAAAGACTAGGAAAAAGAAGAGTGAGAGTGAGAAGAAGAAACTACCTCAGCTTAGCAAGCACTTTTGAAAATATTACAGCAGGACTCATTAGGGAAATAGCAAGTGAAATATAGCAATGAAGGCAGTGGTAGTGCCAGATTTCCAAGGGATAATTATTTCAGCTGTTCAGTTCTAAAGTCTTTCTCAGTATATGTCTATCCTTTTGTTTTTAGGCCTACAGAATATTTCTAAACCTTGTAGAGAGGAAAAAAAAAACATCCCTTATATAATCCCTGAGGGCTGCTTTGTGCAAACTGATGCAGTGGCAGGGCAGAAGTCCAAAGCAGAGCATTTGTGCTGGATTTCATTCAATGTCTTCACAGAAACAAACTTAAGCAAAATACCTAAGAATCTTCAAGAGGTACTTAGGGCATTCGGGTTATACTGGGCTGTTCCGTGTCTTAGATGCTGAGAGTTTGTTTTCTCCATATACAAATCAATGTTGTGTTCATTTTACTCTAGTTTGTTCAAAGAGTCCTTTGGTTTAAAGGAAGCTGTGTGCCTCCCAAGTCTGCTGGATAAGAACGGCAGACGCTGTCTTCATCACCCCAAACAAGGCACTAATTGGGAGATGAGTTTGGGGAGCGTAGTGATCCCAGTGGAAAGTGGGGAGAGAGAGACACCTCTCAGGGCTGGTTCCATTCGCCTCAGACCTGCTCCCGCAGAGGAGCCCTCACGAGGCTCCTCACTAGGCCTCTCGGTTCTGCGTGGGGACTCAGGGCCTCCCTCTTCAACCTGGCCGACTGCGGGCGTAGTCAGAGCAATTCCATCGTCGCCCCCCGGCAAGCCTCTCGCTCGCGGCTTGCAGGATGCCAGGTGTAGCCTCAGGTGCAGCGCTCTCCTGCCTTGCTCTGGGGCCTCCTTGCAGCAGAAGGCAATTACTTAATGTTTGCACCTTGGGCATTCATCAGGCTTGTATGGATTGAGCCCCAAAGCACAGGACAGAGCTCCAGAGAAATCACAGTTCTTTTAAACTATGAACACTGAGGTCCAGGGGCCAAAGCTGTAGGACTTGGATTCAGTTAAGTATGGTTGGACCCAGTGACCTTGAAGGTCTTTTCCAACCATAATGATTCTCTGATTCTAAGAGAACCAAAATGCACGGGAGGAAAATGCTGCATGTTAAATTCAGTAATCTCACCCAGTAAGAAATATTCAAAGACCTCCACCAATGTGACGAGGAGGAGTGAGAGGAATATACGGCATCCATAGGCACAATTGCTTATTTGCTATTGGAGAGTGAAGACAGCTGGAGGAGGTGGCAAGAGAAAGACACGTCTGTGCCCTGTGGAAACCTTTAACAGAATTAAATCCACAGAGTCTAGAGAGAGATGTAACTATGTGTAGCATGACTGCAAATGCAGTTGCATTTTGTACTGTAGTCTAGAAGGCTTTTTTGAAGAATGACCTCAGTAGGAGACTTTGAGAAAAAAGAAGTCTAGATGTTGTATTTTGATGGAAAGTAGAAGAAGGAGATGGGAAGGAGTTTTTAAGACCATGATATGAAGGAGAAAAAGGGCAGATACAGGAAAGAGAAAAAAAAAACAAAAAACACAAGGATTCAAGATTATTAGTCAGGTAATATTGGAAGAAAGGGAGCCGCTTGAGGGGATAGAAGAGCCAATCAATCCATGACTCACTAAGACAGTGAAAGAAGGCACAGCACAGCAAAACACCTGGCAATGACACGCTCGTAGTGATAAATCCACTGGTAGAAGCCTTCCAAGAAGAGATTAGACTGAGTAAGCCTTAATTGTAGATACTCACTGAATGCTCATTATGAAGAAGCTAAAGGAACAGAGCTAATAGAGGAGTAGGAGGCATAGTCAGTATAACTGGGAAGATCTGAAAGAAGATTCAAAAGCTTTCTGGTGTACCTTCACAACTGCTGTCAGGTGTCCTCTGTTGCTTATACGCCCCAATCCTAAATGTTCAAAAGACAAACAAGGCATGAACTTGTTTCAGTCTCATGGACTGCTGAGAGGACCATGTGGTCTGTAAACTGGGTGGTGGAAAAGGAACCCAGTGGAGATGGACATGGAAAACGAAATCTACAACTCAGACTGTGCCAGTCACTAGCCAAATTATTCTTCAAATTTATTATTTCTCAATAATCTTGCTGTTTTCCCAAAGGCCCTGTACGATTCTGAGTTGTTCACCCCACAGCCCAGTTACCTGGACATTACACAGCACCTACAGTTCTAAAGATTTCTGAGTTCTGCTAGTGGTATTAAATGAAACTCTTTTATAAAACAAACATTCTCTTCTCAAATCTACATCACTGGGGTATTTGTCAGACTAGATGTACTAATATTCCTTAGAATTTTCCACCATATGGTCTGGCAGATCTCTTTCCATTACCAGTTGGCTGCAATTCCTAATCAGAAGGAGAAATCACAGTACTGCAGGTTCTGAAATGATGGAAAATTCCATCATTTCCAGAAGTGTGGTGACTGATGGAAAAGTGCGTGCTTTTCCTATTTCATGTTTAGGTCATGAAACAGTGACTCTGCAAAGTTCAACTTTGGGGGAATCATACACTAAATGACAACTTTGCAAAACATTCATTACCCTTCCATCTTATTTCATCTGTTATTTTGCTTTCATTCTTTGGGTCACATTCTGGCTTCACTGTAGGAAATGTCACTTTAATGACGCAAGTATTTCAAACATCTTTACTTTGCTCAGTAGCACAGAAAGGTCTTTTTTTATCTCAGCCATTCTCCTTCATAATTACTTGACTACAGCACATAGCTTAAAATGAAAAACTCAGAACAAATTTAATTCTTCCTTGTACTATTTCAAGGATTAAAATAATGAGCCAAATAAGTCCCAGTCTGCATTAAAAATAATATAGTAGAAATTGGTTCCACCACAGTCACTTTTAGTTCAGGCAGAGAGAGGATTCTAACTCACAGAATAAAATGGACCTGTATTTTATGTCTAAGGAAGCCCAAAGTTTTTCACAGGAAGGGTAACATAACTGTGTCATGAAACACAGCTGAGATCAAGGAAATGCTGTGAGCTGGAATTATTTTTGTAAGACTGCATATCTAAAATATTTATCACCAGAGTGAATGTTGGGTAGCAAATGCAGGTGGTGTTTGCATTGTAAACTGTCTCCATCTCAGTTCTAACAAATCACAGGCAAAATTGAACCCTGGTGTTAAATCTCCATTAGGAATGTCTTGTTACTCTGCTTCAGAGCTTGGAACAAATATTGAAGAGTTTTCTGCTGAATGATAAGGAACAATCTAATAAAAAATACCAGGCCTTTCAGAGAGGAGAATGGAGCCTGGCAGTCAGTGCACAGAGGCCAAGCATGGGTGCACTAGCCTGGCTGGGCTCACGCGGCCGGGCTGCCTGCTGCTGCTCCAGGCCGTACAGGACATGTGCGAGGCTCAGTGCTTGGTAAGGGATGGTGCCAGGGCAGGAAGCCTTAGAGAGCGTTTCAGTAACACTGAAGAGACCTGCATTATTTTCTGTTGATATTAATTGTTCTTCTGTTTCATTACATTTGTGTAGCCTGCTGCAGAGGTGCAGAAAGGTGACTGAGTTTGGGGTGTTTCCACATACTAGAGAAGGTCTGGTGATTTTACAGGGACAATCTTTGGCAGTTTGAGTGTGACACGTGTGAATTGTGCTCTGCTCAGGGGAGGTCAGGGAAAGCAAAATCCATGCTGGGAGCTCCCAAAAAGCTGGAATTGGCCAGGGAGCAGCGGCAGAAAGGGGCTGCAGGAAGGCAGGTTGATGCACAGACAAGAGACAGGTAGCATGGAAGACTGGGGCCTGCATAGTGTTGAGAGAAAAACTGCACTGATTCCAGACAATATATTACTTTCTTTCCCCATTCCTGTATTTTTAGGGCTAGATGTGTAAGCAGATGGTTATTTTGAATAAGCTGTTTGTTTTCAAGCTTGGCCTTGAACCTTCTCACTCTAAACTCCCTGTTAGGGACAAGTGGCACCTTTCATAATCCAAAAACAGAGTCTAAGTGGGTGCCGAATTGGTATGTTTTTTCCAAAAGGAATTGGGCTGCAGAGCCTTCAACTTGGAAGGATGCCATTGAAGACTCTGAAAGCATGACACAAGTCTGTCCTAGAACAGAGCTGGACAGGACTGGAGCATCTGTTTGAGCCATTGGCTATCCCTTATTAAGGGTTAAGTGGCACGGCTGAGCTTCCATCCTTATGGATGAGCCCTCTTCCCTTACTGTGGGAAAGGATGATCTTTCCCATATTGCCTGCTGGAAACAGACCCCGTCAGGGGCATTGGCCCAGGCTGAACAGGCAAGGCAGCTGACAAATAAACAGCACGGGTTGCGGAGCAGTCAGGCACACCTGTGCTGGGCTGCTGTTTTATTTGCTGAATAGGCATAACCCCTGAATGCAGGTCTGCTGCTGTGTTCTTGCCTCAAGGGAGTAACCTTCATGTTACACCCATTAGATTGATTGACCACCCCTCTATCGAGTAGTAATCCGACTCTTCGGAAGGCTGGAAGCCCAATTGCAAGGTTGAATGAAAACTCGGAGCTGCAAAAATCTCCTGTAAACAAGATTCTTTACTATTTCTATTGAAGAATATTTCTATTGCAGTAGAAGACGACTTCAGAGAGTATTCCTGTGCAAGAAAGGATGTCTGTCTCAGATACGATAAACAAGAAAGCGTAACTCAAATCAGCGATAGGCATCACTATTTGGTTCAGTGAGAACAAGCACCAAACCCATCTCCTGTGAATTGATACATTTGTGGTGGAGTATCTGTTCTAAAAAAACAGGCAGGAAGATCAGATAATCCAAATGATGCAGAATAGATTTGTTGTTACACAGAGAAATAAAATGATCCAGGATTGTCCATATATGACAGCAAAGATAAGAAAGAGAAGACCTGTAATGTATTAATTTCACAGGGGAAGAGAACTACCTGTGAAGAGAAGCAAAAACAAAAACCAAACCACAACCCAAACCTTAAAACATTCAGGACAGTTAGGAGCAATTAATCAGCTCTTATTTAATCCAAATACAGTTGTCGCCTCTAAGCTGTTTTTTCATAGCTATGTATTGCTAGAAATCATCATTAAGGGTTTTCCAAAATTAAACTGTTATTCATTGCCTATGCCCATTTAAAAAACAAAAGAATCTGCCTCTGGATTTCTAAACACATAAACCTGGAAATGTGCTGATCACCATAGTTTTGACTTGGCTTTTGTGAAAATAAAGATTTCAAAGATCTCTTGAGAGTCTGGAGCTGTTTGGCCCTGTTCTGATCTGAAAGTACAGGCACCAACTAGGGAGAATGTAGGAAAACCCTTTGCCTGCCTCTGATATGGGAAACATCTGTAGTGACGAGTTCCCCCTCAGAGAAATGATGTGCCTTTGTTTTTAAAAGTGGTGCAGAAATGACCTTTCTCCTAATTTCATCTCGGATCCAGATCCCTTTCTATAAGTCATTAATCCTTATAGTTAGTAATTGCTCGGCCAGGTCACCTCTCAGGTGCTGAGCTATCAAGAGCATGTTGACTTAACATCATTCTTCAATGGGCTGGTACAGCTAGAAATAAATTTAATTTATAGAAATGAAATGAAATGATAAGGTGCAAAAGTTCTGTGAAGACAATTTCACTACAATACCAGATTACAAATTCTTGGACACCCTGAACAAAACCCACCAAGCAAAGACTGGTGGCAATTTATTGCTTTATTTTCTGAGGGACTGCATTGATACGCTTGTTATTTCCTGGCATTGGATTCACTTAACACTGAAAATATTTTTTTCAAAATTGTGTAAAATGATTTAGGAGCTTTAATTCCTTTTTTACAATTAATATCTTTGGAAGTCTATGGAGACAGAGTTACAACTGTGTCTTACATTTTAACAAGCTTCCATCACTCAGCAGAACTGTAGTAGTGACAATGTGTTCATTCTCTCTGCCTGTACTCTCAGTTACATTGAAGTTTATTTAAACATTTTGAAAAATATTTTTTCTTCCTCTTGCAGTGTGGAGCCAGCTAGATAGTCAGTAGTGGCCAAGAGTTTGGAGACATTAGCCCGGCAGCTGCATTGCAGCGTGGCACAGCACTAGGCTCCCATAGGAATAACCTGCTACAGGAACTATGCGCCTGCTGGTGTTGTGCTAGGCTGTCACTTTCTGCATGTCAGCCGCTCAGAGACGCCAGACATGGGCTGTGTTGTTATGTCGTACCCGAGAAGCTGGGCCTTTTATCTGCCAAATTACCCTTGACTGAGTTTTCCTTGTCTCAGCACAAAACTCTAGCCCTTGATTTCCAGCAGCAAGTCCCTCTGAGGCCATGGGATAGGCAAAACTGTGGTTTGACTTCTCTTCAGTCTGTTCAAGCTTCAAAGCTTAAAGCAAAACCGCAGCCTGTAGCTGATGGCACAGCCTGTCATGGTTGGCCGTACATTGCCTGCTTCGGTTAGGATACTCTTCTAGATCATAAGATTTAAATTCTGAGCCCTTTAGAGTGTGTTGTGTTTGTAAGCACATGGGAACAGCTAAAACCAAAGATTCATCCACACCGGATCCCTGTCCATCATCTGCAACATTTGGAGAATTGCAGGCAGTAGTGGACGCCCGGGGAAGCGCATCAGTACAGAGCCAATATATAGTGAAACTTTTGTCCCTGACTCCTGGGATTTGCTGCGGCAAGTACTTGCAGAAGTAACAAACGCAGTGACAAAAGCGTTGTGGCACCTACATAAGTAGGAAATATAAACACCGTGTGGGTTTTCGGTGCTTTGCCTGGAATGCAGATTTCACAACAATGTGGATGTATTTATGTTCTGACATCTCTTGACCATCTGTTTATCTTCCCAAGTTCTTGTGACCTTTATATGTGTCCACAGAGTCCTTCTGCTATCTCCCAGCAGACTGTTTTATTCTTCCTTGTGGATGTCTCATAAAATAGCCACTAGACTGTTCGGGGGATCAGCTGATCTCCAGGGCTGCCATGTACGTGCAGTGCAAATACGTGAACGTGTGTGTTCAAATGGCAACCAGCTAAACTCCCGCTCCCCTCCAGTGCAGCTCATGTCAACTGCCTCCATATGAATGCTCTAGATTTTATAATAACATGGCTATAATTAAAGGCTCCCCCACTGCTGAATGCATTAGTATATCCTTTGGAGATATCCTTTGAAGACAAACACTTTCTGACTGTGCTGCTTTTTTTTTTTTTTTTTTTT
>VZSV01000004.1:14724069-14742348 GCA_013398735.1 Nothocercus julius
AAAAAAAAAAGCATCTCTTGTCTACAGTCTCCGGGAGATAGAAGTCAGTGGTATAAAGACCTCAAGAGCGCTTCAAAAGGAAAAAATATGGAAACGGCTTTGGGTGTTTCAGGTGGCCATGAGAGGGAAAATGTGGAGATGAATCTGAACCTCTGTGCAGTAGTTAGACTCCTAAGAGGGCTTCCGTAATTTGGTTTTGTGCCAGCCAAGCAGAACTTAAATCTGCATTTCTCAGACTGTGAAGACCATAATTATTTTGCATTTCAGTAAATGCACTTGCTGACTGAGGACCACTGTAGTAAGAATAAATAACCTGTTTTGTTGAGATTTTGTAAAGGATTTCAGGATCAGCATAAAACATGGAAAACACTGAGGAAAACTAAAAGAGCAAGGACCATTCATTCAGAATTTCAGGTGGAATCAATATTACAAAGTACTATAGTACAAGTAGCATATTTTCATTTAAAAAAAAAGACTTGTATTTGCTACTATTGGTACAGTGATGGTTGGCTGATGATTTCAAAAGCAACTGCTAAACCCCTTAGGATATTACAAATATGTGTGCATTTATAATTTTTATGTTTTTTTTTCCGATTTGTATGAAATAAGCTTTTCACGTTTTATGCAGTTTTTATGCAGTTTATTCCTCTAGAATTTCTCTAGGAAACTACCCTGAATATCTATTTAGGTATGTAAGTACGGTTATAAGGGGATCTCTTCGTCTGTAAGAGATCAAAGAGAAGTATGCAAGTAATCTTTTATTATTATTATTACTTCTTATCTGAACCAAAGCCCAAACCAACATAAATTCGAATCAGCTTGAGCCAGAGCCAGAGGACAGAACCACGAGTTCACAATCAGTCGGACTGCCCATTTGTGGGGCAGGGGAGCCGGCAGCTGCCTCGCCGGGCGCCCCCCGGCTCAGGGCGTGCGGAGAGGGGGCGCGCGCGGCAGGGAGCCGTTAACGGGAGGGAGGCAGCCGTTAACGGGCGCGGCGGCGGGAGGGAGGGAGGGAGGCGGGCAGCAGGCAGGCAGCCGCTAACGGGCGCGGCGGCGCGTGTCTTGCAGATCTTCGAGTGGTGGTACTTCCGCAAGTACGGCACGTCCTTCATCGAGCAGGTCTCGGTGAGCCACCTGCGCCCCCTGCTGGGCGGCGTGGACAACAGCGCGCCCAGCGCCGCCAGCGCCGCCGCCGGCGACGCCGACTCGAGCCGCCAGAGCGTGTCAGGTGAGCGCGGGCGCGGGGGCCGCGCGGCGCGAGGCGCTGCGCGCTTGGGGTCTGCGCGTCTTGGGTCACCTAGCGCGGAGCGAAGCGAAAACCAAGGAAGATAACCCGGCTGGCCTCCGCGTAAGGCCGCGAGCTTCCAGGAAAGGGACACCTGCAAGACTCTTTGTGACCTGTAGAATTAGGCACCCACCTGCATTTTAACAGGATCAAGGTTAAGAGTATGGTGCTAGCGAGGTGGGTTGCGGCTAAACCTGAATAGCCACAGCAGGAGCTGTGAAAGTTAAGAGATTGCCTGTAATGTAGAATCAGCTACAGGTGTGCACACCCACAGACACCACTCGCCCTTGCCAGGCATTCATGGGGCCGGCACATCTTGGTGCGTTGGGTAGGGGCATCTGTGGATATTTTGGCCCAGTTAAAGTGTTAAAGGCAGTGGCCAGATGCTTCCAATGCTATCCTTTGCCCTTGCCTGTCAAATTGGTGGCCGCTACAGATTAGCTTGGCTTCTCTGGAGTTCTGTGGCTTGGCAAAATTAGCACTCAACTCCTGCCACAGGCAGATGGTATAAATATCAGTTCATCCTGAACCACGAGACCATAGAAGACTTTCTTTAAATTGGCTTTGCTGTCAAATAAAAGACAAGACTGCTTCAATAATTGTTCCAGCTAATTATATCTTCCCAAATCCATTCTATACTCAGACTCTATTACCATAAGGCAAACGCACAATTGCAGTCCTTGTTCTGAAACGTCAGCTAAATTGCATGTGCTTTCTGTAATACTGTTTCTAAGGACAGGCAGTATTTTTATTTTCATGTTTTTACAGAGCCTTGCAGAGTAGTTAAAGCACTATCAAGAAAATAATCAGGAAAAGATGTCGAGAATGCCCATCTGCTTTTGCATTGCTTGATTCGTAGGGTAATGGAAATAGTACGTAAACAACATTTGGATTTCAGTTTAGTAAGTGGAAGCACAGCGGTTTTCAATAGCTTAAGGGCTTGTTCCATTCCTGACTCAGCTACTGATTTGATTTGTGACTTTGGGCAAGCTATGGTGCACGCAGGTTTATAAAAAGAGCGTCCATTTTTGGGTGCTAGATTTCAGGCATTTGAGGCTTGTTTTTTGCGAGGTTGCAGACATTCACAGCTCCTGTGAATTTCCCTGCAAGGTGTGGGTGCTGCAAAGCAGGTTGATGGTGTCTGTTTTTGAATAAATCACATTTTAGATAGTTGACTTTGACACCCTATGGCCTCCTTCATATTGCATGTAATTTTTCTGAATAAATATAAGATTGAGGAAGTGTTTGGAGAACTTTACCTCAGCAGTACATTTGTATGAGTTTAGATTTTTTTTTCATTATGCATTTTTATATTGCTGTAAAGAATACATATTTTTTTTTGCCCTGATGATAAAGAGGATACTAAATCAGAAGAAACCAGCCCTTTAGGTGATAGGAACAGGGAAGCATCTGTTTTGAGACAGCTTGTGTGCTGCTACTGCTCTGCCACAGATGCTCCATCCCTGGAAGTTACTTAACATGTGTTTCAAATGTGGGGATTTTGCTGAGGCTCTGTGTGTGGGAGCCTCATTGCCTGGGGATTCCTTTGAGAGGTAGCAGCAAGAGACAAGTCAACCTACCTATGACGAACCAGCCTCTTGAGCTCCGAGCAACAAGTTCATTGACTGAATAGGGGTCCCAGGGGAACTTAGGTCCTTGCTTGGGTGATTCAGAGCTGCCTGGGTGGAATGAACTGAAGACTTAAGCTGTGATTGATAGAGATGCCCAACTACTGTTGCTTCTGGCTTGAGCTGTAGGTATTCACAATCTTCCTGATCTATAAGATGGAGTTTAATGGTTTCAGCCTTAGATTTATGACTAGGTCATCATCTTACTATTGCAAATTAGTTTAGCTTTCTTCAGGGATGTTCCCCTAGGATTTTATTAAATGGTTAGTTTCCATTATAACGTTATAATTTCATTAAATTTATGCCCTCTATAGGCATTTAAAATACAACAGAATTAACAAATGAGGAAAAGTGTATGAAACAACAAATTCAGTCAAGGAGAAAGCATTATTGTTTAACAACAGAGGTACCTACATCTCTAATTTCGGTCCTGGCCAATTTTACATCTGCTCTTCCATGCTTATGAAAATAAACAAGATAAAAATCATTTAAAAATCACAAGTTAAATGATATAGATGGCTTCAAAAAACGTTCTGCTCTGGATACTTGCACGTCAGGAAGCCTCCGTGTAGCAGAGCACATTCAGCAGTTGCCATTCCTGCCTGAGGAGAAGAAGGGCCGTGAATAGCAGCAGTGCATGGGCCAGGAGACTATGTTTGGGTGAGATGGGAACATCTGTGTGTGCCCGTCAGTGCCAGCAGTCTCACCTCAGCGTGTCTGGAATAGCTCCCCTCATTTTAAAGTGGAAGCACAGTATTGGGGCTGATGAGGTTCTCCCAAGCCTCTTGATTTTTCTGATACAAAGAAATGGTTAAAGACATATTTGCCTTTCAATTCATAGATGCTTGATTTTATAAATTCCTCTAGCAGTATCTGTGCAGGTAGCCTTGTTAGTCATACTATGAGAAAAAAATCTAGTCTTCAAAACTTGAGCACTGAATAAGCACCTGAAAGATGAATATTCAATAAATCCTATTTGCTTATACAAAACAAGGACATAAGTTATATAATCTGATTATTTTGCAATGCAACAGAAGAGGCAACCTTTCTATTTTGTCATGAATCAACAAGGGGATGTTTCTAGCACTATCCAAATAGGCAAAGATGGCTTTTTTACTTGATTCAGCCTGTCTTCCTTTGTTAACATTTGACTTTTTTAGAGTATTGCAGTAAATGCCTATGTCTTCAGAAATATTGGGCTAATTTTGTTGTTGCATTCAGACATGATATCAGCAGATATCAGCAGATACCAAGACAAAAGCAGCAAAGGAACACCTCATATTTAACTTGTAAAACTGCCTCCAGGACAGTAGATGGTAATAAAATGGCTTCCACTACTCCCTTTTTGTTCCCCAACTCCCCCTTTCTTCACTGTGGTGATTAAGTACTGTGCCTGGATCAAGCACAACTAAAATTTAAATAAATTGAACCAAAAAAATGGTATCGTTGTGATCAAATTTCTGTTACCTAATCTTGTTTATTGCAATTACAGTAAGCCAAGCCACTGAATTGTGCCACTGAGAAGGCTGGTGTTTATTTAATATTTATTACGGTTCGAAAACCATATTCTATCTGAATTACCAGATTAAAGCTTGTCCAACAGCCATACCCTCTGTCTGTGCAGCAGAACAGCTCAGTGTTGACGAAGCACTTTTGGGTAAGCTAATGGAGCTCTCCAGTATTGATTGCCTGCTGAAGTGGTTGGCTAAAGGATGCAGCAGTATCATTAGTGATTTTACTCCTCCTAATCTTCTTGCCCTTTGCTTGTCACTGGCTCATGCATGTGTTATCTAGTGGAGGGACCATTCTGAAAGGCCACCTGCCGTGCCCCTTGGTTTTTGTGCAGCTGCAGATGCCATTATGCTATTGCAAATAATTTATATGATATGCTTCCTATTTAGCTTCATATTCAGAAATGAGAAATAGGTCCATAAAAAAAGGGAAAGGTTTGACTTGCCATTCTTTGTGTCTGTCTCATACTTTAATGGAGCAGATGTAAAGAGAACAGACTTTAACATCGCATATGTTATGTGCAATAGATACCCTGTTGACTCATTATCTCACAAGGAACATGCCACAGTGACCTCTCTAGAAGTGATCACGTAACTTCATAGTGAAAAATGTACTGGCTGACATTTGGTGCTGGAAAACAGCTGGTGAAATGCTGGAGGGCCAGAACTACTGATGTGCATTTGCAGAGGGCTCAATGAGGTGTCATCAGGAGACTGACTTGTGGTAAAACAGCCTTCTGTCCCCCAACGACTTTTTAGACTTCGTTGCAAGTACTGAGTTTGATTTTGGTCCCACTGTCACTGTAGTGAATTGTGTCTTTGTTGAAACAAAGAGAATTTTACTGATGTTAAAGTAAGAGCTAAGCTAGAAAAGCCAGAATTAAGACCTCTGCTTATGAAAAGCTATAAAAAAAAGATCTTGTGTTTTTTTGAATACTATTTAAATGAAGTTGTTGTGGATTTTCTTATCTCTTCCTGCCTGTGATGTGAAGATTTTGCACTTCTTTTGCTTCCAAGAGAAGAGAAATGTACAAAACGCTTTTAGTGTTCCCAAACCTTTGCAATGAATTTTTCTCTGGCAATCAACCTTAGACTCCCTTGTCAATCCTGCTGTGTTGTAACTCAAGTGAGGTCAGCAGATGTTGCTATGGAATTTTGTTTCTAAAGCTAAAGAGGAATTAAAATTGGCAATTGTACGTACGATTCTCAATGACTTGCAGTATTAGCTAGACAGTGAAGTTTTCTTATAGAAATAACAAGTCCATAGGGAGCAAGTTAATTGCTCATTTTTTTCAGTGCAATAACCCAAATATGATCCCCTCTTCAGTTCTGCATTATGGCAAATGGGAGTCCTGACACTAATCAGTATTATCATTTTAGTCTGGCATTTGGAGCTTTGTTAGAGGCTATTTATCTGAAATGCTGTTATTTGTTAAAACTAAGTTATGATTAAATTAGTATTTGAAAAGAAAGTGGACAGTCAGGCTACCACCTGCCTCTCTGTGCATTTAATTTTTCCATGTACAAAACTCAATTGCTAAGACTCATTCAAAGATAACTGATATTTCTGAAAAACCTCAGGTAACTGTAATTTGGAAGAGACTTCATTGCGTTTCTGTTTTTGTTTATGACAGAATGCAAAGTCTGGCGAAATCCCTTAAACCTCTTCAGAGGAGCTGAGTATAATCGGTAAGTGCGACAGTGCAGTACTAGGTTAAGGATCTTGATTGTAGTTGTTCACTAACTGAACTCTGAGATTGAAAAAACAAAATTGTTGACACATGCACTTATGCCAGGTTTTTCTGTCACATATAAGATGTTTCTGAAAGAAAAGGAATTTAAATTCTTTCTCAAGTGCTCATTATTTCTGAAGTTTTTGTTATTTTATTCACTTACAAAGTGATTTTTTTGAAGTTAGAAATAAGTGGAAAATGTATTTTCAGTGCATCTAGCATGCTAATATAGTAGTTCTGTTCAAATCAGTTACATCAGGCAACCTAGTGAATTGCATCAAGCCATGAAGTCTTAATGTGTGAATATATGTGTTACCCCTTTCCTGTATGCCTGTATTCCAGCATTCTCCTTAGCTTTGGATCAGCTGCTGTAGCTCCATCCTAGCACAGGGAAATGCAACGTACATCAGTAAGGAGATAGCGGGATGACCTTAGTAGTTTGTGCCCATCTCTGGTGTCTAGTGTTCTCCTTTTCTGTAAAGACTGCTGAATGTGAGCTTGTTTAAGCTGAGTGTCTCTTTGTTGACAACTTTGCAGGTATACATGGGTAACGGGGAGAGAACCCTTGACCTACTACGATATGAATCTTTCTGCACAGGACCATCAGACATTCTTCACATGCGACACGGATCATATGCGGCCTGCAGATGCTAGTAAGAGACCATGTGAACAACCAGTTTTGCTAATAGGTTAACAGTGGGTTTGAACTGGCACTGTAAAAACTCAGCCAGACATCCGTTCCCCCAAGTAGATCAATAATGGCAAAAGTTTGATTGTGGTTGGAAAGCTGTTGGATGAATGACATTATAGATCTGTACAAGTAACTGTAAGTTACCTAATTTGTGTCACTGTATCTTGTTCTACTTCTTAGCTGAAGTCTTTCAAAATACACCTTACAGAGTGTGAACCTGAGTTTGCTGTCTGTTTTCTCATAGCAGCTTCAGACACGTACAGCTTAATTTGCCTCCTCTGCAGTGTGTAATATGTAGAGTTATGTTCTCAAAATACCATTTAGTCTACACTGAAACTCGGTAAACCTGTATTTTGTTCCTACTGAAGTTGGAAGTTGCCCTAAAAATGGAAACAACACGTTCAGAACTGAATTTGATATAAGCATCTTTAGTCGTATTAAGCTTTTATTGTTAAGCAATGACTTTGACTGTGCTGAAATTTTAGTACAACCATTATTTTGATTGTCAGAATTTGTCTCTGAAGAGACAAATCTTTGTCTCGTAGGGAAATAGAGATCCTGACTTTTGGGCACTCCATTCTGAGGGCCTAATTACAAAGGAGAATATACTCTTGTACTTCAGACGCAGAAGAAATAGGAATCCTCCATTATGAACTCAGTGGGGTAATGTTGAAGTAGTCTGATTAGCTTGGATGCTATTTCCATTTAGCACTCACGTGAAGCAACACCCTGGTAGGAACTGCAATACGATTCCAACTTTCTTCATATTCTTTCTTGCCCTGTGTAGCCTAACTCACCAAGAGGAAAATGCTGCTCGTCCTCTCTTTCTTCTCTGTATGCCTCTATATGCAGCTGGCATAATCTAACTGTCAGACAAACTTACACAAGAAAAGAAATTTAATTAAATGAAAGAAGAAGTCTGAGTATTTGGGACAGAAGCTCATGTTGATTCTACGTCTTTCAAAAGATCCCTGGGCTTTTTGAAGTGATCTGTAGTGAGTCAGGCCATAATTTTTTGTTTTCATAATGCAGAAGATTTTCCTTCATACTATAATGACTGATATGCCCTGTTCTGTTTTGTTTATTGAATAGTAATGCAGAAAGCCTGGAGAGAGAGAAACCCACAAGCCCGAATTTCTGCAGCACATGAAGCTTTGGAATTGAACGAGTGAGTGACAACAACATTAACATTTATTTTCTGTCTTTCAAAAATCCAGTTGATGATAGCTTAAGGCAGGGAGTTTTCTACAGTAATTTTTAATCATGATTGCAGGCCTGTCACAGGAGGAGCTGTAATGGGAAGAATAAAGCAGAGCTGCGTGTTGTGTTAGGCACCCAGAGGGTCCTTGGGGCGCTGGTGACAATGAGAGTCTTCCCATTGATGTCAGTGGGCTTTGGATCAGGCCCTGTGGTGGCACAGGGAAGTGTTCAATGAGGTGCATTCTGCTCAGCATATGACACGGAGACAACACCAGTTGCCTTCTGGATTTCTTGGTTGTCCTGAATAGAGGCAATAAGGAAGTTACTTGTAAACACTTTCTGAAGTATTGAATTGGTAATGTGTGGGAATATGATGCAATTTTGTGTGAGAATTGTAGAATTTGTGGAGAACGTAAAGAGGATGGGGCCAAACTCTTCTCAGTGGTGGCCAGTGACAGAACAAGGGGTAAGGGGTATAAATTAAAACATAGGAAGTTTCATCTCCATGTGAGGAAGAACTTCTTTGCTGTGAGGGTGACAGAACCCTGGAACAGGCTGCCCAGAGAGGTTGTGGAGTCTCTCTGGAGATCTTCCAAACCCACCTGGATGCCACCCTGTGCCACATGCTCTAGGTGTCCTTGCTAGAGCAGGGGGGTTGGACTAGATGACCTCTGGAGGTCCCTTCCAATCTCAGCCATTCTGTGATTCTGTATGATTTTGGCTGCTTATGAGTCCATCGTTTATTTTCTCAATGAGATACACAGAATGCTGAGTTTCCACAATAAACAGATGCTTCATATGTCTAATTTAGACAGCTAAAGGCTGGATGAGATGACTCACACATTGCATTTTACATTATTTGTATTCCTAAAGCTCCTTCTTGGGTGGGGAGGAAGAAGTGGGGGGAAAGAGAAGATGGAAAGGGTGGAAATCTTTGCCTGTGCGATTACATTTGTAGTCTCTTCAAAGCTTAGTGTGTTCTCTCGTTTTCTTTCATGCCATTTTAGTAGAGGAGATGTTTTCTATTAAATAAATAGTGCATAAAACTGGTTTCTGTATCTAAAACGCTTTTTAACAACATAAGATCATGCGTAAGTAAGATAGTGGTTTACTTTCTGGGCAGATTCACTGATTTTAGTAGGTTTATTCAAGCGTTGAAGTGATGCAGTTGCTACATAAGCAATACGTTATGATGTTGTCGGAGTAGTTACTTTACAAAGATGAATTGAAGGCCATATGGACAAAACTCCATTGCTTCTGTGTTTTGTACATTCTTTCCAGTTTGCACGTCTAAGTAATCTTTGCCTGAAGTAACGTTCTTGTGGTTTTGCCTCTTGATTCTTTTGCAGATGTGCCACTGCCTATATTCTCTTGGCTGAAGAGGAAGCAACAACAATTGTAGAAGCAGAGAAACTTTTTAAGCAAGCTCTGAAAGCTGGAGAGGGCTGTTACAGGCGTAGCCAGCAATTGCAGCACCATGGTGCCCAGTATGAAGCTCAACACAGTAAGTCTTTGGAGCAACTATCTGCTTCTAGCACGGGAGAAAGAACTAAGATACACGCCTAGAGCCAAACTGTTGTGTTTCAGTGTCTTTGCATGGCTTTGTAACTGTAGTGGCAATGCTCAGATTACACCTATTCTTTGTCATGGCAAAAATAAATAAATAAATAAATAAATAAATAAATAAATAAATAATTGTAACATTACCTAAAAGAAAAGATAAAGTAGCAGAGCCAAAGGAGATTTGATATTCAGAAAATAGTGGACTCTCTCTGCTTTAGAAAGTCACACTGAAATGCCTGTAGCCATTTTGAAGACATGTTTTGAAAGGATAGTGAAGAGCCATGACAACAGGAATGAAGTGGTACTTTGCCAGCTTTTTTTCATCACCTGTAAGGTAAATATGTACGTCACATAATTCTGTCATATGCTTAAGAGTAATGAGGCCCATTCACCAGTGTGTTGTTAGAAAAGTTAGGGTCACAGAAACATTAAAAATTTAACAGCTGGAGTAATACAGTGCTCTAGCTGAAACTCTCTATTTTTTTTTTATTGAAGTTTTGGAAAAATATATTTAGCTGATATGACAACTATATTTAGTAGAAGCTTCTTAAACCTAAGAAAATACATGAGGATTCAGTAAGTGAATAAAAAGATAACTAAAGCAAACAGATCTAGGTTGTTTCTACCATGGTTTCCTCAGGCAAAAATAATACCAATGAATTACGTAAGTACAAGCACTGACATATTTTTGGGCATATTCAGGTTTCTCAGAACCTGAATTCACAGCCTCTGGCTATCTCACGTAATTGGAAGATTGCTGATAAAAACTGTACATAGGGAAATTGTCTGTGATCTCTGGCTTCAAAAGTGCATGCAAGTCTACACCTGGAAACCTGATGTTTTACAAAGCTTGGGTAGCACGTTAAACATTTGTTGGTTATAAATTAATATTTAAGATGATACATTTGTTATGATATGGTTCTTTTTGGAGAAAATGAAAACCTAGAGTAGGTGAGTCCTTAAAGCAGTTCTCAGGCTCTAGCAGGCTTACGGTTGTCTGTGAAAGCTTGATTTCTGTACTTAATCCATCCTAAGCACTGAAAATGAAAATGAATATATGAAAATATCCAAAAGAGTAATTAAAGGCTACAGTCTTTAACCATGATGGTTATCTCCAAGAGATCCCTGTTAAGTTTGTGTGGACGGATGTAAACATGCTATTTTTGTAATCTCTCTGCTCGATGATGTGTATTGCCACAGCCATTATCAAATTTGACCCTCTGGTCCTTTGAGCAGAGGTAGCAAGCAATTTAATAACAGGAACAAGTACATGCATTGCCATAGAACAGGAAGGGTTGAAAAGTGATGATCTGCTCTGGCTGTTCTACAGTAGAGGGGCTAGATTGTCCCAGTTTTCTCTGTCTTCCAGTGTCTGCCTTTGTGCACCCATAACTGTTAGAAAAGCTGCAGCCTCAGATGGTGCCTTAGATATAGGGTCCCCAAGTAGGATTTTTTTTGATTACATGCTGGGCTGTATATAGTTTAATGGAGAGCTCAATTCTTTAGAGAAGGACCACAGGCCAATGTGTCTATGCCAATAGCACAGTTCCATTGCTCATGTGGCAAATACTCTGCAGTTGTGCAGTGAGGTGGTGCTCCATTCCTAGCTCTTCGGCTTTGGGATATAAAGTTACATTTCTTCTTTTGCAAGTGAAAACCGCTATCATTTCTTGAACAATGGCAGGTAGTTCTATGTTTCTTTTTATATGTCTACATTTTCCGTCTCTTTCATAGAATATTTCATGTTAGGCCGTGAATTTTAAGAGTACGTAAGAACATAACTGAACTTAATATATTTCAAGAGATGATAGTTTATATGAAGTGCAGGCAGCCTTCTTTTTGAGGGTCTCGTGTTCGTCACAGAAAATCATTAATCACTTCAGAAAATTTGGGCCTGAAAAGTTACCTTGATTTCGTAATAAGCAAAGGCATTTGACCATTCTTTTTGAACCAACTGAAAAGGAACGTGGCCTGAAATGTATACCTCTTAGTTACACTACGTAAAGATGTTGAAAACAGATGTAGCTAATAAATCATTTATTGAGGAGATAGAATTCAGTACAGAGATAACAAATTACATAATATAAAATACGACTGAAGAAATTCTTTCTCTACGTTATTTAATTTTTCTCCTAGAGTCAGACCTTTCAACCTGCTGCTTAATCTATCTGAAAATTTCAGTCACAGCTTTAAAACAATTTGTAGACACTTGGAGTATTTTCAGTGCACATCTTGTGCTTATTATGAAAGACCTGAAAATGGGACACAGACTAAAGTCTTTACAGACTGCATATTACACAAAGATAATTCATAGCAGGTGGCTTATGTTTTCTTGATATGGTAATTTTATAGATGATTAGCTGCCTGCATGTGTCCTGTTGGTCCAGAAGCACATTAAAAGTTTGCATTATAATTATAGGGAGAATGAGAAATCAAGGATTGCAAAAAGAGTAAGGAGCAACATTGCTGCAGCTCTTGAGTTTCTATTCTCTTTTCTGTTAAGGCGTCTCCCACTCCATGAGACTGTTATATCTGAAACTTGTTAATTTGCCATTCCTGATTAACTATGTTAGGAATTTGAAGATGTTAATTGTGTCACAGGTAATAGTTCTGTAAAACAGAACACAGGTAAAAGTTTGGGGTGTAGTACTATTTTTCTGATCATAAATGAAAAGACTGTTACCCAGAGCAAAGCTGAGGATTTGTTTTGCTGCATTTTAAAACAAGTGTGTTCACCTAAACTTACCAAAAATTTAGTGTAAATCATAACATGCCTTGTCATAGATGTGCTTGTCTCTACTGCATAAGTATGTAAATTGGTAAGATATCTAGTGCTGTGTGGAGGACCTAGAGTTTGAGTGTCACCTTTTAAAGGTTCCCTTTGCCCGATTAATTACTTGATCCCTATATTTCCTGTATTTCATAGGTATAACATAGGTATAACACCAGGTCCTTCTTTATACTGTGGTGTATGTTGAGTAATTCCACTGGTTTCCGTGGTATTATTCCACATTTAAATCATTAGAATTTGTAATTACAATGACAATGCAAATTACAATTATGGAAATACTGATGATCAAGAATAACAAAAAAAGTCAAGAAAGCTATGTTTACTTTTGTGTTATAGTTTGAAATGGACCTTTTATCTCTGTGTTGTTTCTTATTTTTGTTTCTTTTTTGCATTAAACAGGAAGGGACACCAATGTGTTAGTTTACATTAAGAGGAGGCTGGCAATGTGTGCAAGAAAGCTGGGAAGGACCAGGGAAGCAGTGAAAATGATGAGAGATGTGAGTTTGCTTTTTTTTCATATAGAATATAACATAAACATTTGCTTACAAAGAAATGCCTGCTCTTGCTATATGCAGTACTGTTGATAATCCTTTTGTATGTGTAGTTTGCATAAAGGTTAACAGATTAAGGGCTAAGACAACAGTATGAAGCCAAATGAATGGCTACCCTTACAGCCTGAATTCCTCATCCTGGTAGGTGTGGATTACAGTGCAGTCTTTAATTATTTGATGGTGAAGTTACATAACAGTTTTTCTGAAGGCTGCCTTCTTCACTGGGACATGTAGCAGATGACACTGACTTAACAAACAAGTTTCAAGTATTCTGATTCCCACTTGCAAAGCCTGCAGTATGACTCTCTGCACTGCTCAGCTCATACTGTTCACCCTTGAGGACAATGCTACACATTCATTCATGGGCTCGCTACTAAGAAGTCAAAACCAAGTAACTATCTATAATGAACTCATTTACCTCTGAAATGGGATTTTATCCCTGCTTTTTACACCGGGGAGCTACCAGAAGTAGTCATAAGCTGGTAAGCTACAAATTTGGGCAACTTGTGTGAAGCACCAAACAGTAGATATTTTGGGTAGGGCGATGATCAGCTCTCCACATGTGGCACTGTGCAAGTTCCACATACAAACAAGTGCTTTACTTTGTTAGGAGCACCTAGCATTTCTTTAGGTGATATCCCCTGGTTGCGGACTAGGTGCACTATTGTTAAGTAGGTGGTTGCCTGGCCTGAGGGAGCAAGGCTGTGCTGATTTGGGTCTAAGAGCTCTGGACAAAAGATAGTGAAACTCCTTGTCATCTTCCTACATTCTCCCTTCTCTTACACTTTCTTTTCTTCCACAAAAAGTGAACGTTGGTGAAGACATTGGAGATGGAGAGATGGGCGGGTCTCTGAAGGAGCCCATCCTCCTCCTTAGCTGAAGGACCTAAATTTTAGGCATCCAAAATGGAATCCATAACCTGCATGTTGAAAAGGGAAGTTCCCACTACATTCAGTGGAAAAAAATAAATTAAAAAGGCAAGGCTGAGGATGTCCAGCCCCACAGCTCTCAATCCCCAGAATCACTGGGCTCCCCGACAAAGGGATAAAAAATGATCTCATCAAAATGCAGCCATTGCACAGCTAGGAAGACAAGAAGAATAGGAAGAAAGATCTGGTTTTGCAGGCTTGTGGTCAAGACTTAGCTGGGAGAATGTTACCTTCAAAAAGGATTGTTTTCATTGCAGCCATCTCCTACAACTGGTTCTTTAGGAATTTTGTTACAGACACTCTGGCTTGAACACTGAAATCATCCTGGGGACAGCATTAGAATTTTAACTTCTGGTGTTAATATATGAAAAAGCATAAAGTTTTGAACTTCACATTCAAATGTGGCATTCTGTAATTATGGCACCTTCTGGAGCTTGCTGTGGCCTACTGAATGTGTTTTGTGATTTTAAGATAGAGCTATTTAGAACAGGTATTCTGTGAGACCTGTTGAGATCTATAGATTTCATTAACTGTGTTTGCAGAGTACTGGTTTCAGGGGCATGGATGGTCTATCTAGTCCTTGGTTTCTTAAGCAAAGTGAGCCCTGGAACACTTTGATTGGGATAAATAGGTTATTCTGTCACTAGCGAGAGTGTGTGTTGTTTAAGTTAAGTACAAGGTGAATCTTAAAATCCAGTAATGACAGGGAAACCCAAAGTCGTCTTTTCTTAGATACTTAAGGAGTGAAAATACCTTCCTCTGTGGGAACATTATGCTAAAAAGAAAGGTTTGGATGCAAGACAAAGGAGGCATAAAGACAGAATTTCAGCTTCTAGAGCTTTAACTCAGATCATCACATTCTGTATTTTTCCACATACAGACACGGAGCCAAATTTTCAAAACTGAATTTAAATGCCTCTAGAGGACTTCATTGGGCGCAAGCAGAGCTAAGTTTTATCAGCTCCCTAGACAAAATAACAAAAAAGCAGCAGTATCTACTGGTATTAGCTCCAGTACATAAAGAGTAAGAGTAGGGTCAAGTCACCTTCACAGATGCTTTTTCTTAGGTTGACTTGGAGGGACAGAGGATCTAGGTATTTATTTTTGATGAATGCAAATCTACCAGCTCTTCACCGAAGACATAAACTATGTATTTACGAAGAAGTTTGAAGAATATGAATGTTTCCTTGATGGTTTCTATGTGATTGATGAGGGAGGAGGTGAATTTCTTCACCCTAAAAAGAATATGAAGAATATGTTGGCTGGGGACTGCTGAATCTAGCATCAGGGGACAGAGGGTGGAGGCCCTGTTTGTGTCTGAAAGATTGAAAACAGATTTCTCAAGTCATGGAACATGATGGAAATGAAGTGTTAAGAGAGAGGTTCATGACACCATCTGGGAAATATGATTGGGATGTAATGAGTCTTTGCCACTTTGAGAAAATAAAATAGTTGAGAATGTTTAACTCACGGCATATATGAGGCCATCCTGAGGACATTACTGAAGTATTACATTGTCTTGCTTGAAATTTAGGGAAAAAAAAAAAGAATAATATTCTGTACAGTGTGCTTTGATAGAAAGAAAATCAGTTTTTGGTGACTTGATAAGATTTTGAGTTTCTGGTTATTGATACGGCTGATGGGAAAATCACATTCCTTAATATTTTGTTGAAGGTATTTATTGAAAAACAGTGATTTATTAGCATTTTATTGTTGAAACTAAGTAGGAATTTCTGTTGATTCAGTGACTGATTCAAAACAATATTGTGTCGCTGGCTTTCATTTTGTTCATTTAGTTGAATTGAATTAGTTAGAACTTCCAACCTGCGATTTTCATGGAAGTATGTAAATATGAAGCCCGTATAGGTGCTGCTTTTGTTTATATTTCTGATGATAATTATTTACTATGTCTCTTCTGTAGAAACTGGCAACTGCCACTACATATATACAGAGAGAGTGTGTTAATATGTGATCTCATTTTGATTCATGTGTTGCTGGAATATCTCCAGTTTAGTCAACAGAGTTATTCTAGTTCTATTCCTATTTACGCAGAACATGCTATACAAGTATTGATTTCTTTTACTGACCCTAGGGAGAAAAATAGTCTACAAAATTGCTCGTTTTATTTGTTAAGCTGATTAAATTAGCAAGATTTAAGCTAATATGTTCTGAATAGCATTGGATAATTTGACAATGTACAGAGACGAAAATCCTTCACGGTGGTCTGGAGGGATCTTCAGCATCATCCGTAAGGATTCCTGCTGAATATTCACCGTGCATAATTTTGATCTCTCGGGCTAGGCCTGAACCATACTGATGAGCCTTTGGCACCAGGTGCTCTCCATCCAGTTTTCACTGATTCCCTCTCCATTACAATGATGCTAGACACGTGCAGCGATTGTGTTTCATGTTTTGCTTTGACTAGAGGTACAGCTGGTGCACAAAGACTCTGTGGTGACGTGCTCAGTGGTTACCTGCGCTGCTGAACTCGGGAGCAGCCTCAGGAAGCATTTCCCATGAATGGCTCACTGGGGTATCCAGGTGAAAAGGTACCACATAAGGAAGTGAATCACTCAGTTAATTCAAGCTTCCTATGACTGTTCTGAAGAACGTGTGTAGTGTGGGCCAAGCTTTCTTTCTGTGTTTAAAAGAGAAGGGTGGCAGGCAGAAGACGTGGTAATGAAGTGAATAAAAGGGATAGATCACTTCTGTCTTCAGAGAGAAAATGAAACAAACTTGTTCTCAGAGTTTTTATTTCCTTACATGTGTATGTTTCTGAGATAAGGAGTGTCCCGTGTTTTGCAGCTTTGTTTAGAAATGAGTGAAGTGGGGGGAGAGAAATGAAGTAAAATATAAACCACATCTTTTAACGATCAGAAATGTATGTTTTATTTCTGTGAGCCATCATGTCTGCTGAGAAACTACTCTTCAGATTGCTCTAAAGGACCTAGTTCTGCAAATCTGGTTTAGGATCTTTCTGTTGGGGGGATACATGTGTTCATCTGAGTGCTCACCCGCAGTATCTGTAATGCATGTTTTAATAATATGTGTCCACAGACGCTCATCAATTTTCAGTGTGTGAAGCGGCTAGAGACCTGTGTGTTCATCATGGGCATAAGGTCTTTGTTCTTTTAAAAAAACGTGGGGTGCCCTGGACACACATAGCAGTTTAAAAGGTTATGTCACTTAAAGGGTTCAAAGGGGTGCTCTGTCATCCCATAACAGTTTTCATGATGTGCGTAAGTTGAATTTTTTTTTTCCTTTTTGTCACCAGCAGCATTAATAAATTTTTGCTGGTGTGCCCATGATACAAATCTAGAGTAATTTCTTGACAACCTCTTTCACTGGGCTTGGAATTCTAATTCCCTTTTCTTCCCTTAAGCAACAGGGGAATATCTGGCCAGGACAATGTTCTGCACCTTGTGGTATCAAGCTGTGAAAAAGAAAAAGAGACTCCTAATTCTTAATAAAGATGTTATGATTCCTAGCAACCTAACAATGCAGCTTCTGCAGCTACTGGCATCCGCAGCCACTGCCTGTCTCTCCCATTTACCGTGTGCTTTAGGCAAGGATTAGCAAATCTGATTTGCTTGCCTGAGTTATGCAGGTTAGGCTCAGCAGGCTTCTTTATCCTGAGTGGAATTCGAGCTTTATTAAAATCTGTAGCATTTATTACAAGTACCATGTATTAAAATAGGAAGCAAAACTGCTTCTGAGTTCAAGGAGACCAAGGGCTGCCTTAGAAGTTTCAGGTGAGGGCTAGTCGTGTCATCTGTGGCAGCTGCCGGTCTCTGCCTCAGGGTAGTCGCTCTAGTACGTTCTTGTTCTCACACGCAAATGCCTGCATAGTATCAAATATTAAATGCAGATTTTAATAGTGAAAACATATCTGTATATTTTTATATTTAAATATGTTAACTTTTGTCACAGATATGCATGATATGGGTAAATAGGGGCTTGGAACATCCTGCATTTGAATGGTCTCTTAAACAAATGGAGTTTTTTTTAAATTCCCCAATATAGTTTATCCCTTCCATTTTCTGTATGTGACCCAGACCCCTCTCTTTTCATTATTGCTATGATCCTACTCAAAATCATTAAAAAAAGAATAGTGACTACCACCTAAGCCAAATAATAATCATAGAATGAATCATCATAGAATGCTTAAGGTTGGAAGGGACCTCTAGACATCATCTAGTCCAACCCCCCTGCACACGCAGGGTCACCTACAGCATGTGGCTCAGGACTGCGTCCAAGCGGGTCTTGAAGACCTCCAGAGAAGGGGACTCCACAACCTCCCTGGGCAGCCTGTGCCAGGGCTCTGTCACCCTCACTGTTAAGAAATTTTTCCTAAAGTTCCTGTGGAACTTTTGGTGCTTCAGTTTGTGGCCATTTCC
>VZSV01000004.1:14752690-14810594 GCA_013398735.1 Nothocercus julius
AAAAAAAAAAAAAAAAAAGAAAAAGGAATTTGGACCTTTACATTAATGAAATCCAAAGAGTTAATGCGGAGAATTTAATCCTCTATAATGTAGGCTATTCATGACCACTCACATCTCTTCAGTCTCCCTCCATCCAGTTTCTTCTTGTCCTTACAGCCTTATGAAATGGGTAAATTTTATCTACATTTAACTTCAGAGTATTCCTTTTGTAGTGAGTTATCAATTGATAAACTAATTTTGGGGAGTCTTCAATTATTCAGTATTATGTTTGTTTTCCTTGCTTTTTCTAAGTATGTATGAGATCGCATCTCCATTCTGTTAGTTTTGTTACCTGTCATGATACTTCTTGTAATATCAAGAACACTTTTGATCTGGTGGAGCTAAGTAGTTCTTCTAGTGCAAGAACAGGTTTTCTTCTGGCTTGAAGATGTAGCAAATGGCAGTATGGAAGCCGCCGTTACCTCTTGCATGCCTTTTTATCATCCTTTTGTGTCATCCTTTGTTTTTGTTTGAAAGAGAGGCCTTAAGACAAAGACAATAATTGCCTTTTAGTTTAGGTCAAACCAAAGCTTACTCTACCTTATGCTAGAAGTGAAATCAAGTAAGACTTATGGTTTGGGGAACAGCAATATCAAGCAAATCATTTTCTTTTTCGCATTGAATTTTCTTTAGCTTATGCTTTTAAGAACTATTTTCTTTCTTCCATGTCAGTATCATTTGTCACTTCAGCTACATGTCTGCATTGCTTCTTTGTCCGGTTCATAGTATCTGGTTTCTTTTTTACCATATGAGTCTGAGGTTTTATTGGTTTCTCCTTCCCATACAAGTGCACACCAAGTCTAAACTAACTCAACTGATCTTATTCTTTCTAACCTGCTATAAGGAGAAATGGTTCTTTCCTGTCTAGGTACAGTAAGGATGGTCAAATCAATGGGTTTGACACCTGCCTGCTATTAATCTCAGACGCTGAAACAAGAGTTGCATACAAATGCCCACAACCAATAGTCACTCTCAAAACCTTTCCACATCTGAACAGTTGTGATCATGCAAATTAAAACACACTCCCTTTGTGCTGAAATATTTTCCCATATTATCAGGCAACCAGAATCGTACGCAGTGGCTCTGTGTTTCTTTTGGAGTAGGGTGTCTCCTACCTGTGAGGAAGAGGGCCCAAAATCCAGAAAACCGGGACTGCTGTATGCTACGAGTGCAAAGGAAGTGTTAAATCCGTGTGTTTGTAGGTTTGCTACCTCCAGAATGTCTTCTGCCATGTTTCATGCAAAATTGACTCAAGCAATGATCATTGTCTAGTTCTCATGAGAGGTGATACCATGGGATAGTAGATCTTTCTGACAAGGTCTCAGTTTATACTTTCTTTTATTAAATTCCATCCTACTATTCTTGCTTTTAACCTAATAATTAACATATTTCATTTTCTTTCTTAACCTTGTACCTTTTTGGATGGCTCCATCTCCCTTTTGTTACCCCCACTCCAGGCTGCACATGTTTCTTTACCAGAACTCTTCTTTCAGTTTGTTGACATATTTTATGTTTTGTGTTTAGAAATATGTGAATCCAGCAACATAAACCTAATCCCTTTCCAGTGCTATATGAAAAGGAACCAGCAGTTTGACTGCAAGGATCATGTGTGCAAACTCTGACCCCAGATCTACAGCTCATTTTAGCAAAAAATAAGTCCTATTAATGTGTTGGTAAAACTGCTCACTTATTTGGAGTTAAACCCATGGGAATCTATACTGTTGACTTGGGAATAACTTTGGGGACAAAATAGGGAATAACTTTTGATTAGTGATTTAGATTTCCTGTTTACTAATAACTAAAGCATTTGCAACATGTCATCTTTTCACTTTTAGGGACTCCTCTTGACTTGGACAGGGGAAGTTGCACCAATTCGTATCCAGATTCATCATTTCCTGTTTTAGTGGCTATTTTGTGAGAACAATAGATCCTGTGACCTATTCAGACAGCATATGGCATATTCTGAATGCTCCCATAAATCAGAGAGGCAATGATGCTATAGTTGCAAGTCTGTTTCTGCAGCATCTTTCCATTAGTTTGCTATCACAAGCAATCTTTTCCAAAGCAAGCCACCTCGAAGAATTCACTTTCTGAACCCTCCCTAGAGCTGACTGGGGCAAGTCCAAAGAAAATGCTCATAAATTAAGTCTAGACTATTTTGTATTCCCTTTAAAGATACAAGCAGTAAGAAAGGAGGAGATTCTTTCTCAGATTGACACGTCAGCTCTTATTAGGCAAAAATGTCCTGATGATTTTGACAACAGAATAGCAGTCACATATTTCAGCACATTGTCAGAGCTCCACAAGTAATCACAGGAGGGTGGGAAACAGTATATGAGAAGATATTTTGCCAGATGGCTCATGGAGCTGGACACACTCATTTGTGAAAACCTTCACTTTGGTTCCTGACAGAAGAGTTATCTCCTAGGGCTAGTTTAGACTTGATTTCCATGCTAAATTCAATACATAATTCTTTTGTGCTGCTCTCTAAAACATGAGGGTTCTGTTTAGGAAATGAAGCCTATATTATATAAAGATTTTAAAGTTTCACAGCAGTCACACCAGGGTATAAGAGCCAAATGCTTATGGTCTAATTCAGGGCAAGCAAAAAACAAAACGCAGGGGGGAAGCAGGCATGGACCTACTAAGGGAGACCACTATCTCCACAGCAACATAAACATGAGCATTTGTATGCATTTCTTGCATTGCCAAGGGACCCTAGGTATTATCCTCAAATAATTGCAGCTTGCTCATTAGGAGCATAGTACTGGCAGAGGCCTCCTGGGTGAGTCAGGTTCCCTGCTGTTACATTCACTACATGATATTATCGTTTCCATGAGCTGAGCAAGCTCTGTCCTAACAGCTATTCTGTTTGCCCTACAGCCCTTCTGTTTGCCTTATTCTACCTGCATATCTGACCCAAACATGAGTTCCTAGAAGACTTCTGATTCTGAACTGTTGACTATGCTGTCAATGCTGTCCCTTCCATAAACAGCTCTTCTCCTTTCCTGATGTTTCAGGACATAGGGAACAGCTGTAGCCTCTCTCAGACCTTTTCACGTGGCTCGTTACAAAAGCAATCCAGAGTCCTTTTGTTCACTTTTTTGTTCTTGATCATGGACAATCAGATCTGAACACAACATTCCAGTTCCTTCTGCAGAAATGACTACGGCTGCGTGCCTTACTAAGGAGCCTTGCCTCACGTTGCTGCGTTTCCCTTCTTCAGAGATGTCAGCAGTTCACAGTTGATCATTCTGCAAGTGCAGGAGTGGTACTGCACAGTTAATCGTGGTTGATCCTCCCAAGCTAGGAGGAAGAGTTGATCTGCTTGAGGGTAGGAAGGCTCTGCAGAGGGATCTGGACAGGCTGGATCAATGGGTGGAGACCAACTGTATGAGTTTCCACAAGGCCAAGTGCCGGGTCCTGCACTTCAGTCCCAACAACCCCACACAGAGCTACAGGTTTGGGGCAGAGTGGCTGGAGAGCTGCGTGGCAGAAAAGGATCTGGGGGTGTTGGTCGACAGCCGGCTGAACACAAGCCAGCAGTGTGCCCAGACCTCCTGGCTTGTATCAGGAACAGTGCAGCCAGCAGAGCCAGAGGAGAGATCATCCCCCTGTACCTGGCACTGGCAAAGCTGCATCTGGAATACTGTGTTCAGTCTTGGGTCCCTCACTACAAGAAAGACATGGAGGCGCTGGAGCGTGTCCAAAGGAGGGCCGCGAAGCTGGTGAAGGCCCTGGAGCACAGGCCTTGCAAGGAGTGGCTGAGGAAGCTGGGGTTATTTAGTCTGGAGAAGAGGAGACTCAGGGGAGACCTACTTGCTCTCTAGAGCTGCCTGAGAGGAGGCTGTAGTGAGGCGGGCGTCACTCTCTTCTGCAGAATAACTACGGATAGGACAAGAGGAAGGGGCCTCAAGTTGTGCCGGGGGGGTTCAGGTTAGACATTACGAAGAATTTCTACACAGAGGGAGTTGTCAAGCATTGGAACTGGCTGCTCAGGGAAGTGGTGGAGTCACCATCTCTGGTAGTGCTCAAGAAACGTGTAGATGAGGTGCTTAGGGACATGGTTTAACAGGTATGGTGTTGAGGAGCTTACAGTTGGACTCGATGATCTTCAAGGTCTTTTCCAACCATAATTTTTCTATGCTTCTATGATTCTATACACCCAGTTTCTTCTCAGCTGTTGGCAGCCCAGGAGGACTTACTACCTAGCATAAGTTCTGGTTTTGTGATACTGTGTTTTCTGTTGGCATGTTTCACCCAGTGTCAAGGGCAGTTCCTTCTATATGATATTTTAGTCTCTTCTGTGTAGTCCTTGCCAAGGATTAGGATGTCTGCCAGAGCTTGGTCCATATAACTTCCAGTGAACATAAGCAATTCAGGAATCAGTGATTCAGAAACTAGTCACCATGTGTGTTGTTTGGGGGTTTTTGTATTGAGTGCTCTCATGGTTTCATCCTCATAAATTATGTATTAATGGCTGAGTTGCTATTTTCCTGCTGTCATTCCAGCTTTTGCTGGCATCCTTGCTTCCCTCGATGAAAATGTGCAGGCAGCTTTCACTGGCATAACTGATTTTCTTCTGCTACATCAGATACACCCTGCTGACCTCATAATTCTTTCTAGTTTTCAGCTTCTTAAGACATTGAAAAGTGAGATGGTACTGTCGCTGCGTTGTTCAAAGAACTCTGGGAAAACATTCTTTTTATTAATCCCTTTTTTATATGGAGTTTTTCTGGGGAAATGTATTTCCAGAGGCTCTTAAGTAACATAGCTACCTCTTGTTCTGTGACTCTTATTCTGTACCATTCATAAGAATTTTGTAAAAGTCTGATCCAGAACCAACTGAAGTCATTGGTACAGGACTAGATTTGAATTGATGGATGGGAAATACTTCCCAAGTAACATTGTTGGATCAGTGACCCAGATTTCCTTATAAGTAAGGGGAAAATATGGTATTCTATTGGTTAATTGAAAACCATTTAAATCACTGCTGGTTAGTTTGTTTGTTTGTTTGTGTTTCTCTATTTTCCACTCAGAAAGATACTCCCATTTTTCTCTCCATTTATGATTTTATAATAAAATCTGTGCTAAAAGACAGAGACTTTCTCAGATATTCTGAGAATGATAACATGTATTTGGTGGGAATAGATTTTAAATTATAATATTAAAGAACCTGCTATAAATAGGATTATTGGAGGTGCTTATAAATGACAGGAGGAGAAAATGTTTAAAGTGTTCTCAGATATGTTACTGTAGCTTCTATTAGTGTAGTAATTAAGATATCTATCACCCAGACTGCCCTGTATGCTGTTTAATTAAGATATCTATCACCCAGACTGCCCTGTATGCTGTTGAAGTTAATTACTTCAGTCTCTTCAATTATGTAGTCTGGTGACATTGTAGTTGGAATGTATTATAGGCAGCCTGCAACAAGATCTTTACATCTCATACTTGAACTACAGGTCTATATATAAAAAGGAAAAAAAAGAGACGAGGGAGAGAGAGAGAATTTAACAGGTAGCTTTAAAGTACTTAAGTCATTTTGACAACGTTATCAGTCTGACAAGAAACGTTGTACCTGGTTGCTTACCTGGTTGCACGCTGATTGTTAATGAGTGAAAAAGTGACCAGTAAGATGACTTGCTTGTCCTCTTTAATGCCTTCTAGGAGGCCTGTCTTGCAAAGCACTGGGGGTTCAGTACATCACAGGATTCTCCTAACCCTTAATGTTTCCAAGCCATGCTATAAATCATCACTGTTCATCTTCCTGATTACTGTTAATGACAAACACAGGGACAAATAATTTCTTAGAAAAATATTGCAGTTAGCAGTCCAGCACTCTGCCCGAGTGCCTAGTCCAGTCCAGTGAATTTAAAATGCAAATTGTATTGTAGGTGATAGAGGTACAATAGGAAATCATAACAATATCTAAGGACATAATCTTTCTATCCCTTATTCACAGGCAGCTTTGGTTCATTGATAGCAGACAGTGTGTAGAAGTATTTGCAGAATCCAGCACTTAACAGTTGCATGAAAAAAAAAAAAAAAAAAAACAAAACCTTATCTTTAACTTTTAAATGCCAGAATGTCTAAGACGTTGTGTATTATGTGCCTGCTGGATTACTAATGTGGAAATGAGTTCTTCTACATTGCAGTGAAAATAAATCTATTGCCAAAGTCTGTTAAGCAGCATTTATTTCTACCCTTTGGACACTTTGTGCCAATCTGTGGGTAAAAAGCAAATATAAATAAAGTTGAAATAATGTGTTAAGTCGGGTTTATGGCTGCTTTGTGTCTCTGGAACAGCATAAAAGGGCCAGAGACTGACTGGTGAATATTTTGGTCCAAGATTCCCATAAGAAGCAGAACACATTATTTTACAGTTAATCTTTAACTGCAATAAATTTATTGGTTATTTGCTTGCATGTCAAATCCATTATTACTTAAATAACTGGCTTAATATATATATCTGCCATATATTTATATTAAACTGCTTCTGAGTGAAAACAGTGAAAGGAATAAGGTTGCCCTCAGCTATTTCTTATTGCCTGAACTATGAAAAAAATCATGTTTTCTAGGATACTTATGCATTCACATATGAAGTAATGAATTCTTTAATTATATCTCTGAATTAGTTTTCTAATTAACACAGCTGCTGCTTAAATAGCAGTTCCAGTGACCACTACTTGGATATAAATCTAAAATCAACACGACGTGGCATTACAAATCCAAGATCAGAATGCAGTCAAGTTACTTGATGATTTTGTGCATCCCATTTTTTAGTGATTATTTTTTTTAATAAATGAGTACCATTTTGAAGTATCAGTCAAACATTCTTTTTGTGCAGGCTTTTAAGGGTTCAGATGTTTACTTTTTTTCCTTCTTTTCAACAGATATAAGCTTACCAAAATCAGCAACAATATGTTACACAGCTGCATTGCTCAAAGCCAGAGCTGTCTCTGACAAGTAAGTGCACAAGAACCACTGTCCAGCAAAAATCCCAATTTAACTGAAGATTTCTCTTAGCTGATCTGCTGAGCCCACACCCTGAATATTTACTGGGTTAGCAGGAGAATCTGTCCTGCAGTAAATTCACAAGATGACTTTTAAATGTAAGAAAAACATTGCACTTCAAATATAATGGAAGAAGAAAAGAAGAGAAATAGCAAAAATTGAATTCTCGTTTTAGTTTTATGTATACTATCTGGGAAGCAGTGGCTTCCTAGGTAGTATAATGAACATGCAACTAAAAGGTGTTGTGTGGCTGAACATCTTCATTTTGTGTAACACTGACCCCCAAAAGGTAATACATAAATGTGGGCACAGTGGTAGCAGCGTTGTTCTACAAGTGCTGTTAGAAGACTGTTGATCTACTTAAATAGCAGGAGGTGGATTTAGCATTACTATGTCAGGGTTTCTGACAGGTAGATGGTGCTCAGATTTTTAGACACAAGTATCTGCTCATTCCTGTTATGTTTTTTTCTCTTGGGTCTCAACCATCCAAGGTGCTGAGCACATCTACTTGATGCCAGTACACTTGAGAGCATTGACCCACTTTGAAAGGTTGCTCAGCTCCTTGTGAGACAGAGATCCAGATCCAGATTCTGCTGTCAGGTGCCTTCACACAAATCCCAGGCAGGAGTTGTGTTTGTGTACCTGAGGGTAGAATGCCTCCCCAAAGTAGGAAAGCAAGGAGAGTGGAAAGCCATTTTCTGAATTGACATCCTGACAGTTTTTGCTTTTAAAGTGTATGTACACATCAAGATCTAAGTAATTTTCTTTCATTCTTTTTATCCTGTAGATCGCCAGTACCTACTGCAACATCTTTCCTCCCTACACAGCGACTCCAGCTTGGGAGGGCAGGGCTAAGGTTGTCACAGCTTTCCCTGTGGTGTCTGCCTGCCAAGTACAGCTCTGGAGTTAGCCGTGGGGTGTGAGGTGAGAAAGAGATTGCATGGTCTGGTTTTTCATTCACTGGGGCAGACAATTTGCCCACAGTTTGGGCATGCCACCCTCAATGGTGCTGTGGCCAGTAGACCACCTGCTACTGCTGCTGCATCGTGCTTCCACCCCAACCTGACCCAGGGGCATTGGGTTGGGAACCTCCCTAAAACCTTCCCAAATCTGTTTTTAATAGAAACTCTTCAACAATTATTTGGCATTGGGTTTTTTTTTTTGCTTTTCATTTTTATGCAATTTCAGCTGTGAATATGCCCCCCTAGAAAGATATCTAGAGCAAATTTAGATTAGTGACAGAGACAGTGCTGATTATTTGAACTGACTTCCTGCTGTGATTAGATGCAAACATGCTTTCCACTTCTGCTGGGATTTTCATTGGCCTTGACGTAATAGGTCACTCAGAGTTTCCACTTGCTATGGAAGTTTGGAGAGCATAGGAAATTGGCTCAGTCTGGTTACATGGGCCCATGGTCTAGATTCCTTTTCTGACTTTTACTTGCTAACATTTCTGACCTAATGTGTTTGTGTCTTTGCTTTTGTAGATTTTCTCCAGAGGCTGCCTCAAGGCGAGGGCTGAGTACAGCAGAGATGAATGCAGTAGAAGCTATCCACAGAGCAGTAGAATTTAATCCACATGTGCCAAAAGTGAGTATGGAGAAAACGTTGTAGAGTTAACACTACTGGAGACCCGACTCCTGATTTTTGTGTTAGATTAACAAGCTGATGTTGTAGAAATGGGAGCAAACAACGGGGAGGGAAAGAAGCTAATATCATGTTTGTCTTCTTTTCATTTGGTCTTTTACTGTGGACTGTGAAATTTTAGGTGAAGTTAGTTTTCCCTTGTGAGCAACAATTACATTCTGGATTGGGGCAGTAGGCACCACCAGATGCTATATTAAAGGATAGAAGTCTACACACAACAGCCGTAAAAGAGCTAGTTTAAAATAGCATATTTTCTTTGTTTTTCAAGATCGTGTGTAAGAATGTCTTTTCAACATGTTATACAAAGGAACCTAAGTTTGGAGTCTCTGGTATGCTTCATATAAATTGCATTAGTAATTCCTTATGCAGCACCCTGTCATTAAGCTCTGAAAACTTAAAGCTCGTGGATGAAGAATCGCTGAAACTACAAAGTTCAGTAAGAAAGAAGATATATGCTCTAATTCTCTAATCCCCTTCCCTAGATACATATCACAGCAATAAGAATCTTGCCTCCTGGCTGGCTATTAAGGGCTAATCTATTCTATTATTTTCTCACCAGTTATTCAGTACTGCAAGAAAGACAAATTAAGGGCAGATGCTTTTTCACCCTCAGAGATCTACCTCTGTATCTCAGCCCCCAAACCTTCTGTGGGTCCAGTATTGCACTGTGAAAGCCAGCAGCCTCCACTGGGAGGCAGAAGGCTGAGATTTGTTAAACAGGGGCTGTGCACATCACTGACATTTGAACACCTAGTGTGGATCAAAAAAAAAAAAAGTGTCATCCATGTGTACCTATGTGTGGCAGAAAATTCTTTCCCATGTATGTCAGGAATTAATTTTCTCTGTAAAATATACTTCTTATGCCAGTCACTAAATAGCATGGTTTAGCTATCTGAAAGTTGGGCTGTTTGTTTAGCAAAATAGTCTAGACTTCCTCTCAGGCAGGCAAAAAGAAAACTGTACAGGAGAAGAAGGAAACTATCTTAGACATCTCCTCTGTACAGACCTCCTCCTTTCAAGGTGCTTCTCTCTGCAATGACTGTGAAAGGAGAAACCATTTTCAAATAAATGGCTGAGTTGTAGACAACAACATTCAGCTTTAGCTGATCTCTACTCTTGCACCAAACTGTTTAGAAGATGCTAAACACAGTTTGGTTCTCCATCCCCATGGGTTCTTGTCCCAGTATAGTCACTGATACTTCTCTTCTTGCTGGTTGCCTGTTTACCTCTCTACCTACTCTGGGTAGAACTATCCAAACTTTTTGCTGAAGACCACACAGAGTAATATATGCTTTCTGTCTCTAAATTCAAAGAAAAAGAAAAGTAAAAAGAAAAAAGAAGTGGGGGATGATCTTGCAAAGCAAAGATATTGGTTTTACATGGCATGAGCTGTCCTATTCTGTTTTCCTCACTTGCCTGCATGCTTTTGATCATTCTTTCCTTCAACAGTTTTTCTAACAGTTTGCACACTAATGAGTCCATATTAACACACATTGTTTCCCTCCTTATTACATAAGCTTTTGCTTTTGTCAATACAGAATCACTTGATTATCACAATCAAGAATCACAGAATGGCTGAGGTTGGAAGGGACCTCTGGAGATCATCTAGTCCAACGGGACTTTTGTTTTCAGGCATTAGTGCCAACCTAGCTATTTCTAGGGCCAGTTCTTTCACTGTCCTGAGTTAGTTGTCCCCATGTTCCGCCTTATCAAGAAACTGAGGCTAAGTCTTCACCTTTTCCCTTGTTCTGTTTTCTCTTTATCAACCTTTATTTTCTTTGCAACATCTAATTTATTTTAAGCTGCAGTTAGGCCTTAACTTCTGTGCTCTCAGGGCTCAAAGATGCTGCTTTGCTTGCAGATCAGTCTTTTTATCCATCCCTCATGGCCCTCTGCTTGCTCCCCAATTTTTGTTTCAGTGGCTTACATAAAAGGCTGAATATCCCTTTCTGACAGATAGTGCCATCTGTGAAATGCAAATTCCATGTTATTGTTTCTACTTTTGATTTAAAGAAACTTCAGTCCTCTGCCTCATAAAAGTTCCTGACCTTTTCAGTCCCGTTCACATAAGTGATTGATTCCCCTCAGTTTTTCAGAGTAGTTTTTAAATTGAAAACCTTTGTGAGGTATATCAATTATCAGTATAATGAGGTGGAAAAGGAAGCAGACTTGGGGAGTGGAAGGAGTTACTTCATATTTTAACATTAAAACAATGTAGCCTAATACAGATTAATAAACAGTACTGCTAATGTTCTGACTTACGTTCTTTCTTCTAATAGCCAAAGGATATTAAGGTGGCAATTATGTATTTGCGATTATAATTTTATGAAGAGTATAGATATTACACCTCAATTTCCAGCTCAGTTATAATGGAAGTCATATCCAATTTATTCTCAAATGGATTTAAGTTCTAGCAAGAAGATCTAACAGTGCCACAAAACTGATACATCTTCAAAGCTTACTTAGGATTTAAACACCGAGTCTCTTCTTCAGACTGTGGAAAAAGATTATAAAGTTGACAAATTAAATTATTTAAAGCATTTGCAAAGTTCCTAGCAGAAGAATTGAAAATAGGAAACCATAGTGTTAAAGAGAAAACTTAAGTATGCTAATAAGATGAAAAATCAAACAGATCTTCTTTATGGTATGAACATTTAAAGTGTCTGCGTTTTATTCAAAATCTTAGTCTTGAATGAGATGCTAGAGAGTAGTCTGTCTTTGTTTTAGTGCAGTGTCAGGCACTGTAGCATGTTGATCCCAAGAAAGTGTGCTGACACTGTCTGACAATGTGCTGCTCAGAAATTCAGGAGTTTAAAAAACAAATTGCCAATTTCTGACAACAGTCACTGAAGCAGCTGGGATATCAATATCATTCTAGAAGGGTGCAGATATATATATATTCTCTATAGAAAAGAGTGAAGTACCTCGTAGATCATGGAGAGTATATAAATTCACAAGGTTTATGGAAGAAAAAAATGCAAGACGCTATCAATATTATGTGTTGGGTTTGGAGCTTACATGTAATGCAGCTATCCCAAGCTAATGCTGATAAAATACTACAGCTGTTCCTGGGTTGTTCCTCGACTGTGGAACACCCTTTCTAAACTGATTTGCAAGGCTCCCTCCCTGCATTCAAACTCCTCCTGAAAAGCCCTGTCTCCTGTGTCATTTGTAAGGCCTTAGCTATTCAGTAAAGTGAAAGGGGAGAGAAAACAGATGTAGGCCCATAGATCTAATAGTTAAAAGTAACGCAGAAGTGTGTGGTGCACATTGCTGTATGGGCTTGCTCTGCAAGCCGGGGTTGAGGTGATCTAATGAGACTACCTGCTGAAGTCTAGGGGCAGACCTCTTAAATACTGATATTTAAGCCCCAGATTTGGATGTATCCTGTTTCTTTGAAGGATGTAACCAAACGTTAAGTTAAATGCTTGTATTTTCTTTACCCATTTTCTCTTTCATCCCTTCTCATTTCTTTCCTTTCTTCTTCCTTTTAATTTCTTGGGAGTAGAACTGTGTCCGAATGCTTGCATGGTTTCTAGTAAATTGTAGTTGCTAATAGAAACAAATAATGCAAACAAATTCATATACCAGATGGGAACTGAATCTCTTCTGCACACACCATGATATTACAGATGAACTATTCCAGACATATTTGAGAGCTTTTAACTGTTCACTGAGACAGTGATTTGTTTTTTCCTTCTCCGTCAAAATTGTGAAACTTCTTAATTGCCATCAACTCCACAAGAACTTGTGAAGTAACCTAAAAGTGGCTTCTTCATGCATGTGGTATCCCATGTTTTTAACTTGTGCTGTTCAGTCCACTGGGAGAAGGAGAGTTCCTGTTGAAATAGTGTAAAATTCTCATATTCTGGTCTGGAGGGGTGCTGTCACAGGTGCAGGAGTGACTATTTGCTTATTTGCAGCCTGAGCTGTAATTTCAGAGGCAAATTGCACTTTTGAGGAAAGGAAGGAAACCTTTCTCAGATAGGTTGATATATTTTATAAAAGGGTACTGAAGCAGTGCATTACGTAGGGAATGTTAAAAGTGCTCCCAGCAGAGGAGAATTAGTGTCCAGAGTGCTGTCAATACAATAAAATAAATTACGTGTTTTCAATCAGTTCAAGGAAATAAGCGGAAATATAAGCTCCACTATGCTGTACTTCATGTGTACCAGGAAATGTTTGCACAGCACCTAACAAAATAGGTTCCGTTTGCATCTATTGGCATTATAATAATGCAAATAGTTTCCACTAGTTTTCCACCATCCTCCAAACACTTATTAAAAAGTGTATTCCCGTAGGTATACAGAATAGCTGTTTGTACATTTGTTCAGGTTTTTCTTACTACAATGTCAGGTAACCGGCTCAGAAGCATTTTGTGGAAACACCTGAAAAATGCTGTTGCCCTTTTTGTATTTTTTTTTAATTACTAAAAGATAGATTTTTGAGAGGGAAAAGTCTGGGGTGAGGAATGAGAGAGTTAAGAAAACTAAAAAAAACCCACAAAAATCCAAACCCAAAAGAATGCAGTAGACAAGGGCTCGTAGAACCATAACATGAACACAAAAATCGTTGGAGAACTTTAGTGTTTTCTCATAAGGCGATTAAGGTTAGGTTGTTCTGGCTGAAATCTTCTAGGTTGTCTTCTCTGAACTCATTCCTTTTTAAATGAAAATGTTGGCTCCAGATAATAATGTTGCCATTTCTAATGCCTTTGCTAAAGATAACACATTATTTTGCCAAGTGGCAGCCAATTTGTTTTCCCTCTTTTGCGAATGACTCATTTTCCTCTGCTTTAAAGCAATGAGTGGACATCTTGTGGGGAGAAAGTCCTGTGTGTCTGCGTTAATCCTGTGCTGTCCTGTGCAAGCCCTGTTGCAGCCTGTCCAAACTGCCAAGCTGCCAGTCAGTCACACTTAGCATGTGCAGGGAGGGCTTTTAGGGGCTCTGAAGTTACTCTCCTGCATATCTCCTTACACCTCTGTTCCTGTGATAATGTGGCTGTGCATGAGTCAACATAGCTATGATAGATGCCAGGATTGTTGGGCCCAAGTCAGATTCTCACCTGTTTATTCCATCCAAAGCGTTTCAGGGCAAATGTTGATGTCAGTAAAAATCTTCCAGAAAGGCAGCAAATTGCTGTGATTCAGCCCTGCCTGTCAAGCATCCCCATGTCAGTAGTGTGTGTGACTTACAGCCATCCTGGCCATTCATCTCCATAATAACCTTCTTCGTGACCCAACAGGGGAATAAAGCCTTAAATACTCTGGCCCTGGGTCCATACAGTCCAAGGCTTTTGTGTGCCTGATGTCCTTGAACTGTTTGGATGGAGGCTACCAGAGACAGTTGCTTCAAGACAGCTCTCTGGAGCTCACAGAGCTTCCAGTATTCCCGCTCCCTCCTGGAGCTGGATAGACAGCAGTCATTCCACTTTATGGAGAAATCTGTCAGTTCTGGTTGGGGAACCAGGTTCCCTCACAGTGGAACCTCAGCTGGCAACAGCTCCCATGGGCAGGGGTCGGCCACCTCTGAACAGGTCCAGCACTGTCTGTTGAGCCTGTCCCCCCAGCACCAAAGCAAGGGAGGCACCTTGGCTGCGCTGCCTCTGGGTGGCCCTGAGCCTTGCGGCCAAAGCTCCCAGAGGGGCAAGCTCCAAGGGCCGTTGCAGTCTCTTTGAAAGTACAGCAGCACAAGGGTATTATACTCTGTGATATCAAGACAAGCCTAATTTTCATGGACAGCTATGTCTGTCTTTCCATATTATAATAATCAAGCGCTGTCTAGGTTTAAGTACCTTTTGGTAAACATTACTCCTGCTTAGAAGGCTTGAACAAATGGAGGCCTTCAAGCATCCTGCCACAGAGCAGGCTCACCGTTTCTTTGATTAGCTGTTTTCTGCACTTGTACAGTGTGATCTTTTTGTTCCCCAGTGTGCATGGCGAGAGCTGTGCAGAGTGTGCCAGACAGGGCTCTCCAAGGCCTGGGTGCAAATTAGCGTTCACACTGGCAGTGCCTCCAGAATAAATTTGCTGGCAGCTTTAGGCCCTGGCTGAACCTGACCTTGGTGCACGAAACAGAGACTGTTACGAGGCCTGAACGGGACTCGAGCCATCCGTTACCTTTGTGTGGCCTTCTTGAATATCACCACACCAGATTAGAGGACCAGTTTTGTTTGGGTTAGCTGTGATAGAGTAGTGAGGGAGGAGTGTCTTTATTTGAGGAACTTTTGCAAATACTTTTTTATTCCTGAAACAGAGAAAAATGCAGACTGAAAGTTGTAGATATCAGCATAAATGCAGACTGAGTTGTAGATATCATCATAAATGAGAGAGGACTAAGATTTTTTTTTTTTTTTTTTTGCAAATGTAAAGATACAACCTTCTGTCAGATATTTCCACTTGATTTCTTTTTAATCATTAGCAGGAAACAAACAATACATAAATACATCTAACACATTTTAGTCTTAATACTCCTAGAAATGGGACATTCTTAACTGTTTTTTTTTTCTTTAGAATATTTGGGGCTTTTTTTCTCCTTTGATAGAATTATTGGGAACTTATCTTCGCACCTTTTCAAAAAATACGGAAATAAGTGTTATGTTCTAAATTAATAAAATAGTGACCTGCAGCTCATGCAGGCATATTCCCTTATTTCTCTGTAAGATTGGCACTGCCCTCCATCTTGATTCCATCCTTTCTGCCATTTTTAATTCCCCCTCATATTGTCCTGCCAAATAAATTGCAGCTCCTTCCCTTAATCCTTTTTTTTACAGCTCTCTCTGATGTTTCTAAAACCTGTTAGAGAAAATATAGAGAAAATATTGAACACAGAGCATTCATGCTACTAATTCATCTTTCCCTCCTTTTATACTGTTACATGCATCAGAAACATGCATGATTTCTCTTTGCGTAAGCAAAAAAGGACTGAAAAAAGTTCTAGGATGCCCTTCGTGGTATCCTCTTACTTAATTCTCATTGTTCTCTGTCCTCTGCCTTCCCCTCTCTGAAATCTGTTTATTTGTCCTCCTCTTTTTACTCATCTTTTTTATTAACTTGTACTTGTTCCCACTTTGGCTTTCTCCTGTCCTCCCCACCCCTGAAGCAGTGTGTAAGCCCCCCTTGCACTCTCAGTTGTAAAACTGCATCTGTCAGGAGCTGCAGAGAGGGTGACGCCACCCACACCCTTGTTTCACCTTGATGTGAGGTTGCCTTCTAGTGAGGGCCTGCGCGCAGTTCTTGTCAGTCCTTGGATTCTCCAGCCTTTGGGACCAAAGCAGAAGTAGTGGGTAGGCACAGTGGGTAGGCACGGTGTAAGGTGGAGGGGCCCCATTCTTGCTGCCTTTTGGCTGGTGATTGACCCGAACTTTCTTTCATATCTTTTAACTTGGTTAATGACAGAACTCATCCTCTATAAGACCTGCAGCGCTTTTATCATCTTTACTCCATTTTAATTCTTTCAAAAAGCCAGCCTGTCACTAAATATTGTAGGGTTTTTTACAGGCCGTTTTGGGGCCTTATCCTTTGTCATGGTGGCTAAAGCAGCCATCTTATCATCCTCCCTTATATATAATGTCTTCCTTTCTGATACTAGAATCACTCCCTTGTAATTATCCAAACACAAATCGGCAAAATTGTTCTTATGGTCAACCTGCTGTTACCTGTTGCATTAAGTAGTTTAGCAGGGAGAACATTTGCTCTTGGATATCCTAGAAAAAGGCACCCTTTCTGTATCCCGTTGAAGGGAAGTCAGTGCGCAACTGGGAAATGTTATGTTTTGTGAAGGAAAGCTGACAAACAGCAACAGGTTCAGCAGCCTGTGATTTCTCTGTCCTCCTTTTCCCTGCCAAGCATGCCAAAAAGGGAACTTTGTATCTTTTGCCTCCACTATCTGAAATGAAGTAACACCAGTGATAAGGTAACTAACTTTTGTTGAATTGGCAGCAGTGTAGCTCACGGTATGGAAACCGAAGAGAGATCCCTTGCTTGGATGATGTTCAGGATCTCTGTGTAGTGAGTTTTCACTCGCCTTCTGCTATGGAGGATGTCTTACTGGGAGAACTGCTTGTGGGCTTAGCCAGTAGTCCTTATCATTTTCATACTATTCCCATACTATTGAAAAGCTAATTTAAACATTTTTTTTTTTTTCTTTTCTGCAAATTAGGTGTTGCATGGAATATAAAACATTTGTTAAGAAGTAACAAAACTTCTAAAAAAACAAACCAAAAAAACCTTATTGGTAGCTACTTTGATGCCTGCCAGCCTTGGCATGCCTATATACCTAGTAAGTAATTGATAGTATTGCAGTAATGTGACCCGTGAGCATGTTTTCTTATAGGAAGGCTATGTGCATCAAGCTGCTTAACATCTTCTTCATTTTATTTTAAACAGTTTTAATTAAGCAGCTCTTGTAATTAGATTCGCCTTTCTACTTTGAGCTTTTTTTTTTCTTTCGCTTTGACAAGAGAGACATCTCATTTTGAAATTCTCCCTGGTGCCTCTAGTACAGCTGAAGAGCGCAGCATTAACCATCTGTCAGCATATCGTAGTCTTTGGGAATAATTCAGTAATTATCTTCAAGTGCAGTTGATGATGTTACACATTTGATGAAACACTTAAGAATGAAAGCACTTTAGGGAAATAGCGCTTTCAGTGTGCATTACGGAATTGCAGGCAGCTTTTTTTTTGTATTTTTTATTACCTCTGAAATAATTATCTTTTGCTCTTTTTATTGCAGTATCTACTAGAAATGAAAAGCTTAATTCTGCCCCCTGAACATATTCTGAAGAGAGGGGACAGTGAAGCGATAGCATATGCTTTCTTTCACCTTCAACACTGGAAAAGAGTAGAGGGGGCATTGAATCTCTTACACTGTACATGGGAAGGCAGTAAGTAATTCTCTTTCTTTCAAATGAGCTAATCATATATCTCCACTGAATGGCATAAGAAAATAGTAGGTTTGGGTGAATTTGGAAGTCAGCTATACCCTCGTTAGTACTGAAATATTTGAAATGCAAACCGAAAATACAGGTTTCATGTAATGGGAAAAAAAAAGTTACAAAGTTCCAAGTTCTGTTTTCTAGCATGACACTGAACAACATTTCCCATCTTCTTTGTGTTCTGTTTCTTACTCGTGAATGAGAGGATAATAATTTACCTTCCTCATGGCAGAATTGCAGAGTTTTGCTTGCCATTATTTGAATGCTTTGTTATTGAAAACTATAAAAGTGCCTAGAAAGCAGATAAATATTAACATGTAGTTAAAATCGTACACCAAAACATGTTTTTATGATATCTTTATTCATAAACTGGAGGAAGTCCAACAGACAACTGCTAGGATGCTTAGGGATTGGAATATGTGGTGTGTGCGAAGAGGCTGAGGGAGTTTGCCTTGTTCAACCATTCTTCTCCTCTGGGAAGACTTTTAGGAGGGAGGGAGAGGGGGTTGGGTTGTTGTCTTCAGTCACCTGATAGGGACATTACATAGAAGCCAGTCAGACTCTCCTCAGAAGTGCACAGTGGAAGAAGGGGCAACAGACACAAGTTCAAAACAGAAATTCCCTCTAGGCATAAGAAAAAGAAGTTTTCACAATGAGATGTGCTGGAACAGGTTGCTATGAGTTTGTGGGACCTCCACCCCTGGCCCTAAGCAACCTTACCTAGCTTTGTTCCTAAATTGTTCAAGTTCCTGGAAATTGAGGAATAGCATTTAGAACCAGCCGTGGTGGCCTGTACAGATTTTATTTCTTTAATCATTATCCAGTTCGCTTTTTTTCAGCTCTGCTTTCTTATGCTCTCTTTCACTTTTATCATTTGTTCACTTTTTCTACCACTTTTTAAAAGTATTTTATACTTTTTTTATACATTTGCTGTTGCCGTTTAGGCTTATAAGGAAAGATAAAGTCGATGACCACAGTATTTCCTGCAGAAACGCACTTGTGAAAGTCACTTGGCTTACTGTGCCAGTCACTGTGTTAAATGGCCTGAGGTTGCCTAATTGGCAGCATAGGCATCCAGAAGAAGCAATGGCTCTTTTTTCTAGGTGTACGGAATGTCCTGCTCAGTAGCCCATGCCATTGCCGTGGAGGATTTGCTTTGCTCCATTGTTTTTCTCCGTCCTACCCACATGCTCTTTTCCTCTAATTTTTCCCAGGCTGTTATTTGCTTTGTCGTAGCATCTTAGCAGTGGCTTATTTCAGTACTTTGCCTTTCTGTAGTATTTCTTCTCTTCCAGATGCTTGTGAAAGTCCTTTAGCATAAGGCCTCATTATCCCATCATTATGGAGCAGTAATTTGCGGGGAATCCTGAATATATCTTTGGCTTTGTCAGGCTGAGAAATTCTCAAGGGCCTGTTTACAGAGACTAATTTTTGGCAGAGTCCAGCTGCCCTGTAGTCTTACTATCAAATTGGATATCTAGTCCTCTGTGTCTGAAGATGGTGTGTGGCATTCCCAACTAACTACGTTCATAGAATCATAGAATCAGTATGGTTAGAAAAAACCTTCAAGATCCAACCTTCAAGTCCACCCCCTCACCATCCCGCCTGCTAAACCATCTCCCTAAGCGCCTCGTCTGCACTTTTCTTGAACACTGTGAGGGACGGTGACTCCACCACTTGCCTGGGCAGCCTATTCCAATGCTTCACCACTCTTTCCATGTAGAAATTTTTCATAATATCTAACCTGAACCTCCCATGGTGCGACTTGAAGCCATTTTCTCTTGCCCTATCGCTAGTTATTTTATTAACTGATTCCTGTTTGTGTTACTTTCACAGCCATTTGCATGTGTCCTTTATTAGTTCATATTTGTATATAGGCCTGTGAAGGTGTAAGAGATGATTGTTGACGATTGTTGCATTACCCCTAAATAAAAATCCAAAGTTTGTTTTGCACAGTAATTTCAGAGAGAGATGAACAGTGCCACAGGCCCCAAGTATTTTGTTCAGATTTTCCTCACGTATGAAGACAACTGTGTATTTGAATAGGCTCCCTGGGATTTCGCTCAGTGATCATAACTGTCAGTCCATATCTTAGTGTGGGAAATATTCTTCATGGATATGTTAAACTACTGATATTGCTCTTATGTCCTTTACTTGCGAAAAGTTTCCTTAACATTTCTGTCCAACTCTGTCCAAGTTAAACTCAGTTGAAAAATGGCAGAGGAAGTAAATTGAACTAAATTTAACTAAGCTCCAGTACTTCCCAGCAATCTACAATATGTGGTCAGTTGCTCTCATTTTCTTTCCAGGTATTTTTGTACTTGTAATTTAGTATACAGTTAGTGTGCTTGAAATACCCACAAGCCTCCCTTTAGCAGTTTGTATTTGGGAAGTTAATACGTGCATATGTATACTATTCAATTCTAACCTTGTGAGAATTGGGCAGAATTAAGTACTGCATTTCAATAAGAAATCACTTGGGGGTACATCATGAATGCTTCTGAGGAGAATAAGGTCACTCCTAATTAAGGCAGTCCCTAAAAGAATTTATGCAGAAATGTCCTTGTGGTGTTTTTTTAACTCTGAAACACTTAGAGTTTTTTCCAAAATGTATTCAACAATTGAGAAAAGTGAGGTTATAAAAACAGTGATCATCATCAAACTGGAATGTTGGTTGTTTCCTGCTCTCCCTTGTTTCTATCAGTCAAAGCCCAGTTCATGGCACAGCTCAGGAGCCCAAGTGACCCAATGTGAAATGTTGCTCTATAAGGCTGGATCCAGTTGTTTTGTAGGGAAAGTTTGTAGTTTCAAGTACAACCCAGTCTGAAAGAGTCTGCTGTGCTTGTTCATCACTGCCTCAATTTCTAAAATTTTGTCCTATGTTTCCCATCAATTGTGTGAAGATGAAAATGTTACGGTACCTCTGAGCAGCATGGGATTGAATGGTGAACTCTGCTACCTGCCCTGCTTTCTGTAACACGACATGAGATAATACTGTAAGGGTGAGGCACGAGAGCACCTACACAAACACGATAGGGCCCTTTCTTCTATGTCTGATAGCTCTGCCACATGAAATCCATATTTGACTGTGTGTCTAAGTTGATTATGTTTAAATTCAGCACCATCTATTCAACCACTTTTTTTGCTTGTTTTATAAAAACACCCTAACTGTCCCTTTTAGGGCTTTTATAGAATATTTATGCTACTGTGACTTAGGGTGAGACAGAAGAGTTTGACTGTCTGTGTAAATATTAATATTAAGACAAGTCTGAAGGAAAAACTTGTGTTAGGGATTTTGAAGTAATGAGTGTTGAACATCCCTCCACACACACTTTTGTTACAAACACTTGGTTTGTTGCACATGAAGATTGTACAAGGCTTGAATTACTGACGTTGTACTTGGCTTTTGGGAGCACTATGAAGAGGAATTTAATGCTGCAAAAGTTTTAAAGCCTGGGTAGCTTTATTAAACTGCACGAAGTGGAAGGTCCTGGAGGGCTGGCAGATAGTGTCCCTGGCAATGACATGACTGTGCCTTCAGGAACAGTCTGAAACAGCTCTGACGCTTTTTTGCTGAGTACTGACCTAAGCATTGCTGTAGTAATTGTCAATCTCTTAATAAGTATAGGCATTTCATTAGGCCTAATGACTGCCCCCGTGCTCTTTATCAGAGAGCATGTGATTGAGGTTTGTGGAGATAAAACAACTCCCTGACGTTTCTCTAGCTAGCATCAGAACAAGAATTCTGTTTTCTTGACACCCTGAGCAGTGTCTGATCTAAGGATTTAGGATCTTCCTGGACGATCACTTCAAATCTTGTTTTCACTCGATCTTCCAAGCAGCTGATAAATGTCATGCTAAAGTATCAGGTAAGAAGGAAGAGAAGCCACTTGTATTCTCTGATCTTCTGAGCCCCGGAGAAAGATTGCAGACCAGAAAGCAAGCAGAAGCATTGCTGTGACCAGTCGTCTTCTAGTAGAGAAAGCTATTCTTTTTTTAAGAATGCCTATAAACATTACAGCAGTAATCCTCTTGCTTAGTGTGCAGTTTGCATTTTATTTCAGTAGACTCCATTATAATGAGTAGAGAGCAATAGGAACTGGTTCCTCTGACCTGCTTTAGAAAACTAGTTTGGATGGAGACATCTCCACAGTGCTTGTGAAGCAGCTTTGTGAAATCAGTTGCTCTGTTCACTGAACTAAAACCTTTGAATGCACTCTGAGGTGAGAAAATAGCACTAGAAGGAAACACTCAGAGTGTCAGAAAACCAAAGGAAAACACAGACTATTTCGTCAACTTTATAATGACGGCAGTATGAGATGTTCACTGCTTTAGACTGACTGTGGTCTGCAGAAGAGAGGAGGAGGAGCAGGACTTCTGACTGTGCACTTCAGAGACTGCAGCATGCAGATGTTTGCATTCCCTGGTCCCTTCAGCAAGTGATTGAGTCCCAGCAGGAAGGCATTGCTAACCTCTGTGGTTCTCATGGGTCAAGCTCCTGCATTCCTGTACCTAGGAATGAAGAGGCAGGTGGATGGCGTTAGGCCTAGCGGACAGAACCATTGTGCTGTCTCATGCCAGTGCTACCAGTAAAAACATACGCAGAACAGAATTAATCAAATATTCATAAAGCATCTTGCAAGCAGGAAGCATGGTGTGTTGTGTTGTCTGTATGCAAGAGACATGCTTGTAAACCATGTGTTAAGACAACCTTGAGAAAATAGCACTTATTCTTCAAAATACATTTCTCATAGATATTGCTCTTGTGGTTCAGGTTCCAGTTCATGGTTTCCTGATACATGCCTTTAAAGAAGATTATACTGGAATGCTTCCTATATATGCTGGAATATGCTGGATATTTTCCTCTATATGATGGATTGAATATAGAGGTTTCTAGGTTCTTTTGCAGAAGGTCTTAGATGGTTTCAATAATATAACACATTTCCTTGTATAAAAGTCATTATGGGAAACTAATATTGGTAGTTAAGCACTTAGAACTATCAGTCTTTCATTTCTGAAGATCCAAGGCATAGGATATTTTATTATTTGTATCTCAGTTTAAGAAATTACTGCTGCCTGTGAAAAAATTGATGACATTTACCTCAACAGACTCCAAAACAGGTTCTTCCCTCCAGGAGAGGTCATAATGATTTATATACACTTTGAAAAGACAGTTTACCTTAGAACGGTACACCTGTAGTGCAGATAACTGCATTCCACATAGGTTAAATATGTACTATTTTTGCTTTAAAATAATAATGAATTATGAGAAAAAAATACCCTGTGTTAGCTGAACACTGCCATATTTTCATTCTGCTTGGAAGATTTCTACTTTCCTTACTGCTTTGAAAATAGAAATTGAAAATAAACTCATGTGATTGCACAAGACTGTGCTCTGTGTTAGCAGTGTGTATAATTAAGAATTGTGTTATAATAGTGTTTTTTAAAACAATTCCTCAATTGCCTTGTGAGCAGCAGACAATAAAGTATTGTCATGTGGAGGTGGTCTGTACCCAATATTTAAAATATACAGTGTTTCTAGGACATCTGTTAAGGAAAATATTGCTTCAGTGACTGATGTTCATAGAAATAGTGAGAATAACATGTTGATGACATTTTAACAGGGAGAATAATATATAGGATAATGGAAAAGGATGCATTGATTGCAAAGCTATAATTCAGTCAGATATTCTGATGTTTCCATAAACTGTAGAAGCATAACTCAGATGGCCTATGACATCATCAGAGCCCAGATGCAGTAATCCGTTTCCCTCCCTCTCTGTTATTATTTTCAATTTAAATATTACATATATTTGAAAAAAATGGATAAGATTAACTATTGTTTAATCCATGACCTGAAGATTTATATCAGAAACCTGACTTGATCTGCTGCATTTTCAAAGAATGCATTACAGGAACCTGGTTTTAATAACTCATTATTAATCTTTGATTGCCAAATATTAAACGAAAACATGACTGTGTTGAAGAACTGGTTCTTTGTGCTGACTCGCACAGTGTTTACCTGAGGTGCTGGAGTGAGAAGGGTAATTCACTGTGGCTTAGTATTTTTCTCCATGTAAAATTTCCACAATGCTTGATGCAGTTTACAAGCATTGGCCCAAATATACAAGCTATATTTGGCTTAAGCTACACCTGTAACATCAGATACAGCTTTTCTTCTCATGAAAACTAAAAATTCTTCAGCCTAAAAATTCTAAGCCAAAATGTGCAAACCTAACAACGTGATGTAAGTACGCCGAGCGCCTGCATTTCTGTGTGTGTGTGTAAAGTGCTCTCACTTGACACCCATGAACCTACTCTCAAGAATAAATGTAAACATAAATACTTTCTGGATTAAAGTGTGGCTTTGGATTTTGGTGTTTAGTTAAGTATCTTATATCCTAACCATTTACAACTAAATATTCTCATATTAGTGCTTTGCCTATATGTGTTTTTCAAAATTGAAAATATGGTTAAGTATTTCCAGTAGCTGCCACCCTCACAGTAACTTATGTTCTGTGTTGTTTCTATTTTCAGCTTTCAGAATGATCCCCTATCCACTGGAAAAAGGACATCTTTTCTACCCTTACCCTATTTGTACAGAAACTGCAGATAGAGAGCTACTACCGTGTACGTTCAATTGTTTTCTTTCTTAATGCTGACATAAAATAATTGTTTACCTTAGGCTTGCAGTGCTGGTCTCCACTGATGCCTGTTAAATTGGGTACACTGGATTAGAGAATAATCACTTGACAGTGAGTCTCTGGAGCTCACTTGCTTGTTTAAAGGCCGTTCTAACCATAGTTCATAACGATTAGCTGTCTTTATTGCTGTCAGCAGCGTGGGGAGAGAGAGAGATTACTGAGGGAGTATAAATCTGTTAGATTTTGCTGCTTCGCTCCTGCCAAGACGGTGGAAGCTTGTCTGATCCTTTATCTAGGATAACATCCCATCAAAGCAAAAGCACAGTTGCCCAGCCTTGTCAGTCTTACTTAGACAAACCAGCTATTTAAATTCCACAGCAAGATCAAGCCTGCATGAGACTGCTGGATCCTTAGCACAGTTGTTGTGCCAAGTTACTCTGACATTTCCTGAGAAGCAGTCCTAAGTAGCAAGAGAGGCTTTTCTTCATGTAACGATGTGTGTGCTATTATGGAGAGATTGATGTGAAACTACCTCAGTCATTTATCATACCTGTTTGTAGTATGTCTTAGCAAAGTGCCAACAGTGTCCGCAGTGTTCGCGAGCCCCAGACACAGAGGCAGATCCAGCACTCGGGAGGCTCACGGTGGAAGCAGATGAGCCTGGTTGCAGCACAGGAGTGCAGAGGAAGAGCCAAAGCAGCCAGTCTTGCAAACACCCACACTTCCTTCCCACGGGCTTGCTCACTGAAGTCAGTGGGAGTTAGTGTGAGCACGTGTGGAGTGCACACACGTGTGGAGGGGTTTGCAGGGTCAGGTTAGAGAAGAAAGACAAACATAGGGCGATCAAGCGGGTTCCCCGCTAAACCTCGCCATTCTGAAAAGGCAGTGAAGAGAAATCTGTATCTGGAAGCTGGTAAAAAGTAAAACTCAGGCTGCTTCTGTTATGGATGCTGGGTTGGCTTGTATTTGCAGCCCTCCTAGTCTCTCATTCATGACTTTGTGAGGCTGGGCTAAAAAATGTGTTGCTGCTTTTAATAAGCCTATGTGGGTAAACATTAGGTGAGAATAATACAGGAAAAATCCGCTCATTGTGAGGCTCTCTTTCACAGTGCATTCTCCCTGATATTACACGGAAATCCTTGGCAACTGACAGCATCCCCCCACCCCATTATAATCACTCTAATTATAACAACACCTCTTAGAGTGCTCTGCCTGCTTTACTCGGAGGGATACTGAGCTGGAGAGGGCGGAGTGTCAAGAGATTTAGGCATGACAAAGTCATTAGAACAGTTCAGCTTTCTCCCTTCTAGATGCAAAACTAATTGTTCTTGTCAAATGTTCGAAGCAAGGGACTCTTTAACAGCATATGTAGATAGTCATGGCTTGCTCTGCCTGTTGTGGGAAATGCCTTTCACTGCAAAATCTCTTGGGTTTGAGGAGGGAAGGGTTTAACGTACTGTGACAGAACGAGGTCGCATGCCGGGTTTTGCATACCTGTCCACAACCTCTAATAGCACGGGCTCTAACAGAGAGTCAGCTGGAGCGAGGTCAGAGTGCTGAGCTCTCCTAGGCTGCCCTAATTAAAAATATCAATCATAAACCTTTTGCTGTGGCTGGATAATAAACCAGAACAATAGGTTTGAGCGTTTGTCAAACGCAAGGGCAACCAACTGCATGCCAGAAATCTTAGCATTTCCCAAGCTCTACATTTATATCAAGCAGAAGTTGCAAATTGTCTCTTTTTCTTTTTAGCATTCTTTAAACTGAACTAATTCACAGAACCAAAATTATATTTATTTTTTTTCTTAATAGTTTGTTTTAAACAGTTGTAAGTTCTTACTGTTTATTTTGGAAACGGCTCTCCTCAGGATGAATGCAATCATGAATATTGTCCTGCCAGGTGTCCTGCTGGATTACCCTGTGCTTATGTTATCTGTGGGTGTGATCAGATGAGACCTGTTTGCTGGAGCAGAGAAAGCAGGCAAAATGGAATAGTATTTGCATATATAGATTGCCACAGATTTGAGTATATGGGAAGCTTAAATTTAGCCTTAAGATTGGTCCTGAGTCATAAAAAATATTTCAGAGTCTGGATTTGTCTTGACTGTAGCTTCAGACCATGGACTGAACAAATGAAACAGATGAGTGTTGCCTAGAACTTCTACCAACCCAGAAAAATTTTCACCTGGACTCTGAGTCACCATAAAAGTGCAAGGGATATTTTCTTCCAGTGAAATCCTCATCATCATCTTTTGACCCTTTTAGCCACCTTGGTTTTGTTTCCTCCAGAGAACCAGAGCGAATGATCTTTCCATACCCTTCTTGGTTTATACTAGCAAACACCTTGAAAAATTATTTATTAATTTCAATTTCAGCTTTTAAAACTTTAATAATTAAAGATTGTTATAAATATGCAGGGATTTCTGAATTTGTGGAATCTAAAGCACGAGTTTGTGTGTCATGCTCTTTGGGTAAGTTTTCTCAGTTCTGCAGAATTTATTCCTAGAATTTCCTGGTACAAACAACATGGTTCTACAGCCTGCTTAATCCAGTCCGCAGACATGTTTCTGCTGAAAGGCTGCTCTCCCTGATGCTTCCCCCCCTCTCCTCTGCCACCTCTGTCTGTCAGCATTAGCAAACGTGCAGCCAGGTAGCTGGTTGCTAACCTGTGTAAAAATGGGGCATTTTATTTGTAGGTCGGTTTTCGGGGATTGGTTGTTGCAAGCTGCAGTATAGCTAGGGCTGACAGGGGAAGGCATGTGGGTAGCATGTAGGTTGGACCAGAGGAAGTGAGAAGTTCAGATCAGAATAAGCTGGCAGTGAGGTACCTGACACAGCAATAACATTAGCCTTAGGTAATTCAGATTTTCTGTGTGTTTCTGTGTTTCTTTCTTCAAAAATATTTTCAACCAGGTATGAATATTCTTTTTTTAAATGCAATGCACTCCCCTCCCCCTCTTCTTTTACCACAGCATTTCATGAAGTTTCAGTTTACCCCAAGAAGGAACTTCCCTTCTTCATCCTCTTCACTGCTGGGCTATGCTCTTTCACAGCCATGCTAGCCCTCCTGACACATCAGTTCCCAGAGCTTATGGGGGTCTTCGCAAAGGCTGTGAGTATTCCCTGCTGCTGCTCTTTGGTAAATTGAGACATAAATGTAGCCAAGCTGAGCTACATACTGCTTAGCATTAAACTTTTCATATACTTACTCAGAAGTATAAAACAAAAACATCAAACATCAGAACAGCAAGGGGACATTGAAGAAGCATTAAGGGAGCTAAGCACTAAAATGCTGCTGTTTGTCTGCTCTGGTTTATTTGGCTCTTTTGTTGGGCTAGATCTCCCATGGTTTTGCCCAATAAAGATGTGAGGTGAGGGAGAAAGGGAATATTTTTTCCATAGGTAATCCAATGAAATAATCTAGTAATGGTTTGCAGAACCCCTCTTTTCAGTGCAGAGCAGCAATGACTATGCCATGTTTTATAGTGCAAGAGAAACTCTTGGCATGAGCAGAAACAGAGTACAGTGTTAATGAGGGCAAATCTCTGTGTTCTTTCCCCAAACTACTGTGAAAGATATTGCCTCAGTATTTCCCTCATAACGTTTATTAGCCGCTTCTAGGGAGGTCTCTGCTAATTCTCCTTTTCTAATCCAGCAAGGATGATTAAGTTGCGGAGGTTGGAGGGAGAAGGGCAGTCAGTTGTGCTAAAACCTGCTTTCTTTTTTGCAAAACCAAGAACATCACTGCTTTGGGGTTCTAGGATATAAAAATATCACTTAGAAAAGTCCCAGGCTGATCAAAAAATGGTCTCCTCATTCATGAAATGATGAATATCCTCTATAGTAGTATTTTTTCCTCAAATATGTTTGTATCTGAGAGAGGTGTTTTGTTTTTAAAAAAGCCTTCCACCTTTAATTTCAATTTCTTAGCACTTTTCATTGGGATTGTGGAGGAGAGGTGGAAGAGGCAAGGCAGAAAGGCTATGGCAAAATCCAGAACGTAGAGATTTTCTCAAACTCCGTTACAATTGGCAAGGGACTCCCTTTGAGGGAAACCAAGTCTTCCAACACCTGGCCTGCTCAGAGTTTGAAGTCTGATAGTTCTTGTGTCAACAGCTTTGTTTCATCAGCTCTAGAAAGCAGAAAATAAGATCAGCTATAACAAAAGATACCATTTCTGTCATAGCAAAGTGTTAAAACCTATCTGAATTTTTTTTCGTTAAGTCTTTGAAGCGCATGACCCTTCTTAGGGGGCTATTCTAGTGCAACCTGCAGCTCCCTCATGCTGGTGCAGTTGATGACCCTTCATCCTTCCCTCTACCTGCCTTGCTGCAGGCCAAAGGCTAGATCTGAAGCTGGCAGCATAACGAGGTTTTGTTCTTAGAGCTCCTTCTACAGGCAGTGAATTAGCAGCATCAGAGAAAACTGGCAGCTCATAAGGTCTCCCAGAGGAGGGATTAACAAATGTCAGCCCTTGAAGTCTGCAGTGCCTGCAGGCCTCCCATTACAGCCCGCTTACAGAACCATAGCACGAGGTGAGCCTGGGCCTCAGCTCCATGGGTGGCCTCGGACCCCAGACGTGCTCAATCCTGCCAGCAAAAGGCTCTTCAAGGCAGAAAAAGCCCTTGAATGCTGAGGAACTCTCTGTGCGTGAGGTTGCCAGAGGCAGGTTGTGCCATTGTGACAGTCCCCCAGGGCTCTCTGTGTTACATGAGATTAAAGGTATTTTAAATTACTTTACTTTTCTGGGAGGTTCATCGCAGATTCGCTGGAATTTGCCCAACCTCATCAAAGCAGTGGTCTTTCCGAGCCAGAACCTATCCTGAGCACTGCCAGGTCAGTGGAAAGTACACATCTTCCCAACTGCATCTAGCCAATTATATAACACTGTACCTGTGTTTCCAAGTAAAGCTGACTCTCTTGCACAGAAATTGGAATAATCCAGTTCTTCTATTTGATTGATTTGTCAGGCTGACTATAAGTAGCTCCAAAATGACAACAGATATCAGTGTTTTCACTTGGTTAAGGGAGAGCTTCCCCTGGCTGGCACTTAGACATTTTGCTGGGCTTTCTACAAAAGGCATTTGGAGATCACTCAGAGTATGAACACAAGCAGGACTGTTTTCTGATTGCAGTGATTTAGATAGAATTGCCAGGGCAGAATTTGTTAGAATTTGTTTTGTTTTGTCATGCAAAAATGTAACAATATCCTGTAAATTGTTAAAATTTATTTAAAAATACAGATGCTTTTGTAACATGGTAGCAGTAAGAATATACCTTAAAAAAAATGAGGCACATGAACAAAGGAGTATTTAATTCATCAAGTCAACAGTTATGTGTGTCTGAAAGTGTAGTTCCTAGTTAAATCACACCAAAAGTTATTAAAATGAGTGAAACTTAAGACAGATTTTTCTCTGATTTATTTCGTATCTTTCTATGCCTGAGATCACTGACATGGTCCGTTTCAATATTTCCCGTATGATGGATGAGTCTTAGTTCAACAAGCAGGTTTGTGCAGGGAGATCTTTCATCTGCTTGGACATCTGCAGAGCCTGAGGTAGACAACATATGGAGCAGATCAGAGGGACTGAGCAATAAATAGTCAGTTCCTCCATGCAGATATTAGCCATGCAGTGGAAAAGTTTAAAAAGATACATTTTCAGTATCTGGTTTAGTGAAACAGGAATATTCCAAGGTGCTCCCAGAAATCCACTCTCTTCCAGCTTTGGAATAACCAAGGTGATAGCTTACTTTTAAAATACAAAAGACTTTTGCAGCTCTGCCATCAGCAGCTCTGCCACCTTGTTTTCTTCTCTACTGATGGTGCTGTTTATTTTGCTCTATGTAAGGAAGTGTCCATGTCAAATGGAAAGGCCAAACGCTTAACAAAAGCTGCCGGTGACGAACCCGCCTGGATACCACCCTGTGCTCTAGGTGTCCCTGCTGGAGCAGGGCGGGTGGACTAGGTGATCTCTGGAGGTCCCTGCCAACCTCAACCATCCTGCGATTCTGTGGTGTCTGGGGAGCCGAGCGCCACGTGCGGTGCCCTGTCTCAGCAGCGTCGCAGCTGCTACCAGGCCCTGCGCTAGATGTGCTGGGAGGCAGTGGGCTGAGAGGAGCCTCCCATGCCTCACAGCACTGGGGGGACAAGCCTGGCTTCCCTGTCCCTTTGGGAAGAGCCCTCGCAGTTCCTGGGGCTCCACATGGCTCTGCGCAGCAGCGGCTCTCAGCCCTGCAGCCGAGCGCGTCACCGCAGAGCAGGAGTTAGTCAGCAGTGAGAAGGCGACGTGGGCAGCATCGGGCACGCGTCCCTCAGGGAGACTCGTACCGGAGATGGCATCCGGAGCCACTTGCCTCTTGGTGCAGGTTCTGCATCTTCACTGGAGCCAGGCTTTGTACATGAGGTTAAATGTATTTTGTAGACCAAGTACTTCAGCATTTGGCTGGCAATGTTGTTTTTCCTTCCATAAAATTATCTGTATTCAGTTGATTCTGTAACACATATCAGTCATAACATTAGGATATTGAAACTTCTTGCAGTGCGACAGATTCTGTTCTGCAGTGGGAGGAGGAGGTTAAAATAAATACAAGGTAGTGATGCTTCAGTGCCTATAGCAGAGCTGTCAGTGGATAGAGCAGCTCTGTAGATAGCACAGATCATTTTAAATCTGAATCTGAAGACACGTATTTTGTGTCTGAGGGATGGCCTGACTGCACTTCGGGATACAGCCGTCTTTTAACTTGGTAGCTTCGGGGCTGAGCTTTCAGGAGTGAGCCTGGATCAAGTATATAACTCATGTGAACACTTTTGTGTAGTTTCCATTACATTTATCTTTGCAAAAATGGTGCCTTGCTTGCGTGACTACAAAATCCAGAAATCTGTGTGTATGCAAGGCTCAGAATTTGGCAGAAAGGCTTAATGCATTCATTAGTTACCTTTTATCATGCCAGAGGACTTTATGGAGGAATGCAGCAAGTTTCTTGCCTTGATGGACGGCTTTCTCTTGAGGCTTACTGTCTCCTGCATTTTGATCTGAATGTGTGTGTCATTTCTTTGCAGTTTCTCAGCACCCTCTTTGCTCCTTTAAATTTTGTGATGGAAAAAGTCGAAAGTATCCTGCCTTCTAGTCTGTGGCACCAGCTGACGAGGATCTGAGGGAGCACCCGCTGCCCGACTGCCATGACATCTTCTGTGCCAACGTGCTGTTGACCACAAGAAAGCATGATAAAAAAAAAAAAGGGAAGCAGTTCTAAGACTTAAAAACTCTTCATGGATTGTCTGTTCTCATATAAAAAATGTTTTGTTGTACAAAATACATTGATGTTAGGTTCTATTATATTTTGCCTTCAGAAAAGAAAAACTTAAAAATAAACTTTTGTGGATTGCAGCATTGCTGTCTTTTGGCTTCTTCTTCAAAGCCGTAATTGTATTTTGTGTTCGTAAACATCTGCCTGGTGTATCTGCTTCACCGCAGTAGGGCTTGGCTTTCCCTGCACTTAACGAAGCAGCACTAATAACTTTGCAACTTAGAGCAACAGCCTCACTGCGTTTCATTAGAGAGTTCAGCTAGGGTGAAGTCCTCCCCACTACACGCAGTCTAGACAAGGTTTCTGGACACTTAAAGCTCTTGCTTAGAGCAGCTTTGGGCTCTCTAGATGGTTTGGATGGTACTTTGGGCTTCTGATCCCATCCCCTGCAAATAAGTTTTATCCTTATTTGAATTTTCAACTAGTCCACAGACTTCACAGATTTTATTCACTCCCCTATCTCAAGTAACTCCAGAAGAGTTATGGTTTGGCCATTTATAGAGCACAGTGTAGGTAATGGCAGAGAATTGATGACAAATTTATCTGTAAAATGTGACAATTCCGTTCATGCTTTTATGTATTTCTTGCTCAGTTTTTGCTGAATTATTAGTACCTCTCAAGTTCAAAAAAGCAGGTATTTTTTCCCAATGATAAATCATCAGCATTATAAAATGTTTGTTGCTTGAGACCAGAAGTTCATTAACAAAACAGGTGTTAGTTTGTTCACAGTTATTAGCATGGTGTTTTGTCAGCAGACTTACACCATGAAATCTTATCCTTGGGCTCTGACTTAGACACCGTCTTCAGTTTTAACCTTGCCATTTTAAGTGGAAACTGTAGACTTAAACTTCCCATAGACATTCCTGACAATGTATGAACCCAGTGCTAAGATGGGGAATTTGATCTGGAAGTTGAAGCAAGTGCTTTTAACTGTCAAAACTGAAACTACAGCCCTATAAATCCATCAGAGATTTTTTTTTCAACTTTTCCCTCAAGTGTAGCATTGATACAGCAGAGAGAAGATGCCACTTCGCAGGCTAAACTTTGAAATATGCAACATCAGAGGATTTTTCCGTTGTTTTAGAAGTGCTGTATATAGCCCAAGAGGCTGGGATTACCAGGAGGTAAGTTTATTTATCAATGCAGATAGATACACAGAGCTGGTGTAAAAAAGATACTGTTTATTTACAGCAACATTGATGAGTTGCATCATTTTATTTTTTTTGCTCTTGTGATATGTCTGGACAAGAGAAAGGTTTTTGCCAAAATGAGTAGGGCACCGCACTTAAGCAACATCTGCTGTGCTAGGAGAAAAATGCCATCTCCACAGCAGGAGGAGTCAGTTGTGAGGATGAGACCTGAGGGAGAACGCAGGAAAGCGGAGCGCCCCATGGCTAGATAGTAAAAACAATGAGGGGACTAGTGAGGTCGCTGCTGGGATTTCCAGACAGGTTTATTATCTCTGGCCATTATCCCTGCAAAGCAATTTTTTGAAATAAGTATGGCTTACATTTAGTGCAGGATGTGGCGTAAGATTACAGGTAGAGAAATGCTAGTGGACAGCATGTGGCAGTGGGAAATGGACCAGTATTTATATTCCCAGCTTTGCATCTGAACTGCTGTAGCCCCAGGGGATCACCTTTAAAGCACTGCTGCTGTATGTCTGTAGCTGTAAAAGGAGGAGTAACTGTAGCCGTCTGCCTTACAAGGAGGCTGTCAGAGTTACTTAGGGCTTGGAAAGATCGGGAGGATTGGGCATCTTCACCTCTTGGATCATACATTCTTCTGTGTTCCTTCTTCCCAGCCACCTCAAAAAACTGTCACGTTTACTGTATATATAGCCAAAAATCCAACAATCTGCTGTGATTAACAGTCTTAATACGTAAGTGTGTTTGCATACCAGCATTTAAGCACAACAGGCTGTGCATTTCAACAATTAAGGCACTATATTAGCCTGCTGTTAGAAGATGAAATGACATAAATTATTATTTGTGTTGAAATAATCCGTCATAATCTAAAAAATAAAAACAAAAGCTTAACTCCTTGGAAGAATAAGATCCTTCGCTTTTGCTACAGTGAACTATAAGAACACAAAAATATGCAATTCTATTTCTACTGTTTGTACTGTCAGTCTCTCTTACATGCACTCTTGAGCTATGGATTTTATCTAGGAAGATCTTCTCTGTTTTAATTATAATTTGGGACATCTGTGAGACTATGCAAGTCAGATAAAGGAGTTTTCTTTCTCTTTGGGCAGAGTTGGTTGCCTTAGGCTTGAGTGCTTCTGACATGTTTCGTGTGAAGTATCACGTAGATAGAAAGGAGGATGCAGCCCATGATCATAATCATAGGAAGCCTCTGGCTAAACACAGAGATGAGCATTGTGGAAATCTGTCTCAAACAGCAGCTCGTACGAATCTTTAGTTTGCAAGTGTATGGAGGGGGAACTTCTAAACTCAAAATTTTCACAATTCCTTTTTCTTTAAAGACAAGCTGATGCACAGTATCTCTTTACGTTATAAACTGCACAAAACAAGAAAGAGAAAGGAGAAACCCTAGGCCAGGTAGGCCAAGCTGGCCACCTTCAGGCTCTCAGGCCAGGTCGGATTGGCAGCCGCTCCAAGATGAGCGCTCCTGGAAGGGGCGAGCGCTACTCCTACAGGGAGGCTGCCCTTCACGCTGGTGGTTCAGCCTTTGGGCTAAGTAGGTGTTAATGCCAGATACATCCTTGAGCAGAGGTCAGGCAAGTCCTTACCCCACTAGAAACAAGGAAAATTTCCATTTTCCTACACTGCAGACAGCAATGGGGACCCTGGCCGAGTGCTGCTCGGCCTCTCGCGGGGCACCCGCCGCGTCCCTGCTGCCAGGAACAGGCTTTGCAAGGGGGACTGAGGGAGCTAAGGAGGAAAACGTGCTGGCAGTTCACACACTCTCACCTCTGACACTATCAGAAGGGGAAAAGAAGACTCTGTGTTATGATCTAACATCATCCATATGATGCAGCTCAATAAGCTGTTGTACAAAAAAAAAAAATCCCTGTTAGTGACCGCAGTGCCCGGAGCGGTGCTGCCACTCAGCTAACAGCATGGGGTGGTTTGAAGGAGCCAGAGGAGCCTGCAGCTGCGGGGGGTGTCCACGAGCCCCCCCTGCCCTCAGAAACGGCATTCAGGCTTTCAGGAAGGCAGTAGCTCCTACGAAGAGGATGGGGTGAACCGCAGATTGGCATGTTCAGCACGGCCATCACAGGTGCCTCGTGGCCTCAGGAGCTCCATGTCAGGGCTGGCAAAAGATGTTTTCTTCCACGCTAGACTGAGAGCTGTTAATTCTTCCCTGGCAAAAGCCTTCTCTACTTGGAACCCAAGGACTGAAATGCGCCCTTCCCTGTTGCTAATCCATAGCAAAAGGTGCCTGCCTCCCTGCCAGCATTGGCTGTGCTTTGTGAGAAGCCAGGTGCAAAGCATTGCTCCCAGCCTGGAGCCTGCCTGGTCGCACTGCAGCAGCTAAGCAGCCCAGCCCCACAAAAAGGTGATTTACTTATTCTATTTCTAATTAAAGTCATTAAGGACAGTTGTGCAGAGACAGGGAGAGTCAGACACGTTGGATTTAGGTGCTCAATTAATTGAGTGAGTGACAGAGGGAAGAAGTACATCAATTCCTTTAGCTGTGACCTAGAAATGACTTAACCTGCAAGAGTTCATTCTTACAAGCTCCCTGTTTTCCATAAGCTAAAAAAAAAAAATCACACTTTTCTTGAGTCTTTTCCTAAAACAGTTCAACACACTTCTAATTCTGGAGTTTGTTAAAATGGTGGGGAGGGAATAGTCCCAGGATATTTGGCTGGCTGGAGGTATTTGGAGAGCTGTTAAATTTTGATTTCATGCACCAAAAGGAAAGGGAATTCCCTCAAGAAAATTGGACTGCATATTTCAAAAGATTCCTGCAAGTTTTTGCCTCACCAGTATCTATTTCTGACATTAAATTGTCTAGCTAGGGAGAGCTGTTTATTCTTCATGAATATGTAGAAATCTATTTCATAGCGTAAGATACAGAATGACTTAATTTGCCTTGCTTGATTTCTGTGTTTCTTCTTTCTTTTTAATTAGCAAAAGGTCAAAGAGACACCTTTCCTAGTAATATTTATGACTGGCAACATCTCTTCCCACCAAGAAAGGGCAAAAGCTCTGGGGAGTGCTTTCTTCATGGAAAATGCAACAGAAATGCTTATAGCTTTAAGAAGCCCACCTTGAGCTCTTTTTTCTATTCATATGTATACGGCAAAAAAAAAGCATAACTAGATAACTGGCCAGCTCAGCTGGCTTAGCTGATGGGCATGCATTCATTGCGCTATAAAATAATATCATTTTCTTCTGGAGAAGCACCGGTTTTGCGGTGTGTTTGTTTGTTTGTTTTCTTTTTTTCTTTTTTTTTTTTTTTTCTGTATTGTTCCTCCTACACCTGAGGAGGAACACAGTGCTTGCGCTGACTATAAAATTCAACCTGCGGGGCAGTCTTTTGTGCCAGAGAGCTAGCTTTCCTGTCCATGCTCCTGACCCCAGAAACACTTGAGTTGCCGAAGACAGAAGTTCTGGCTATGTCTCAGCTTTAGGCGACCACGGCACAAATCCTTCACATCAAGAGGGAACAAGGGGCAGGTTGAATCTGGTGAGGAATGTGAAGGGAAACGTTCTGTAAGTAGACTGGCAGCAAACCAAAGCCTAGGGAGAATGTGGACCCACTGCTGAAAGGGGCAGAGGAGCTGGCAGCAGAAGACCTGGAAAAGATTGAAGTACTCAGGGCTTTCTTCTCCTCGGTCTTTACTGGTAAGATTGACCTTCAGGAATCCCAGACCGTGGAGACCAGAGGACAAGTCTGGAGCAATGAAGACTCACTCCCTGTGGAGAAAGATCCGGTTAGAGAATATTTAAATAAACTGGACAGACATAAGTCACTGGCTCCTGATGAGATGCGCCCACAAGTGTTGATGGAGTTGGCCAAGGTCACTGTAAATCATTCCTGATTATCTTTGAAAGGTCATGACAATCAGAGGGTTCATCCCCCCACGGCAGTGCTGCTGTCAGAGTGACCTCAACGAGCCGAAGAAGCAGGTACCTGGGAATGCCATGAAGTTCAACGACACATCCTCGTGGCAATGGCGGCAAATGGCCTTCTGGACGCACCACGAGCAGCGGCACCAGCGGCGTGAGGGAGGGCTGGGAGCACCTGCGCTGCCTGGAGAGGCCGCAAGAGCTGGGCCTGCTCGGCCTGGAGAAGAGATGGCGCCAGGGGCTGCTGCTCTCTATAAACAAACCCCTCTGCACAGCTGAGGGAAGGGAAAGAAGGCAGAGCCAGGCTCTTCGCGGTGGCGCCCAGGGGAGGACCAGGAAGCAAGGGGCACAAACCAAATAGAGTTCGCAGGCCAGACAATTTAAAATAGCATTCTGTCAGAAAATAACTTATTTCTAGACCAATTCTTTTATAGGTAAAGTGAAGATTTAAGTAACTGGGCTTACATCTAGGCCTACAGTTTAATGTAAGGTAAAGGTAGGTGACTTTTTCACTCTTACGCTGTGCTTCATGTGTATTTTCTGCCAGAATAAAAGTTCCACTTCTATTACAATGTCCCAAAAACATTTACAGAGGGGATTGTAGAATTCAGGTATATTTGTTTTCTGTTTGGACAAATGATGCACTTCAGATTGATTGACTTCTGATTTCATTATCATTTATTTAAATCTCTAGAACAAGCTCCCTTGTAGGAATGGTGCTTCCTTTTTTCCAAAAGTTTGGAACATTTTCAACATTATTACATGATGAACTCGTAAACTCTTCAAAGGACTCTCTCAACCTTTCGAATCATCCAGCACAAACAATAAAATAAAATATTATACTGCTTTTAAGTTCTTTAAGTTTAAGGCTTAAAACGTGATCTAGTTCAGACAGTAAACTACATATGGATTTAATTTCACAATGAAATTTTAATAAAAATTCTCCTTAGGGCTCACCTTAAATACAATTAGGTGTGAAATTTTGCTTATCCACCCCAGAGCCAGAATTTCCAGTAATGAAGCCAACAGCATAACCACTGAACTTAAAGTGTAGGCCCATACGTTTGTGTGCGTGTGTGGCGCGCACACTGCAGACCGACGTAACGACAGAGGTTTCCGCGCCAGCAGTTGGTTTAGGCCGACAGGCAGGACAGCTGCACTGCCAACTACGGTCGTTACAGTGATGCTCTACGCTGTAACTAAAAATGAGCTATATAAATGCCTTCCTGTACCATCCTAGTCTTTCATCATCAGCTCTGCCTTCTGGAGATGACTTACTTATTTTAATGCTACAAATATGTTTTTAGAATATTTCAGATTTAAATGGCTGATTTTTGAATGCAAACAAGAATTTTCTTTCAATACTTTGAGAAAAAGCACACCGGAGTACTAACCTAACTTTATTTTCATGGTATGCTACTTGTATATTACTATTTTGCATGCTGTTTTGGCACATTAAGTCACCTCCAGTCTTTTCCATTTTCATGCAGATTTTTTTCAAGTATCCAAGACGTTTTCTGTCACCTGTTCAACCTCCGTTTTCCCCAGGTTGTATTTTATTGCACAGTCTTCCTTGCAGGCTCGTGGCTGCATTTCCATAGCCTTTCAGGGGCTGTCATAGCCAACATTTTGGCAGAGACCCTATTTTTGGTCCTGCCAAAACGTTTCCTGGTCCCTGCTTCTGGGAGAAATAGCTGCTCTCAGGATGCTGTAGCTCTCTCTCCAAAGAGGCTGCAATTTCTGGGCCTTGTGGGCCTATACGTATTTCCGGCACTTGGGTGTTTTGAGCTGATTCAAGGCCAAACTCAGAGCAGAGACTTGGCTCACCTTGTAACTGCCTCCATCAAGGGTCAGTATACTCTTAATCACAGCCTTAATTTTTTGCAGCATGTATTAGTGGAAAATCAGATTTGGAAGTCCTCTTCTGAACAGAAAGCATCATCTTTCTTATATACACTTTATTCATTTATTTGACCTAAAAGGACAGAAAAGTCAATAGATCCTTTTGAAAGAAAGCAGATTATTATTGAGACAAAGCATTTCTTTCTCAATCATCTTCCTGCTAATGTTTTTGCATTTATTCAGCAAGTGGAAAACACAAAATCCTATCCAGGTAGTGCAGTGTCCTATATCCAGCAGTCATCAGGCTGTGAAACAAATCTCCCTTTTTCAATTCTTCAGATTAAAAAAAAAAAAAAAAAAATCAGTGTCTAATTTTAATGCTTTTAAAAGCTTTTATGGCAAGTTTTCGTAGAAACATAACTAAGACATTTGCTTGAAATGTTTAATAGTAAATGAAAATATGGTGTTTGAATACGTTTCTTGCTGTTTCCTTTGCTGGCCCCTGTGGGCCGATTTCTGTCTAACACGAATGTGCAGCACGTTCACCGCATGCAGAGGCCGTAGCGAAGTGTGTCCGCGCCGGTGGCAGCCGCCCGGGGCAGTCCTCAAGGGGCAGCCGGCCCGCCCAGCGCAGCCTCCCAGCGCAGCAGGTGGCCAAGGGCCCCGCTGGAAAAGCCTTTACCCACCCCAGCATCAAATTGTCTTCTGTGGAGGAATTACCAACCAGTGTTCAGACTTAGGGCCCAGCTAACGCAGCGTCCGGGCGTGACTGTGACCAGCACACCATCCTTCGAAGGAAGCCTTTGCAAACTGTGTCCTGTGCAGGCATCATCGGTCGCGTGTGAACTGTTTGCTCCCCCTTGAAGTCCTGCTGTGCTTCCGATCTCCCGAGCGACCTGCCTCAGTGCTTTCCAGAGGCCAGCTGTGCGTGAGCTTACTGAGTCCCGGCACCAGTAGGCCCCTCCAGAGTTACATGAGTTTGCACACAGACATTTATGCAACCACCTTGTCATGTAGAAATGCGAACGCAATGCTGTAGAGTTTATAGGAGTTACCGAGCAACTTTTTTTGCAGTGAAAGACAAAGGCAAAACTTGCATAAAAGTAGCATATGCCTTGAAAGCGTTCCCTGCATGGAGCAGCAAGGGCGAATGTTGCCGTCCTCGAGCGCCAGCATCCAAACGTCATGTCCGGGAGATCCACCCAGCACTCTTGGGTGCCTTGCAGGTGTGTATGTCCACCACCTCCAGGCAGTCCTGGCAGCGCACGGCACAGCACCAGTGGAATTTGCACTCGCATTTTGTCATCCTGCTGACACGCGACGTGTCGTAGCCCCTGCCGCAGCACATCACTTCGCAGCTGTCCATGCCACGGGAGGTCTGGTTACAAACCCGGCCCGCTGTCCCTAGAGAGCCTACAAGGAAATGCAGGAAAGGCCTGTTGAGAAAGTAGTGGATGGAGCTCAAGGAATGGCAGAAAACATGTGAAAAATAAGTACAGGAAACATGATTTGCAATGTACATGATGAGCCAGCATTACATCACCTGGGATTAAATGTCAAACCAAAAGAAATGGCTACAAGAACGTAAAATTGCTCTCACATTCTGGACAGCCTGGCTCCTGGAAGGCACTTTTAGGGGTGAGGAGAAGAGGAATAAATTTGCGAAATGCTTCAAGGCTCTGTCTGTCTCTGTTAGCACCATGGAGCCTTGCTCCATCTCTCTGCAGCACCGTCGTTCCTGCCAGTGAGCAAATACCCTGCCCGGAGCAGCCCTGCATGCCCAGCTTGCCCTCAGGGATGAGGAAAATCTGGCACCCATGAGGAGAGCCCACTGCCACCAGGGGCTGTAGAGGCTCTGTGAAGGAATTAGGGACGTGATTCTACTGAAACTCTCTCTGGAGTAACTGAAATGATCCCGCAGCAACAATCTGCTCCCAAACCCAAGAGCATAAACCAAGTATAGCCGCGCTGGAGCTCTTCTGGTACTCGCTGAGACAAGAGAGGTCATAAACTGAGCTTTCAAAAATGAGACTAACAAAATCCTAATAAACCTCTCCAGGAAACTTAGATTTCAGATTCTCAAGCCCCCTATACTTACTTAAACTAGAGAGATTTCAGACTAACTGAAATGGGAGAGGGGGAAAATAAGCAGGATGTTTCTCTTCTAGGGCTTGTGCAGCTTTATTGTCACAAATGGTCCCCCTCATCAGCTGCTGCCTCCAGGCAGGGGGGAATTTTCATTTGAGATGCTTTGATGGGCACAAACTATTTTTGCAAGATTCCTTAAAAAAAAAAAAAAAAGATTTTTAAAATCTTTTCTTTATTTTTCCATTTTTCCCAGGGAAAGGAGATTATTTTGTTTGATCCAAATCAAAGCATCTCACTTTCTTGCATGTGGCTCCCATTGGTACCACCTGATGGAGAAAAGTACTTCATCACATAAATTAAGACTGTTCCTCTGGTTGCTGTGATCCTCCCTATTGTACTCACAACAAACACTGGCTTTAAGTATATGCCTGAACAGCTACTGTACCACACATTAATTAATTCATCTAATTAGAGTTCATCTAAGTTAGCTTAGGCTGCACTTTTTATCCTCTGTACCACAGCTATGGACTGAATAGTATCCATCTGAAAACCTCATGGTCCTTAACCTATTTCATTACTTACTGATATTCCAAAACAATTTCAGATTCACCCAGGAGATGAATATTCTTTTAACATTTCTCCTAGTCCCACTTATAAGTATATTCTTGTCGTTTTGACCAAAATAGGTGTCCCCAAATATTGGCTGTGGACAATAAATTAATTTGGAACATTTTAGAAAATATATCTGCTTGGTTTTATTTTTATTTAATGTTATTGGGGCGTTATGGTTATTTCACGGGTGAACATAACACGTGAAGCCAAATTTACCTTCTTAAAGAACACAGTGCCTGCAAACATGAACTCAAATTTGCCGAAAATAGGATATCTGTAATTAATAAAATCTAAACTCATTGCTGTTTTTTTCTATAGCGTGCTTATGGTTGCATATGCCCCACTGTGGCACCAGACCCTTCACACCACGTGAGTATTTGACATTCTCTCCGCAGCACCAGTGAGATTTCATGCCCGCGAGGCTCCTAGACAAGGCGTGTGGGGTTTAGTTCTTGCCTCAGCAAGTCAGCACAGACTCCGGCTGGTACCCCAGGGCAGGAGCCATCCCTGCCCTCCCTCCCATAGGCCCTGCTCCCGTTTATTGAAGCACAGGCAGAAAGCACGCGGGGCCCCCTGGGAAGCTGCAGCTCCAAGTCTTATTTAAACAGCCGCTCGCTGCCCCAGAGGGTGCCCTGCTTTGTGCCTGCACCCCCTCTACAGGGAAGCTCAAGGGCTTCTCTCCCCTCGGCGAGGGCTCCCACTCTGCGCAGGAGCTCGGATAAGGCCACACGCCTCCCCAGAGGAGCCGCTGCAGCTCTCCTGGCTCCCAGCAGGCGCCCTCGACGGGCCGAGTCTGCCTCGTCCACGACAGGCGCGGGGGCTCCGCGGGGCCGCCTGCCCTGGCGTGCGCCATGAGCCCCCTGCCAGCCCTTCCAGGCCCCTCGCCCCACTGCTGTGGGCAGGGAGGAGACCCCAGCCTGGCGCTGCTTCGCTTCCAGGGCCTGCAGTGCCAAAGGAGGGCACGTCAGGAGCTGCCCGAAAGGGCAAAGGTGGCCGGGGGCCAGGGCACGGCCCTCAGATGCGCCCAGAGATGGGCTCCTGCATCTCCAGCCACCTAAAACCTGTTTCTGCTCAGGATGCTCAATCCAGGGCCAATTCATGGGGATTGCCTTCCTTACCCACGGATACGGAGGAGACCGAGCGTGATGTGGCCACTGCCCATCGAGTGGCGTTTGGTTCAGGCCACTCTGCCCTCCCCAAGGCCACTCTGCCTTCCCCAGCCCCGCTCTCCCTGACTCCAGCGTTCCCAGCCCTGCGAGGAGGCAGCTGAAGGGTGGTTTAAGGCAAAGCCTCTCCCATTGGAGGGAACACCTAACCTTCAAGGGAAAAACAGTGACGTGCTGTATCAGGAACACCACAGGGAAACAGCAATAGCTCCCCCTTTCCCTTCCCCACAGTCCATGACCCAAAGGAGACACAGGGATGCCCGGACACGCAGTGCCCTTAGACACCCACCGGTCGCACAGCCCTCCCCGCTGGGCTGGGACACCGGGACTGGCCCTTGTGCGATGGGCAAAGCGTGAAGGGAGCCAGGGCAGGCACCGCTGCGGCCAGCAGGGCCGCCCCGGGGCCGCTCGGCCTCTAGCTGAACAGCACGGCCGGCCGGAGGGGGCACTAATGGCAGCAGAACGGGAGCTGCTGCGGTAGGGGCTCTTCGCCTTCCTTGCAGGTGAGGTGCTGCAGGGGAGAGAGCTGCCTAATCCCCCTCATGCTCCTTCTGTCCTTCGTGCCTGTCTGGCCTCCTTTATGATTGCTGTCCCTTAGCTGTCACACCTCTCCCTGCAGGGGGGGAATGGGGGCCACCATGCGCCACCAGCTGAGGCAGAATGGAGGACTCAGAAAGACGTAGAGCAGCACAGCTCCCCTGGGCTCACACAGGAAACCCATGCCAGGAAACCCCTCAAACTCACTTCTACGCTACCACCTTCTTCTCCCCATGCAACACGACGTAACATCTCAGCAGTAAGTGTCCGTGCTTGTGTCAGCATGCAAATATCTATCGCATCCCAGACCGGGCAAACACATTCATTGCTCAGACAAAAAGCTGCCAAGCTTGTGACGGGTATGATTGATATTCTGCGATAGGCATTTGCTGTGAATCCCTGCTAACCTCCCTGCACGGGTTCCCCCTCGCTCCTATCACGCAGCTCCCTGTCTGCTCTTCCCCTTGCCCTGTGTGCATGCTGACGGGGCCCCGCAGCACAGTCCTGGATATGCTGGTGCTGCATAATCAGCATGTCGAGGACAAAAATCCATAATAACCCTGATCTGGAGGAAGTTTCAGATTGCTTGATGTTTTGCTTTCTGCCTATGATTTGTGTGAAACAAGCTGGATACTTGATAGTTTTGACCGCGCCACAGTCACGCAGCTGTCAGCCAGGTATCCCGCTTTCAGCGGCAAGCAAGCAAAGCAACTGTTCATCCCAATTTGCCTCTTGAGCAGAGAGAGGGTTGTGTTGTTTGCCTCCTCGATATGGAAGGAAAACCTCCCTTCAGCCCTTACCTAAGGTCAGGCCCTGTTCATTGCAAATTGCTGTGATTAGGTGCAGGAGCTTTCTTGGGCAGGTATAGCAGCATTCCTTAACTTAGACATAGGTTATTTCCCAGCTTGCAAGTTCTGATTTCCAGATGTTTGGGGAAATTATGCAGCAGTGGAAGAGATCATGAATGGAATAGCATAGGTGAAATCCTGGCATGACTGACTTCATTGGGAATTTTGCCACTGACTTCAAAAAGAAAGGATTTCATCCCGAACAGAAAGTCAGATGTTGGTATAGGATATCATAGGATATTACCCACAATATAAGAGCAAAATTCACTATGTCACTAGGTGAGGACAGTAAATTACCCATGGAATGCGGCTAAAGGCAAAATACGTTCACATAACAGCTTAGTTTCTGACCAAAAGTAAAATTTTTAAAAAATTCAAACAGCATCTTCAACATCTCTGTGACTTTGTCTGAGTTCTGGGCCAGTGAGAAGAATTCAGCTAGTCTCACTCAAAAATAACCATTGCCTCCACTCCTGCCTCAGGGGCACTTCAAGACTGCGAACTCCTGAAACTCAGTGCAGTGAGATTAAGCTTGGATGCTCCTTGATGCACAGGCACCTATTTTGTGGTTTTGCTACCATCATTGCCATCGAAGCGCTTGCACTGCTTCAAGGGCTCAGGGCTGTGCCTGGGCACTGACTCTACAGCTGGTGCTTCTTTGGGGCTAGGGCGGACCAGGACTTGAAGCACTTCAGTCTGTGTGTTCCAGACCTGGGAACTGAGAAACCCTGCAAACTCCATAGCGATGTTTAACACACATACTCGACTCACCTGAAAAGCCATACCAAACTGAATCAAACTATTACACACACCCTTCGCCTTCATCTGAAAGAAAATGAACAACTGACGAAGATCAGACAGACAAATTGCTGCACTCCCTAAGGCATTCGAATACTAAGGTGATGATGACAATGGAAGAAAATAAACAAAATAAGGGACTTTTTTTCTGCTTTTTTTTTCTGCTAAATGTAACAAATCTCCTAATCACATTATTCCTAAGAGGCAGGAATATGTTTTCAGACAACCAGTTTTGTTTTTAGTTTAAGTTTTGGAATGGTCAGGCCAATACATAACATTTTACCCGCCAGTATATCTACTGATTTTAATACTGCCAGCCTTACAGACTGCACATCAAACCTTTTTAACTTGTTTGCCCATACTCTTTACTTGAGCAAAACATATTAGAAGGTCAAAATTATTTTTTTCCCATTCCCAAAGCACCAAAATGAATTTACTTCTTAATATACAACCTGCGATTTTCTGTTCTATTGATTAAAAAATCTGGCTTCAAGCAATAAACCTCATTACTTGGTCTTCACTTGAAAACAAATTCTGAAATGCAAAACCCCAGCAACAATAAATTAGTTTCCATGCATGCGGTTTGACAAGACAAGTAGCTCTGAAGCTACTTTTTATATCAAGAAATATCCACATGCGACCTACACATAATGTAGAACACAACAGGACTTGAGGGAAGCAACAGTGCACGCAAAAGGCAGCCTTGTTTGGAAGAGCTGGGATTTTGTAGGCCAGCAATGAAGAGACAGAAATGTGCGGAGAGAAGTTTGTCCAGACTCTGTTTACGGTAAATGTGTCTAACTTAAATTTTCGTAGCCACTAATAGCTGTCATAATCTCTAAGATCCAAGAGGCTCTCTGAGTGATTATGCTGCTTCGTAGCCAGAGCTTGTTCAGAAATGTGCTTGAAGGATAGCTAGCATTTCCTCAGCTCTTCAGGGATCTGCTCCTGCCCTCATCGAAGTCACTGGAAGTTGTACCGTCAGCTTTTACAGGCCTGGGACTTCACCCAATATGTTTTCAATGTGTAAATTGGGAGATACAGGCCAAGTAGTCACACAGGGACTGATTGTACATGGCTAACTTCAGTGAAAAGTTTTTGACATCATAGATCGGAATTGGTTTGCCTCCACAGGTTACATACTTAACTACTAACACATCTTTTCTAAAACACCACTATGTTACAGGCTATACTTTAATGTCACGTTTTTCTTTCACTCCCCACTGGGAGATGTGGATCTCAGAAATGCAGTAAATTGCTTATGAGGGGCAGTGAGGCAAAGAAAGCAAGGTGCAGATAACCCTGAGGAGAGCCTGAGGCAAGTGCCCTGGCGCTGGGCACGCTGGCACGGATGCTCCACGGGGAGGCATCCGCGGCACCACGCGCCCTCAGCTACCTATCTGCAGCACCTCGGGCCCAGGGCAATGGATATGGTGCTTCCTCAAAGAGAGCTAGAGCACCTTGTCCATCCATCCGTCTGTCTGTCTGTCTGCCTGAGGGCTGCAGCCACTACCGCTCATGCGGGCAGAGGCAGCAAAGCCGGTTTAGGGAGCACGAAACCCGGAGGCAGCGCTGAGAAACCAGCACATAACCGAGGATAGCTGGAGGGACGCTGCTTTCCAGGAGGCCTTTGGGGCCCGTTGCAGCAGCTTGAGATCATCGGTACACAAACACACCCTGGCGAACGGCCCCCGGCCTAGCAACACTTCTTCCACCAACAGCTTCACGCAGCTGAAGCCTGGTCGCTGCGAGAACAGTAGCGAATAGCCCATGCCCTCACCAGGGAGCTGTCCCTGCACACCCAGCACCCTCCTTCTCCAAGAGGCCTTTCTCCCCCTGTTGGGCAGGAACATATTCCCGTGCTTAAATAGACTCTACAGGCTACAATCTAGAATAAATAAGCTGCCAGTAAAGTGCTAAAATGTTCACTACAACACCATAAAAACAGGTATATGTAATACTTGAAGCAATCTCACTCTTCCACTGGCATGTTCGAAATGTGATAAACTTGCAACAATTTTCAAACAGCCTAGTCTGAATGGATGGTAAAATAGCACATATTTTAGAAATGTCAATGTTTCTACCAGAAGTCTATAAGCAGGCAATGCAGATTTTTTTCAGAACATTTATCATGTGAAGTTAAATATTCAGGGTAAGATGGTATGTTGTACACCTGGACTGTCATTTGCGTAACCTTCACTTTATTTCCCTTCACATCATTATCATTCCCACCAAGGTCTTTTCTGGGTATGCTTTTACTCATTCTAGCAGCTGCCAATTTATGATAATATAAGAGAAGACTATGCCAGGTGTCAAAATTGGTAGGAAGTTCTTGACAAGATTTTCAGAAGAACCTTAGGAGTCCTAACTCATTTTCTGATGAATTATGAGTAAAAATTGCAAGTAAATTTTATTTTGGCTTAACGTGAGAAGAAATAAGTGAATGTTGAACACTTCTGAAAACCTTCCTTTGATACTTTTTTAAAGGTTGTGGAATGTTAATACCAGACAAGAGGCTGGTTATTACATTCACCTGCTATTAAGCATGCTGCTATTAGCATTTTCAACATATTCTATTACTTCTGAAAGCGACTCTTTTCCTTCTAGGAAAAAAAGTAATAAAAGGCCTGGGGATGTCACCTCCACCATCTGCCCACTGCAGGAGAGGAAACTCCGCACGGGGGCAGCCAGCGCCGCTGGCATCCGCTTTTATGGACAAGCCACTGATGATAAAATTCCTGTGCTCCTTTAATTTACTGATTGACAAGTGTTAACACGTACCAGCCACAGAGGACACAGTCTTTATCATTTGAGAGCCTGTGAAGATGCCTCCCCCTGAAGTCGTTACACTTCATCCAGTCGTAATAAAATTTGCTCTGGGAATCCTTTGTTCAGCCCCGACACTAATCAATTGCTAGATGAACTGCTTTGCTAAAATACTAAATCACCCAAATTTCCTGAAAGAACTATATCTGAGGAGCCAGAGAAGTACCGTGGTATTATATTTAGCTGGCATTGGGACACTGTCCATGTATTTCCAAACTCAGCATTTGAGCGGGCAACAGGGAAAAATAAAACCGATGAAGAAAAATTTCTGCTCAGCTGCTGGTATCATCTCTGTGAAAGTCAGAGCAATTTTTGTTTATCTGATTCTTTTGCTGCTTCATTAGAATAAGCATGGAATGATCCCTTATCCCATTAAAGATTTGCTACTTCTTTCCAAAAATTTACTCTTCAAAACAAATACATTCTCGGAATTCTAGAACAGCAAGAAACCCATCATCTAAAGTGTTATCTGGAGATGAACGAAAGCATATGTCAGGCTCCACGTTCTCCAGGCAGCCTTGATGGAGTCAGGCAAGTGAAGATAATAGACTGCAGTGAAAATGCCCAATCTCCTCTAAGATAACGAGTCTGCCGTATCAGATTAGGTTCACTACAAAGACGTTATTAACCGGCTTTTTGATATACATTGGGTTGCCTACTGGCCCCCCTTTTAGGTGGAAAAACAAGCACAAATTTCACAATGAAGGAAGCAACTTCAAGAAATAAAGTTTTGAATAAATCCTAGTCTGTAAAATCAATCTCTGCACAATACCACTATACACCCATTTACTCACTTGGATTACAATATTAGAATTTACTTTCAAATTCTTTTGTTATTCGTCACTATTCAAGGAACAGTATGCTTTTGTACAGGTAATAGGCATCACCTGCAAAAGCTGTAACATTTACCACCTTGCCTACCTGACTAACCAGAAAGGGTATAGTGTATAAGTGTAATGGACGAAATTCTGAGTTCACTGAAGTCAATAGTACATGACCATGATTTCACATATTGTTCTTATTTGAATACAGTTGTTTTGCAATGTTTATTCCAAGGGAACTTGGATTGTAAATATGTGGTGGGGCCAAAAAGAGCTGAGCTGCATTGCTATCCAGATACTTATGGATGTGTCATATGAGTTGCACTCTGGTATGTTATACAACCTATTAATTAGTTCCACAACATCTTTCATACATTACTCTGGCTATCTTTTACAAATTTCTGTTTTTTTAGTTGCTTAGTTTTTAATTGCCACATCAGGAAGTACTATAGACTGGTCAAGAGCTGTTAGTATGATTAGTGTTGCTTGGCAATGCCTTGAGCCCCATAGCATTGCTAAGTGTGCAAGTACCAAAATCTCTGAAAGCAGAAAAAAATCAAGTGCTAACAGCAGCCCTGAAACTTTATCTTGTCCCACTGGGGCTGGCAAAGCTCTTCAGGAAAAGGGAGAGTTATCATGGACCAAGCCAACATTGTCCAAAGAGATCTGTCATTTGATGGGATGTGCAGTGCCCCACGGATCTACGTGATCTCATTCAGCTTCATGGTGCTGCACTGGCTGCTGTGAGGCTGATTTGCACCAAGCTGCTGAACCTCTTGCATCGCCTGTGGGAGAGCTGCATCCTCCCCAGGAGGACCCCAGGGAGCTGGAGGATGTGCAAACGAAGGACACCAGCCTGCTCTTAGCTCAGGCATTTACAATAGTATGGAAGAGAAGAAATGTTAAATGAAGGCAACGTAATAGGAATATCCTGGCACTTGGGTCTACTGTAGTCACACCCGTCAGTCTTGGGGTTGCTGTGTGATACAAGTGTGTATGTGGCCGTCTCTGGGCTGGACCCACTCCAAACCTCTCCTAAAAGCAATGTCAGCCTTGCAGAGCCTCTCTGACAGTGCTCGCATGCTATGGCCCAACAGGGCCTTGAAGAACTTGCCAAATTTACATTAGAACAACAGGCTGTCATACATCTAGAGACACCAAGGAGATATTATTCTTGTGCAGAGCTGTCCTTCCAGGAAATCTGGCTTCCTCTCTCCTTCTGATTACACGCGTGGATTTTATATATATAAACTCAATCAACGATCATTTTTGACCTTCAAAGTACAAATGTCTGAAATAAAACCGTGTGTAATGATAGAGGCTTACCTACATCCCTGTCCCTGATACAGTAGTCTGGAGAGCTTTCAAAGTATACCAGGTCATTCTTAGTTGGCTTCTTAAATCTCTTATTAGCCACAGTGAAACCAGTGCCATCTTGATTCATGACCACCTGAATCGCTCCATTGTATTTCTTCCACAGATAATCTCCTGTTTTCCTAAAGTCTGCCATGGCCAGCCAACAGGTCCTTAGAGTGCATGATCCACTCACACCGTGACATTTGCACTCCTGTTTCAAAAACCGCTTCACGGCCTGTTTAGAAACGCAGTAAAATATACACAGGTAAAACAAACTGTAGTTTATGCTTCTCCAAAATCCTTTTCCATTGATCCTGTAAATGCCAGGCTTGCAATGGGTTTTGAAAGCACGGTGTGTAGTGACACCCACTGGTAGCATCAAGTCAGCCTCGCATGGTTGGGCTACTCCGCTCACTTTGCTCAACCATACCGTCTACTGGGTGGTGGTCTTACCTGTCCCCCTGCTTTTAGTCATCCTGAACATCTCTATGACACTAGCAGACTAGGATGCAGCCCACAGATGGGCAGTAAGAAATAATCTGGATAAGGGACAGGATAATGTTAGGTGAAGGTACCCAGTTTTACCATTGTTCAGGTTGAAGCATTGCCATGCTGACCTTCTCTATCTCATTTTTACGAGGTTGCTCATCGCCCTGAATGAGCAGAGAAGAGTACTTTGAGACGTTGTGAGTCTTGCAGTGCTGACTAAATCGTTTAAGAAAATTTTAATTCAATTGTGTGAAGAGTTAACAAAAATGTCCGTTTGTCAGATAGCTCTAGTCATGGTATCTAAATGTGTACGCAGTTGTAGATGGTGTTTCAAATGTTGTCTAGAAAGTAGGCATTTCCTATTTATAGGAATAGGCATTTCCTATTAAAAAAATTTGTAGAGAATGTATAAAGCATCATGTCTCAGCTAGTCGTTCAATCTATGTGAAACTTTAAAATAAGATATTTGTTAAATATTTATTAATCTTTTAACAAACAAACATTTTAGAATCAGACTTTCATTAACTTGCACAGGAGAGCTCACCATCATCACTAATTTAGTGTCTGGATAGCCTTAGAGTCATTTCAGCTTCCTCTCAGACATTCAAACTATCTGCATGATGTTAGGGAACAACAGATGGGTTCATAAACAGTAAATAATTCATGGCTAATTCTCGAGATATGGATATTTGATCCATAAACATTAGGCCTTAAGGGTTCATGAAGTATGAACAATTTAGACTTTGTACAAGAGGAACGGGATCATGGGAGGGAGATAACAGGGAGAAACGCTTCATCATTAAAAGTGAGACTGATGCACAGTGGGGTGGCATTTTCCAATCAAGCACTTAGTAATAGAGCAAGAATGTGTTATACAGCCAAAGTACTTTCAATTTACTTTCCAATTTGTAAACAATTTGTTTGACTGCTTCAAAGAAGTCACTGACATTCCCACAGCCCAACTTCATTGCCAACAGTGCTATTGCAAAATTGTGATTCTGGTTAGAAAGGAATTTAAGCACATGCTTAGTTTTAATTATCTGAGAAGAGATCGGTTAAACTCCCTGGACGTGATTTGTCGAACTGAGGCCTTGAATATCTGAAGCAGCACATCAGACCAGAGGACTTTTTTAGCCACTGAAACACAGCATAACTGTTATACCTGGTGTCTACAGGGTCACTGCTAATACTTACTCAGTGCATTTGGAATGACTAAAATCTGAGTATCCTGGGCTCAAAAGCAGCTTTTTGGACAGGCCTCCCCTTTTGGGGTGAGGAAAAGCTGGGGCAGAGCTGGTGCTACCCACATATCCCTGCCAGACCCTGCAGAGGGGCTGAGGTACCCATGGAGCTCCAGGTGCTCAACCTGTGCCGCTACTGCACAGGTAGGAAGCAGCAGCACCCGTCACAAAACCCATTCAAGAGCACTGGAGAATGGCATTGACTATTTTATCAAAAATACAAAGAATTTTTATTATGTTTTTCTAAAAAGAAACTACTTATATTGTCTTATTATTGAGCATATTAAAAATATAATAATAACTTACTAGGATACTCAGCTATTACAGAAAGCACTTGACAACTTGGAGCAAGTCATGCCGTAGCCTTTGCTTGTGCTGCGGACTGCAGTCTCTTTTAGATGGCAACATAAAGACAATGGCATTAGTTTTTATGCACATGGCAGTGATCTGGATAGCCTCATCTGGCTATATGACATATTAATGATAGCTGTTGCCAATAAGCAGGTGGAGGAAAGATGTTAAAAGCGAAAAAATTATCGGGAAAAAACATCTACTTTCACTACAGTTCATTGAAGAATTAAAGCTGGATCCAAATTTGGATACAAAGTAACTTTATAGTTTATTGGGGATCTTTTTAATACAAAAGGACATAAGAATATATATATAAATATATATATATATAAAAATTCTCTCTCTATAAATATATATATATATAAAAATTCTCTCTCTATAAATATATATATATATAAAAAACTTCCTACTGGGTATGTTAAAGGAAAGGAAAGACTGGAAACAAACTCTCCAAGACTCATTTTAAGAATGCTTGAGCTACTGCTATAAAATATTCTTCTACTTTCTCTCAGCTCTTGTGGATGCAGGGAATTTTGCTATATATTTTGAATAATGAATCAGTACATTCCAGTTATGGGTACTACTCTTACTGCTTATAAATACCAAAACAAACTATCAGTGTGTGTATTCCTCAGTCCTTCCACCAGCAGTAGACAATATTACCTACAATTAAAAAAGGACTTCTTGTTAAAATTAAAGCATATTATTTTAATACAATGTTTAGAGAAGGGTTCTTGTTTAGAGAAGGTCGTGCCAAAAGGTCAAAGCCTTTTCGAGTGACGTTTATTATGGCTTTTACTTCCTTAAATTGTGAAGTGACTGTATTTTACCTTTGCTCGTGTTGTGTTTGGGTTTATTATAGGTCTAGAGGAATACTCGGTACTCTTTTGTTTTCTTTGCTTTTCTTTCCAAAAGCACTTTGAACTTGCTCTTTAATAGTCAGGTCGGTTCTCTGGTGTAGCCTTCAGCATCCCTTAAGCTCCCTGAAGAATTTTCACTTTCTATTAACCAAAAGTAGAACTCCTCCACATGCACGGGCTGGTGCAATGAATGAGCTCCAGCTGCACGCTCGCCCCGGAGCCTTCCTGCAGCGACTTGTGCCTAATCTGCTGCGCGCCGGATCATCCGGGCAGCTCAGGTGGGAACACTGTAGTGGTGCTATTTAGTGTGTAGGGAAATCAGGGCTATGCTGAGTCTTTAAGGGAGATGGAAGCAGTATTTCCGTTTGCCACTCATCCCAACACTCCCTCTAGCTGTTGAGATTGCCCCACGAGGGCCAACGAGTTTATCGGAGGTTAATAAAATCCTCTGGGCCCCAGATTTACAGGAGTTCACAGTGAGCAGTGCAAGACCTTGGGGGGATGGACACCCACCTTCCTTCCAGCTCGGTTGTTGTGCAGGTTCATCAGGGCTCTGGCATCTTTCCCCTTCCTCTCCTTGGCATCCACAAACGCTCGGGCAAACCTGACGCCGTAGTCAACGTTATCGCTGCAGCCACCCCAGTCAAAAAGACCCTTGCTGTCCTTGGCAGAACCCTTTTTCTTGGGATCGCAGGAGCACGATTTCAACTCGCCTTGGCTACACGCTCTTGTGATAGCAAAAACAACCCCGGCGGAGGAGATGGCATGGACAAAAGCGGATTCCCGACTACCTGAAACAAAGAGGGAGCTTTAAAAACCATTGAGCTAGTGCAGTTGAGCAGCGACCCCCATCCTATACAGTTTTAACAGTTAATACAGTTACCCTGCACTTTTTGCTGAGCAAAAGATTGAAACTGGGCTGAAAACACACAAAATACACATTCCCTGGAGTCAGAATTAGTCATGGCTTAAACTTGAACCCCTCCCTCGTACAAACTCATCAATATAGTGCTGGAGTTGGAAAACATTAGGAGTGTGTTTCTGATATTGATTAATATACGTTCATAGATCAGTTGCTTTGTACAGACACCTAACAGGACAGCTGGCATTTCCACCACCTTTAATCAATTTAGAAAAACAAAATGTATGAAGTGCTATTTCAGAGGCAGATATAAGGAATTATTAAATAGGGGAATGTGAAACAACATGTTTATTGCAATTTGCTGCCAATAGCTTTTGAAACTGGGTTTTTCTTTTCTGAGGCTCTTCTTTAAAAGACCAGGAGATCTTTGGTGTTAATTCCTGAAAACAAGTGAAATAAGTTTGCTTTCTAGAACCAAGCCTGGGCACCTTAGTTTCCACTAACGAACTGCACTAAGTCAGCCGTGCTGCTCATGTCATGGGGTAGGCAGGACTTGGGCTTGCAGCCCATGCCAGCTGCTCGGGAGGTTTGGACCCTCAAAGACACTTCAATATACTAAAGATTATGTGTATTCTGCCTTCTAAATTATGCTTATTCCTTGCCAGGTACATACTTCAATGCAATAATTGCTAAAGTTTATTTTAAGATGTAGTAATTTACAGTACAGAGCTACGTCATATTGTCCCAATCTCTTTATAGTAACAAGATATTCTCATATCTTAAAAGTTTTAGAATGGAAATTGTGAGGAGTACATTTTTGTGCAGTAGTTAAGGCACCAGGAGTAAAAGAGACCTGTCAGGCCTTATATAGTAATTTCATAGCGAAGTAGAACCACAGAAAGTCAATGTTATCTGCGACTTCTTTATTATAGGGATGGCTAAGACAGAGTCAACATTGCATTATATAACTTGTTTAGTATTCATTTTCCAGTAGCATCTAGATGCTTCAGGTAGGAATGACACCTACAATCACATGTGCTGAGTAAATCTTTGGTAAAAGACAACTTCTTAAAACTCGCAGGAGTAGTGGGGAAATCCTGGCTTTGCCCATACTAGCGTCAAAATTACATGCAAGATTAATTGGCTTGTTTCAAAACACTCTCTTTTGAAGATTTTATTTCTGAGAAAATGCATTCAGAAATATCAAAACTTTTTTTCTGAAGTTATTATTGGAAAGAAACACTTGATGTCCTTGGAAAGGTTTTATTTGAGCTTATTAAACTAATCAGAAATATTTCCCTTTAAATTAGAGAAATATCCAGCTCCACTTCCCATTGCAATCACTGGCTAATCAGGCTCGGCTTGGCCTTCTTGACTCTCCCCCATGAGCCAGCAGAGAAAGTTTCAATTTTGGAAAAGCTGTATTTTGACTGTTTCATTAAATAGTCTCATCAGATTTAGGACATGATCTGCCAGACACGGTTTCCTGTATGCCAGACAAACCTCATCTAAACTCCAGCTGAAAATGAGCACTGACGTAGCGGGTTACTCACAGGCAGCACCAAGCCCGCTATGGGCAGTGGCCTCTTACCAGAAGGACAGGCGGGCACCGCGTGATGCTCCGTGGCTGCGAAGCCCCGTTCAGGTCAGTGCCCAGGAACGGTCTGTCCTCCCCATGGCCAGGGTGGCCTCGGGGCTTGTGCCTCTTGTCCCCTCGCTCAGGGCTGACCCCACTGAGGCACCCTGAGAGGGCTTGGGGACACTGTGGCAGTGCTAGGACAACCTTGCTGTCAGTCACCGCCTCACTGTGCCCTTGTGTGGTGCTTGGTGGAAGGAGCTGCAGGTTAGAAGGGCTTCAGCGCGTGGTGACACTGGGACAGGAGCACTGTGGATGGCTCTGATCCCTCTCTCTGCTTCAAAAGGATCATTCAAGGGTTCGCTGGATGGCCAGGTCCAACATTTAACAGGCCAGAGAGCGGAAGGTGTTGGGAAGGAGAAGTCATCTCTGCTCCCCATACTGTGCTTGAGTCCTGATCGCACATGAGTGTCGCTATGGGGTGGATGGCGCTGCCAGCTGGGCTCCTCTGCGGCACTTTGGGCTCCTGCTGAGCTACCAGGCTGGGAGCGGGGAGCTCGGCTGCCCGAGGGCCCCTTCTTGCCCGCGGCCGCGGTGCCGCCGGGCCGGCTGTGGGGGCAACGCAGCGCGGAACCCCCGTCCCGTCCCGTCCCGCCCGGTCCGGTCCGGTCCCGCCCGCGCGGCACTCACTGCGCAGCAGGACGCGGCCCAGCAGGCGGTGCCCCCGCTCCGGGGCGTTGCAGTTCCAGCGGTGCTGGCGGAACTGGTGCTGGCACTCGGCCGTCCAGGCGGCCACGCCGCGGCCGATGGAGAGCATGGCCTCGGGGTGCCGCCGGCACAGCTGCCGCTGCCGGCTCACCAGCCCCGGCACGTTGTCGCACATCACCCGCGACGAGCCCACGGCCCCCATGTACCTGCGGGAGGCAAAGGGGCGAGGGGCAGCGCGGGGAGAGAGGGGTGGCCCGGCCGCGGGGCCGCCCCGCGCGCGGAGCCCGCGCAAGGTCCCTGCGCGGCTGCCGCCGCTTGGCTGCCTTAACCATCGCCGGGGCCAGAGGGGTTGAAACAGCGCGGGGCGCTTGGAAGGACCCGAATCTCCGTTATTACAGCTCTGCGCAGTACTTAAAAAAAAAAAAAAAAAAAAAAAAAAAAAACTTGACAAAAATTAAATTACATCATCATCCGTACCCAGATGTTCTCTATTAGTCCTGAAATGTTTAGAAAGGTACCTCTTATAAAACCCAAACCGCCGTAGGTGTCTTTTGAAGCGGTCAAACGGAAGAAAATGCTCCTTTTCTCGTGTTTTCATTATTTTATATGATCATAAAATCGTTAAAACTGCGACTTCCAAAAAATATATGTAAGTGACAGTTGAAAGACAATATGACAAAAAGCCATCGCAATAAATAATGTTTATAGACTATGAACATAGAAGTAGTCATTTTATTGAAAAACGTCTGGTCTTGTAAATCAGGCTTTGACCCCATATGAGCCAATGTCAAGGCTCAATGTACCCCCCGCTCGCCGTGTTTATAAGCAGAAGTTTAAGCCCTCTGCCACACTAGGATGTTTCTGCTTTGCTTTGGTTTAAATCCCCAATCCGAGCAGGCGATTTATGCTCCCATTCTACCTCTTGAACGGAGCTGCCTTTTGCAGCTCGCTCAGACGCCTCGCAACAAGATCAAATACCTTTTGAAGTGCGGGCTGGCTCCCTGCAGGGCCAGGGGGGTCCCTTTTTCCCGCGCAGGTTTTTAGCGCAGCGGCGCGAAACGTCGGGGAGGCAGCGGGCGGGCAGGGGGGCACCCTCATGTGCAGCCGCCTCACGCGCCTGAGCCCCCGAGGCGGCTGCGAGCCCCATCCGCGAGCGCGCAGCCCCCGCGCAGCCTCGCCCGCGGGCTGCAGCTCGCTCAGGTCACCCTGCGAGGATGCGGCAAACGGGATCTTTCCGTGCGAAGGACGAAGCCGGGGAGGAGAAACTGGGTGTGGAAGGAGATGCCGAGACAGCCTAATCCCGGCCGCGCTGGGGCTGGAGTTTCTGGAAAGGAACAGCTGGCAGCGGGAGCTCCGGCCGGCCGCGGAGGCAGAGGGGGTTTCCTCCCGAATCTGCGGTTAATCCGACCCCACCTTTCCCAAGAGCAAACAAAAATTCTCGCGTTTGCAGAACTTACCACCATGAGGAGGTGACGCGCGGGGTTGCCCAGAATAGGACCAGAGGAAGAGACCACCAGATCCCAGAGAGAAAGTTCATGTTAGAAACGCTTCGGTCCTCATCGGCTCTGTCGCGGGGGGCAGAGGAAATCCCATGGGACAAAAATCACTGCCAGAGGCGAGAGCACCTTGGCCGCTTCCTTCTTTAGGGGCCCGAGCCTCGTACCGTGGCCGGGCCGAGCCGGTGCAAACGCCGCGCAGGCTCCGCGCTCTGCCCGGCGCCGAAGCCCGCGGAGCGGCAGCGCGGAGCGGCTCCCGGCGCTCGCCGCTGCCCCGGGCCGCCTCTTCCCTGCACTCCCAGCAAGGCGCAGAGCGGAGGGGCTGGTGTGTGGGTTGCTCACAGACTGGGTGGGTTCTGCCTTTTTTTTTTTTTTTCCTCCTCTCTCTGAAACTCTGATGGATGAAATGATGTCAAGAGACACTGGGGGAAGAGGAGGAGGTAACACCTCCGATTAGGCGAGGAATCCCGATGAGCCAGTTGCTCTCCAGTAATCCCGCTCCCAGACGCTTCCTTCGGGCGGCCGCCGCCACCAGCTCCATGCGGAGCCTGCAGCGACCGCAGCTCCCGCTACTAAAACGCGGCCGCGCTTGGCCCCTCTCCGAGCTTGACCCTGGCGCAAGGCGCTGCTCGCGTTTCGTACGCGGCCGAGGTGCAGCGCCCTGCGCGGGCAGGGGCAGGAGCGGCGTTTTAACGGGGGGCAGCCGCGTAAGCGGCCACCGCACGCGCGCCGGCTCCGCGCAGCCGCCCGCAGCCTCCGGGCGAACCCGGAGCCGCCCCGATCCGCGGGGCG